>CM038716.1:40077622-40452874 GCA_021613375.1 Megaleporinus macrocephalus | reverse complement strand
CCTCTCTGCCCTCTTTCCTTCTCTCTTTTTCCTTTCCCCCTCTATTTCTCTTTCTTTCTTGTTCTCTCTATTTCTCTTTCTCTCTCTTTCTCCCTCTCTTCCTCATTCCCCCTCTATTTCTCTTTCTGTCTCTATTTCTTTTTCTCCCTCTCTGCCCACTTTCCTTCTCTCTTTTTCCTTCCCCCCTCTATTTCTCTTTCACCCTCGTTCTCTCTATTTCTCTTTCTTTCTCTTTCTCTTTTCTCTCTCTTCCTCATTCCCCCTCTATTTCTCTTTCTGTCTCTATTTTTTTTCTCCCTCTCTGCCCTCTTTCCTTCTCTCTTTTTCCTTCCCCCCCTCTATTTCTCTTTCGCTCTCTTTCTCTCTCTCTTTTTCCCTCTCTTCCTCACTCTCCCTCTATTTCTCTTTCTATCTCTATTTCTTTTTCTCCCTCTCTTTCTCTTTCCATCTCTTTCTCTCTTTCTCCCTCTCTTTCTTATCCCCCCTCTATTTCTCTTTCTATCTCTATTTCTTTTTCTCCCTCTCTTTCTCTTTCCATCTCTTTCTCTCTTTCTCCCTCTCTTCCTCATTCCCCCTCTATTTCTCTTTCTATCTCTATTTGTTTTTCTCCCTCTCTGCCCTCTTTCCTTCTCTCTTTTTCCTTCCCCCCTCTATTTCTCTTTCTCTTTCTTTCTCTCTATTTCTCTTTCTCTCTCTTTCTCTCTATTTCTCTTTCTCTTTCTTTCTCTCTCCCCCTCGCTTCCTCATTCCCTCTCTATTTCTCTTTCTATCTCTATTTCTTTTTCTCCCTCTCTGCCCTCTTTCCTTCTCTCTTTTTCCTTCCCCCCTCTATTTCTCTTTCACCCTCGTTCTCTCTATTTCTCTTTCTTTCTCTTTCTCTTTTTCTCTCTCTTCCTCATTCCCCCTCTATTTCTCTTTCTGTCACTATTTTTTTTTCTCCCTCTCTGCCCTCTTTCCTTCTCTCTTTTTCCTCCCCCCCCCTCTATTTCTCTTTCGCTCTCTTTCTCTCTCTTTCTCTTTTTCCCTCTCTTCCTCACTCTCCCTCTATTCCTCTTTCTATCTCTATTTCTTTTTCTCCCTCTTTCTCTTTCCATCTCTTTCTCTCTTTCTCCCTCTCTTTCTTATCCCCCCTCTATTTCTCTTTCTATCTCTATTTCTTTTTCTCCCTCTCTTTCTCTTTCCATCTCTTTCTCTCTTTCTCCCTCTCTTTCTTATCCCCCTCTATTTCTCTTTCTATCTCTTTCTTTCTCCCTCTCTCTTTTCATCTCCTTCTTTCTCTTTCTCCCTCTCTTTCTCATTCCCCCTCTGTTTCTTTCTCTCTCTATTTCTTTGTCTCCCTCTTTATCTTTTTTATCTCCTTCTTTCTCTTTCTCCCTCTCTTTCTTATCCCCCCTCTATTTCTTTTTCTATCTCTATTTTTCTCCCTCTCTTTCTCTTTCCATCTCTTTCTCTCTCTTTCTCTTTCTCCTTCTCTTTCTCATTCCCCCTCTGTTTCTCTCTCTCTCTTTCTCTTTCTCCTTCTCTGTCTCTTTTTCTCTCTCTTTCCCCCTTAATTTTTCTTTCTTCCTTCTCTTTCCCATTTTCTCTCTCTTTTGTCTGTCCCCCTTTCTTTCTCTCTCTCCTTCTCTGTATCACTCTTTCTCTTTCCCCTCTATTTCTCTTTCTTCTCTCTGTCTGTCTATTTTTTTTCTCTCTCCTTTTATGTCTGTGGTCTCTCTGTTTTCCACCTTTCTTTTTTTTCTTGCTCCCATTTCCTCAAACTGTCATCATCCTGTCATCTTTCTTTTCCCCTCCTGCTCTCCCTCCCTCAATCACTCTCTCACTCACTCTGGCCTTGTTTGTGTCTCTGTCAAAGTAACTCTCACTTCTTTCTCTCTCTTTTTTTATACCCCTGTTTCTTTCTTTCTTTCTCTCTCTCATCCATTTCTTTTATGTTCTCTCTTCTATCATAACTGTCATTCCCTCTCTCCTCCTTCTTCTTTTTCTCTCTATCTCTCACTCAGATTCACTCCCATATCTTCTCTTTCACTCTTTCTTCTCTTTTTTTGTCTGTCTATTCTTTATCTTTCTCTCTCTCTCTGATCTGTCTTTCTCTCACTATTTATTTTATTTATTTTATTTCTGTCTCTGCTTCCCTTGGTTTTTTGTCCTCTTTTATCTCTCTCTTCTCTTTTGAACGCTCTCTATCTCTGTATCTCTCTCTCTCTCTGTATCTCTCTCTCTCTCTGTCTCTCCTTTTCGACTGCTCTACTTCTCATTCATTTAAACTGTCACCACAATGTTAACCCTCCCTCATCTCTCTCTATCTATTTCTCTCCCTCTCTCTCTCTTTCTCTCTCTCTCTCTCTCTCTAACTTTTTCACTCTCTCTCTTATTCTCTCTCTCTTTCTCTTTTTCTCTTTTTCTCTCCCTCTCTCTCACTCTCTCTTTCTCTCTTTAACTTTTTCACTCTTACTCTGTCTCTCTCTCTCACCCACTCCCTTTCTCTTTCTCTCTTGCTCCCTCTCTCTTTCTCTCTCTCTTTCTCTCTCTCCCTCTAACTTTTTCACTCTCTCTCTCCCTCTCTCTTTCTCTCTCTAACTTTTTCATTCTCCACTCTCTCTCTCTTTCCCAACCTCTCTCTCTCTTTCTCTCCCTCCTCCCTCCTCCCTCTCTCTCTCTCTCTCTCTCTCTCTCTCTCTCTCTCTCTCTCTCTCTCTTTGACTAAGTGTCCTTGTTAGCGAGGCGTTTCTGACTCGCTGTGATTTGCAGGACTGAGTAACTGATAACGGAAATGACGCACCTGCACTGCACTCGTTCTCCTCATCCCTCTCTCTCTCTCCTCTGCCTCCTCCTACCTCTGACCTGTTTGTACTAACGCGCCTCTCTCCTCCTCCTCCAGAGGGAGCAGCCGGTGGTCCGGAGGAGAAGAAGAGTGTGAGCGAGGGGTGAGTCACGTTAATCTCACGCAGGGGCTACAGCAGTTTACCCCAAAACACTTCATCAGCTAATACAGTTACTGTGCTCGTATCACAAGAACTCTTTTGTGCTATCTAGAACCATTTTGAATAAGTTTCTGTACAATACATTTTCCAGCAATCCGAACTATGTCACTGGGAAAGGAACGATGGTTCCTTTTTGTTGGTTCCTTTTCTTTTAATAAAGTACTAGATAATTATTTGGGTAACACCATGCTCAGAGTTCTGAGGCAGTTGAACAGAATTATAATGAAATGGTCAACATGTTCTGGATAATTAACGGAGTACATGTAATTGCTTAATGTAAACTAAAGATCACTACCAAGACAGTCTGACCACATTACACTGAAATAATTAACAGGTTCTAGATTATTATAATTAACTACCTTACCCTTACTGGTTATTAAAGGTAATTACCAAGACAGTCTCACTAAATTGTGCATAAAAAACTAAGAGGTTCAAGATAATTCTAATAAACTTAGTAATTGTAAAATACATTCTGTAAAGTTCTGTGTAATTTCTTGATCTGAACTAAACATTATTACCAAGACAGTCTGACTAAATTACACTCAAATAATTAACAAGTTCTAGATCATTTTAATTAACTGAGTAAGTATGAAATACATTCTGTAAAGTTCTGTGTAATTGATTGATGTTAATTAAACATAATTAACAAGATATGCTGACAAAATTACACTGGAATAATTGACAGGTTCTAGATAAAGTGTAAAGTACTTTTTTTTAAAGTAATTATAATTAACGGAGTAAGTGTAAAGTTCAGTCTGATTAATTGCAATAAAATAGCAACAAGTTCTAGATAATTATGATTAACAGAAGCAAGTGTAAGGTACAGTCTATAAAGTTTATTGTTTATCTATTTTTAGAATTAAATATTATAACAGGCTGACTAAATTGCACTTAAACTAATAGGTTCTCGATAATAACTAATTAGCTGAGTTGGTCTAAAATATATTGTGTGTAGTTCTATGGAATTTATTGACGTTAATTAAACATAATTAACAAAGTATGCCGACAAAATTGCACTGGAATAATTAACAGGTTCTAGATAATTATAATATATATAAGTGTAAAGTATAGTCTGTAAAGTTCTGTGTAAATGATTGATGTGAATCAAAGATAATTATTAAAACAGTTGGATTAAATATATACACTGAAATATTAAACCGGTTCTAGATAATTTTAATGAACTACTTCACACTTGCTAGTTATTAAAGATTATTACCAAGACAGTCTGACTAAATTGCGCATAATTAAAAGGTTCTAGATAATTCTAATAAACTTAGTAATTGTAAAGTATATTCAGTAAAGTTTTGTGTAAATGCTTGATATGAACTAAAGATAATTATTAACACAATCTGATTAATTGCATTAAAATAGCTAACAAGTTCTAGATAATTATAATTAATGGAGGAAGTGTAAAGTACAGTCTGTAGATTTCATTGTTTATCTATTGTTAGAAGTAAATATTATATCATTCTGAAAAAAATGCACTTAAACAACTAAGAAGTTCTAGATAAAAACTAATTAGCTGAGTAGGTGTAAAATACATTGTTTAAAGTTCTATGTAATTGATTGACATGAATGAAACATCGTTAACAAAAAAAGCTGACAAAATTATGCTGGAATAACGAACAGGTTCTAGATAATTATAACATATATAAGTGTAAAGTATATTCTGTAAAGTTCTGTGTAAATACTTGACGTGAACTAAAGATAATTATTAAAACAGTCTGATTAATTGCACTAAAATAGCTAACAAGTTCTAGATAATTATAATTAATAGAGAAAGTGTAAAGTACAGTCTATAAATTTCATTGTTTATGTATTGTCAGAAGTAAATATTATAACATTCGGGCATAAAATACATTGTGTAAAGTTCTGTGTAATTGCATGATGTGAACAAAACCTAATTAACAATACATTCTGACTAAATTGCTATGAAATAATTAACAAGTTCTAGATAACTATGTAACTATGTAACTGTAGCAAGTGTAAAATATATTTTGTAAATTTTGTGTAAATGCTTGACGTGAACTAAAGATAAAGATGTAACAGAAACAGTCAGACTAAATTACACATAAATAACTTAAATAACTAAGAGGTTCTAGATAGTAACTAATTTGCTGAGTGGGTGTAAAATACATTCTGTAAAGTTCTGTCTAATTGCTTGATATGAACTAAAGATAACTATCAAGCCAGTCTGAATGAATTACAGTGAAATGAACAGGTTCTAGATATTTTTTTATTTAATTGAGTTAAATTGCTTGTAAATAACTAAGAGGTTCTAGGTATTGAACTGATAGAGAACTCAGTAAAGTATCTATTATTAAACGAGGTGATAAATATGAACATACGTTAAATTTCAGAAGTCATGTTCCGTGTTATCTAGGCTGAAATGGAGGGAGATGTCTGGACTGTCGTTTTGAGTTCAGGTGGAACGTGTTGGTTACCGCAGGTCAGAGGTCAGTCTCTGAGATAGCCTCTGATCTAACGTTCCTCTGAGAGCCGGCTGATCTCGTTGGCTTTGTGTGCTGCAGGTCGACTGTGAGCAGCTCCAGCCGCTACGCCAGCAGAGAAATGATCAACGCTTCAGCTCAGCGCACACTGCTCATCGACACCAGCTCGGAACCCGAGAGCAGCAGCAGCGTTTACGAGACCTACGGAGGGGTACAAGAACAGAGCAGGGGGCGGAGCTTAGACCAGACAGAGGAACAGAAAGAACAGAGAACGTTAACTCCTAAAAGAACAGAGAACGCTAACACCTAAAAGAACAGAGAACAATAAATTCTGAAAGAACAGAGAACGATAAATTCTAAAAGAACAGAGAACATAACTCCTAAAAGAACAGAGAACATAATTTCTAAAAGAATAGAGAACATAACTCCTAAAAGAACAGCGAATGCTAACTTCTAAAAGAACAGAGAACGATAAATTCTAAAAGAACAGAGAACATAACTCCTAAAAGAACTGAGAACATTAACTTCTAAAAGAACAGAGAACATTAACTTCTAAAAGAACAAGGAACATAACTCCTATAAGAACAGAGAACGTTAACTTCTAAAAGAACAGAGAACGTTAACTCCTAAAATAACAGAGAACGATAACTCCTAAAAGAACAGAGAACGATAACTCCTAAAAGAACAGAGAACATAACTCCTAAAAGAACAGAGAACGATAGCTCCTAAAAGAACAGAGAACATAACTCCTAAAAGAACAGAGAACATAACTCCTAAAAGAACAGAGAACGATAACTCCTAAAAGAACAGAGAACGTTAACTCCTAAAAGAACAGAGAACGATAACTCCTAAAAGAACAGAGAACGATAACTCCTAAAAGAACAGAGAACATAACTCCTAAAAGAACAGAGAACGATAACTTCTAAAAGAACAGAGAACATAACTCCTAAAAGAACAGAGAACGATAACTCCTAAAAGAACAGAGAACGATAACTCCTAAAAGAACAGAGAACATAACTCCTAAAAGAACAGAGAACATAATTTCTAAAAGAATAGAGAACATAACTCCTAAAAGAACAGAGAACATAACTCCTAAAAGAACAGAGAACATAACTCCTAAAAGAACAGAGAACATAACTCCTAAAAGAACAGAGAACATAACTCCTAAAAGAACAGAGAACATTAACTTCTAAAATAACAGAGAACATTAACTCCTAAAAGAACAGATAACATTAACTCCTAGTAGGGGGAACCTTCTAAATCACTGTGAAAGGGGTTCCTTCAAAAGCAGTGTAAATGGGGGAGAACATTCTAGAGTGCTGAGTAGAGGAACCTTCTAAAGCCCTGTAAAAGGGGTTTCTTGTGTATAGTGTGGAGGGGAGCATTCTATAGGATGGAGAAGGGGGGAAACTTCTAGAGCAGTGTGAAAAGGCAGAACATTCTAGAAGAGCATTGGGGGGGAGAATTCTAGAACCTCTTGTTTGCTGAAGAGTCTGATGGGATCCTGGTTTGTGTTCCTCCAGGAGAGTTATCACTACTACTACCCCACTGAGGCCTACAGCTCCGCTCTCTACCCCCACCCGGAGGCTCCTGAGGAACAGGGTGAGAAATCACACCGACAGCAGCTCTGCAGGCGCGGGACATATTTCTGAAAGATTAATTTCTCCTGACGTCGGTTCCGCGAAGACGACAGAGTATTTATGAATTTGTGGTTATTTGCTCATGACGCACTTTTGCTTATAAACCTCTCTGCAGCTCGACAGGGTGAGGTAAGCGTTAACCCTAACAAGCCTGGAGCTCTTCACTGAATCACAGGCAGCACATGAACCAGCCTGTAGAACATTCTAGAACAGGGTAAATTAGGAGAACATTCTACAACCATGTAAATGGAGGGAAGGGCAGCATAGCAGAAACCATGATGTAAGTTTTAACCTTTAGAACACAGTACAACATTCTAAAACAGTGTAAATAAGAACATTCTGGAACAGTGTAAATAAGAACATTCTGGAACTGTGTAAATGAGAACATTCTAGAACTGTGTAAATGAGAACATTCTAGAACTGTGTAAATGAGAACATTCTAAAACTATGTAAAATGAGAACATTCTAGAACTGTGTAAATGATATTAGCGTCCTGTGTGTATAAGTGGGACATTCAGAAACAGTGTTATTTGGGGGGGCATTCATAGAACAGTGTGGGTGGGTGGGTGAACTGTGTAAATGAGAACATTCTAGAACTTTGTAAATGAGGGGCTTTCTAGAATCTTCGCTGAATCATAGGCAGCTGATTTAGGATGTTTACAAAGAGAAGAGATAAAGCAAATCGACCACTCTGTAAAACATTGCAGAACAGGGTAAATGAGGGGGCAGTATAAGCATGATGTAAGTTTTAATCTTTAGAACACTGTACCACATTCTAGAACAATGTTACTGAGAACCTACTGGAAATGTGTAAATAAGAACATTCTAGAACTGCGTAAATAATATTAGTGTTCAGTGTGTATTAGTGGGACATTCAGAAACAGTGTTATTTGGAGGGCATTCATAGAACAGTGTGGGTGGGTCACTGTGTAAATGAGAACATTCTAGAACTGTGTAAATGACAACATTCTGGAACTGTGTAAATGAGGGGCTTTCTAGAATCTTCGCTGAATCACAGGCAGCTAATTTATGTTTACAAAGAGACAAGATAAAGCAAATGGACCTGTTAATTAGGAGGGCATTCAAGAACAGTGTGGGACATTCAATAGCAGTATGGGACATTAAAGAACAGTGTGGGACATTGCAAAACAGTGTGAATGAGGAGGGCACTCTAAAACACTGTGGGTGGGATGGGTAGAACAGTGTGAATGAGGGACAGGGGGATATTCTGTGTGCATTAGAGGCCAATAAACAACAATGCTAATTAGGAGGACATTGTAGAATAGTGTGGGACACTCTAGAATAGAGTGGGACATTCTAGAACAGTTTGGACATTCTTGAACAGTGTGGGACATTCTAGAACTGCAAGAGTGCATTCTAAACTGTGTAAATGAGGCAGACATTCTAGTGTACATTAGTGGCCCATTGAAGAAAAATATTGATTTGTAGGATATTCTAGAACAGTGTGTGGCATTGTAGAACAGTGTGCATTAGTGGGACATTCAGGAACAGTGTTAATGTTTTATTATAGAACAGTGTAAATGAAGCAGACATTCTAGAACAGTGTGAATAAGGTGGATGTTCTACCACAATGTCAACAATTATTAATTAGTGAGGAAAGGCTAGAGCAGTACAAGTGGGGGAGAACATTCAGTCAGTTTAAGACTTTATAGATTAGTGAGAATACATTAAGTGATTGTTACATGCATGTTACTGATATGTAGTTACATTACATACATTTCACAACTGTTAATTTCTTTCCATTGGTGTAGGAACCGGGGGGGGGTTGGGGGTACGTGTCCCACCCAATATCAGAAACAGGTGGATTTGTCCCACCCAAAAATTAAAGCACAAAAACTGGAAACTGTTTAAAAACACTTAATTTTAAGCTAATTTTTGTAGCCTTTTGCAATTCACACGCTATGTTTGTTGTTAGCAATGGGCTCTGGTTGTTAGGTGGTCTGCGTGGTCTTTGTTAAGGTTTGTGTTGAGATGCCTGTTCAGAAATATCCTGCAGTCAGTAGCTTCACTGACCCGAGCTCTCACCTCGCTGGAGCGTCGGGTAGCTCACGCCAGCTTTAAACGTGAGGTCAGTGATGAGACCAGTGAACCGCAGCGATGACCATATATACTGTAATAAACCAGCTTTAGTATAATGTGTTGTTATGGTAACAGACTAGAAGGGTTTGGGTTAGCTAACGTTTATATTAACCTTAGTCAGAAAACACTCTGAAACGTAAAGTTACATTACTCTCTGGCCACACAGACTGCTACTACACTACATACATAAATAATAAAATATAATAAATAAAATAAATGAATTAATTAATGAATAAATAAAAGGACGCTTTCGTTAGAAGTGCTGTCAGTAGTGCAGTATGTAATGTTCCAGAGGGCGCTGTTTGGGACACAGCCTTACTGTCTAACATTAATATTAGTCTAGTCTAGTCAGGAAACCTCAACATACATTTAGAAAATAATATATATTTTAGTTATATATGTATATAATCCAGATATTGCATGTATAATTTCAAGAAATTCAAACAGAAGTGTGGTGACATCCAGACTCTCAGTAGAACTAGAGTATGTGTTATAAGAGAACTAATGTTACTAACTGTTATCTGTACTCACGCGCCTCATGTAGGTAGCAGACCTGGTTTAAACCCTCTCAGCCATGAGTACGAGGAGGTCCGAGACTGGAGGCCGTATGAAGACCTGCTAGCCTCCAATCTACCTCCTTTACCTGCTCAGGGATTTGGAGCTAACCGACCAGACAGGACACCATTTCCCCCACACCATGAAGTGAGCCTGACCCAAAGTTCACCATTATCATCATCCCAGTATATCCAGTGTCAGTCAGACACACAGCTATCCCAGTAGTGAACCGTGACCCTTAAGCCTAGGCCCTCTCAGCTAGCTGTTTCTCCAGCACACAGCCGGCAGAAATGATCATACAGTTAAACCCGCCCACTTAGAGGGAAGATATGATTGGTCAGTTTTACTGTCATTTGAAATGGGTATTGCGCTGAATTATAACTGGCCCCCTCTGTACATGAACAGCGGGACCACCAATCACCAACATTCTGCAACATCATCACAGTCCTTATAGGGGGAGACACAGACTCACAGGCTTCCACTTAACCCCTCACACTCCAACACAGATTAAATAGACACGTTTGAATAATTTATTTGTCTATAAATTTATAATTGTATTATGATTATTTTTATTATAATATATATATATATATATATATATATATATATATATATATATATATATATATATATAATATTTTAGGCCCTCTGAGAGGCCGTAGAGGGCCATGACGGTTCCCCACTGAGCTATACTCACAATGATAACAGTCACTGATCTCACTAAAATCATCATAGCTCCTCACAAGCTGCACTACAGCATTAGCATGGTCAGCATGTCCTCTTATCTCATTGTGTTTGATCTTCTCTCCTGCAGGCTGGATGGAGAGGTGCAGCAGATCTGGACCCAGCGAGTTCAGTTTATAATTCTGCGGCTTACCGACGCAAAAAGGACCTCGATTTGCCCTTTGAGCTGCGGGGGGAGCTGGTTTAGGAGCTAGCTGAGATGCTAGACAGCCCCTTAAATAGCTTCTCCAACTTGTGTACCAGGCTTCATTCAATATAATATATATATTGGTATAATTATAATAATAATAATAACAACACAATGCTTTCCTTAGCCTCCTGGGTCGCAGGGGGCGCTATAGCACTCACTAGGCAGAAGGGAGGAAACATCCTGGACGGGTTGCCAGTCCCTCACAAGACAGACACTCACACATAGGGGCAGTTTAGTATCTCCAGTTACCCTGACAAGGGGGTTCCACATAAAGGATCACTGCTACCCGACCAGGGACTTGAAGCCAGACCCCACTCGACCTTCATATGAACCCATATCAATGTTTCATTAACAATAAAATGAATAACATGAGAAATATTTTATTATGTTTTAATGTTCATTCAGTTCAGTACTTAGTTTATCAGACTACTGATAAACTCATTTACACCATCAAACATCCTCATTTTTCTTTTAATGTTCATTCAGTTCAGTACCCAGTTTAATAATTACTACTGACTACTGATAAACTCATTCACACCATCAAACATCCTCATTATTCTATTTTTCTTATATTATTTCTTTCTGTTTGTGTATGCCATTCTGTTGATTGCTCCTATCCCCACTTTTTTTCATTTGTTTACTATACATTTTATTCAATTGTATTTTGTATTGTGTTGTTTGTAAAGTGTCATTGAGTTTCTTAAAAAGCACTATATAAATAAAATTTATTATTATTATTATTATTTTTTTTTTATTATTATTATTATTATTATTATTATTATTATTATTATTAATGCTCATTCAGTTGAACAAACTGAACTGAATGAACATTGTTATTTTTTTTTCCTGTTCCACCTTAAATGGTGCACCATTTAAGGTTACCTGTAAATACAAATGAATGGACATTGTTGATAGACTAGAACACGTATTTAATACATAGCAGACCTCTATGGTGAGTATTGAAGAGGTGATATGGAGAACACCAAAACACCACCAATATTTCAGACTTTTTTCTTCTAGACAGCTTAAAATTTCTGGTGCCCCAATACCACCACCGCCATGTTTCCTCCAACACTTAACAAATCCACGATTGTGTGGTGATATGGCACTGTTCTAACTTTGGTTGATGCTGGGCAGTATTTAATGTGAGTTTAATTGACCTGTCAGAAAGTTGACCACAACTGTGCAACTGGCAACTAAGCAGGGCTTTGTTGGCACAGCATTAAAAGGAAAGCTTAATATGGTAACAAGGGCAGCGCAGTGGTGTAGTGGTTAGTACGGTGGTGTAGTGGTTAGTATGGTGATGTAGTGGTTAGTATGGTGGTGTAGTGGTTAGTACGGTGGTGTAGTGGTTAGTACGGTGGTGTAGTGGTCAGTATGGTGGTGTAGTGGTTAGTACGGTGGTGTAGTGTTTAGTACGGTGGTGTAGTGCTTAGTACGGTGGTGTAGTGGTCAGTATGGTGGTGTAGTGGTTAGTACGGTGCTGTTGTGCTTAGTATGGTGGTGTAGTGGTTAGTATGGTGGCGTGGTGGTTAGTACGGTGGTGTAGTGGTTAGTATGGTGGTGTAGTGGTCAGTACGGTGGTGTAGTGCTTAGTATGGTGGTGTAGAGGTCAGTATGGTGGTGTAGTGGTTAGTATGGTGGTGTGGTGGTTAGTACGGTGGTGTAGTGGTTAGTATGGTGGTGTAGTGGTTAGTATGGTGGTGTAGTGGTCA
The DNA here is from genome assembly GCA_021613375.1 of Megaleporinus macrocephalus. NCBI lineage: Eukaryota > Metazoa > Chordata > Actinopteri > Characiformes > Anostomidae > Megaleporinus > Megaleporinus macrocephalus. Next base: position 40,440,496 of record CM038716.1, on the reverse strand, counting down.
GTACGGTGGTGTAGTGGTTAGTACGGTGGTGTAGTGGTTAGTATGGTGGTGTAGTGGTTAGTATGGTGGTGTAGTGGTTAGTACGGTGGTGTAGTGGTTAGTACGGTGGTGTAGTGGTTAGTATGGTGGTGTAGTGGTTAGTACGGTGGTTAGGGTTGGATTCCCGGTCCGGGTGGTTCTGTGTGGAGTGTGTATGTTCTCTCTGTGTTTGAGTGGGTTTCCTTCAAGTACTCCGGTTTCCTCCCACAGTCCAAACACATGCCAATCCATCGCATGGCCAACATACACTCACATACACACTCACACCTACGGGCAGTTTAGAGTAAGCCTTCGCCCGATGACGCAGGGGTTGGCTCCAGTGACCTTGATTAATATGATAAAGTGGATGGCTGGATGGAATTTGATAACAAGCATTTGAACTACTTTTGTAATTGAACTCAAAAATTTTACTTTTTAAGTTGAACAAAACTGGTTCAACAGCTTAGTCATTTTTTTATAGGTCATGCCAACAAGGCACTTATTAACAGTGTAATTAATTGTATTTAAAGCTTATGCATGTAGGCAGATTTTCACAATAAATAAAATAATAAAATTATCCTTGACCAACAATAAATAATATTCCAGCGGTTGCCATTGCTTTACATTATTGACTTGCTAACTTATCAATTTTTTGATATTGACACATATTCAATTTCAATATTATTATTTTTAAAAAGTGTCAGTGATGCTGTTTTGTAAACAAACTGTTCCTCATGTCTAACCTTGAATGCACTCTCCAGGTTCAGCACTAGGGGGCTCCAGCCTTCCTTAGTTGAATGCCTTTCTATGCTGACAATTGATTGTGTAAATTTCTTTTTTTGTTTCTGTTGTTGTTATTGTTGTTGTTGTGGTCTCTAGTGGTTTGGACATTTTTTCCAGTTTGCACGACAAGCTATTTTTTGCATATGATCTTCCCGTGAATGGGCACAGCCTGCAGCCTTATTGTTGTCAGAGAACTTTTGGCAACCTTGCCTCGGGAGGAAAAGCCCTGATGTAAGAACCGTGTGGAAGGTGAGGGTCTCATATAGCTCCAATGGCGTGTGCTTCTTGGAAGTAAACAATGCAGGCATCGGCGGGCTCCTTTCACACGAACTCTTAACTAAATGATTATATAATGATTCTAAACAACTTAACTGTCCATCCGGGATGTGATTGAAACCCCATGGGGAAAGTGTATGTGAGCTGCCCAACAGCTGCTACAAACACAAGTCAACATCTTACACGCATGTGTAACCAAGTAGGCATTAAGTTGGTCCACCAATTAGTACAGCAGATGGCGGCTCACCTGCGTCAGGATGGAGCCCCATATAAAATATAGTTGGCCATATAAGATTGATCGGTCACTCTAAAATGCCTGTAGGTGTGACTGAGGGTGTGTTGGCCATGCGATGGGCTGGCGACCAGTCCATGGTGTACCTTGCCTTCACTTGATTACACTGATCTCCAGCCCCCCACCCACCGTGACCCGGACTAGCGGAATAAAGTGGAAGATAATGCAGTGGATGGAAGGATGTAATTGAGCACGGCTTGGCCACACCCAAAGATTTTGTTGGATCACCTGTAGCTTTGATAATTGTAGGCATTTGTTGTCGTTCCACAACTTGCACATCAACCTTATGGCTGAGATCTTATTCTGATGACAGTCCATAAAGTCCTTCCAATGGGATTAAAGGTCAGGACCCTGTGGTTCATGTGTTCATGTGTGAAAATCTCAGCTTTGTCTTGCTAGAATATGGCTGGAAACATAGGATAACCTGCTCATTTAGTACATTCAGGTGTTCAGTAGACCTTTGACTTGACCAACTGAAGCCCTCACCAGATCATAACACTGCCCCCAGATGTTTATACTGTGGACACATAATGTTGATGAAAATAGACCTAACCAACTGAAGGCCCCCCCAGTCCCAGATCATAACACTGCCTCCAGAGGTCTGTACAGTGGGAACTATGCATGATGGGAGCATCACTACATGCTCTTCTCTTCGTACCTTGATGCTCCCATCACTCTGGAATATGGTTTGTCTGGACTCCTCTGACCTTATGACCTTCTACCGTCGTCCAGTCTTTTTTACGCTTCCCAGTAAAACTGAAGCTGGTTAGTCTCACAAACATGTTTCCACACAGCTGTTCAGTCCTAGTACTGTGAGCTCTGGTCTGGTATTAAACTAATTCATGAATTTTTTAATCTTCTCCAACCAAGTTTATTAAATGTATTAAACATGTGCTGGTCAGTTCGAGATAAAAGAACTGTTACCAGCTGAAACACCTCAATCACTGCAGTAATTATCCAATCAGAGCCTCTTGAGTGTTTTTGTCTGGTCCAGATAAAACTGCTCTAGTATTTCTGCAGCACGGTTTGAAAAGTTTTGTATATGTGAACAGTTTTGCTAATATTGATAAAATTAAACACGATTTTCCAAACTTTTGGCTTGTATTAATTTTTGTGTATCATCCAAAGAATCTGGGAAAAAACAATCAAGCAAACAAATGGATAGAGTTCTAGCAAATACAACACGGTTATAGAATGTTGTCTTCAATTGACACTGCGATCCCCTCCATTAACAATGTTCTCGAATGCTGGCTCCTATAATGATGTTCTAGAACATTGTCTCTGATTATTATTGTTCCAGAATGATGTCTCTCATTAACACTGTTCTAGAATGTTGTCTTCAATTAACACTGCGTTCCCCTCCATTAAAAATGCTCTAGAATGCTGTCTCCCATAATATTGTTCTAGAATGTTGTCTCTGATTATTACTGTTCCAGAATGATGTCTCCCATTAACACAGTACTAGAATGTTGTTCAATTAACAATGTGTTCCCTTTCATTAACAATGTTCTAGAATGCTGTCTCTCATTAACACTGTTCTAGGATGTTGTCTTTCATTATTACTGTTCTAGAATGCTGTCTCAGATTAACACTGTTCTAGAGTGTTGTCTCCTGTTAACACTGTTCCCATTAACATTGTTTATTTGTTTATTATCCTTATCTATTTTTTTGTCTCTCTTTAACACTGTTCTAGAATCTCATCTTCCATAAACAGTTTCAAGCGTTTATCTTGCATTAACACTGTTATAGAGTGTTATCTCCCATTGACACTGTTCTAGTATGTAATTTTTAATTAATACTGTTCTAGAATATCATCTTCCATTAACACTGTTTCAAACTTTTATCTTGCATTAACACTGTTCTAGAATGTTGTCTCCCATTAACACTGTTCTAGAGTGTTATCTCCCATTGACACTGTTCTAGTATGTCATTTTCCATTAACACTGTTCTAGAACTTCTAGAACTTTGTATGTTTGTAGAACTTTGTGAATGGGAGAACTTAGTGTTGTGTCCCATCAACACTGTTCTAGAATTTGGCTCCTATTAAAACTATTCTAGAATGTAATTTTCCATAAACACTGTTTTAGAATGTTATTTCCCATTAACACTGTTCTTAAATGTTATTTCCCACTAACACTGTTCTAGAGTGTTGTCTCCCATTGACACTGTTCTAATATGGCATTTCCATTAATGCTGTTCTAGAACCTCTAGAACTTTGTATGTTTGTAGAACTTTGTGAATGGGAGAACTTTGTGTTGTGTCTCATCAACACTGTTCTAGAATGTTGTCTCTCATTAATACTGTCCTAGAATGGTATTTTCCATAAACTGTTCTAGACACTGTTCTAGAACGTAATTCCCCATTAACACTGTTTTAAAATGTTAAAGCGCTGGTGTTTCTTGGGTTCTCGCTCGCTCAGTTAATGTCGCTCTTCAGGAATGAAGGAAATGAAGCAGCCGAGCTTCATAACACAGTCTGCACAAAATCCAGAGGAATATCAGGAATGACGGAACCGCAGGGAATGAACCCATTTTTCCCAGCGTCTCCTCCTTCTCCTCGTCTTCCAGTCCCCTTTGCCACTCTTCTGACCCCCAGGATGATCTCATGTGTGTGACAGGAAGCAGACGTGCAGCGGAAGCCCACCCTGCAGCCGTCTGGCCTAGAGAGGGACCACCTCCCCTCGTCCCATGTACACCCATCACCACTCAACTCTTCTCCCAGCGGCCACGTGCCCTTCTGAGTGATTCTCCAGCTGCGTTCGCCGCCACAAGCGGGACGGCATGGCTGCAGAGGAGAAGCCCCCAGAAAACAACCCCCCCATCCCACCCAGGCACGTACCCACCATGAAGCAGTCATGCGGCAGAGCTGGAGGCCAGAGGTGATGCCTGCTTTGCCGGAAAGCCTGCTGTTTATGGCTAATTGACTGTGGCATTGTGTTTATTTGTTATTTTCTGCCGTGGCGGCAGCGGCGGCGCGTCATCCGAGCCTGTAAGTCCTCCTGTGTTCGGAAGGATTACGACTCGCTGCACATTCTGGAAAGATACCAGCAGCGATTAGTTCTCGGCTCAGCATTTTTACCTCTGAGCGTCTTTCGGAGGCGGTTTAGTCGCATACACGCGCGAGTGTCATCGGATTAACGCAACGTTGATGAAAATAAAAATAGATGGTGCTAATTACTCTACGTGGCGAGGGAGCAATTACAGGAAAACACAGGAGCGCGGTATAAAAAGAACCCTCGTTGGCACTGTTTACATTTGTTGTGCTCTGATTCGTGCAGATTGTGATATAATGAGCTTTCAAGAGAACCGCTCGACTTTAGCCTCCAAACAACAGGGGGTGGCATTTCCCATTCTCACGTCTATTTCCTTTTCAAATGGTCCATCATGTGTCCTTAGAACACTGTTCTCTTGTACACAGAGTTCTAGATTGTTTTCCATTAACAGTGCTCTAGAATGCTGGCTCCCATTAACACTGCGTTCTTTTCAATTAACAATGTTCTAGATTGCTGTCTCTCATTAACACTGCTCTAGAATGTTGTCTCACATTAACACTGTTCTAGAATGCTGGCTGGCTCCCATTAACACTGTTCTAGAATGTAGTCTCGCATAATGCTTTTCAAGAATGTTGTCTCTTATCATTACTGTTCCAGAATGCTATTTCCTATAACAATGTTCTAGAATGTTGTCTTTAATTAACACTGCATTCCCCTCCGTTAACAATGTTCTAGAATGCTGTCTCTTATCATTACTGTTCCAGAATGCTATTTCCTATAACAATGTTCTAGAATGCTGTCTCCCATAATATTGTTCTAGAATGGTGTCTCTCATTATTACTGTTCCAGAATGATGTCTCCCATTAACACCGTTCTAGAATGTTGTCTCTCATAATTACTGTTATAGAATGCTGTCTCTCATTAACACTGTTCTAGAATGTTGTCTCTCATTTTACTGTTCTAGAATGCTGTCTCTTATTAACACTGTTCTAGGATGTTGTCGCTCTTTATTGCTGTTCTAGAATGCTGTCTCTTATTAACACTGTTCTAGGATGTTGTCGCTCTTTATTGCTGTTCTAGAAAGCTGTCTCTTATTAACGCTGTTCTAGAATGTTGTCTTAACACTGTGTTCCCTTCCATTAACAATGTTGTAGAATGCTGTCTCTCATAAATGCTGTTCTAGAATGCTGTCTCTCATTAACACGGTTCTAGAATGCTGTCTTCTCTTCCATTAATACTATATCTCCTGTTCTCTTGCATATGCTTCCAGACCCCATAGTGTTAAGGTGTCATCTTACAGTGGACAGATGGACAAAAACACCTGTGGATGCTCCTAGATCTGAAGCATCTTGATGTTCTACTCTGGTGGTCAGTCATTTGTTTCAGGTGGGAGTACTTATGAAACTTCTATTTTTCTCGTATCTCCAAAACAATGCTTTTACAGGAGAAGGTAAATTCTAACTTTACTTGTGATGTAAGTCAATGGAACCACAGTTTTTTTTTCTACTATGGCGTTTGTTTTCATGCATTGATAAGGAACTTTAAGCCTGATGTATGAAGATATGGGATGCAAGTGGATCATCTGACCTTCTCAAAGATATCTTTAGAAAGAAACGCATAACTTAAAGGCCATAAAGTAGAAGTTAAGGGAAGGCAGTGTGAGCTCTGCGCGGGGCGGTAAGTAATGAAAAGGTCGATCTAATTGGAGTGAAGGTCAGCGAAGTGCTGAAGGCCTATTGTGTAGCGAGTGCTGTTAAGGCCTGTAGTAAATTGGCCGATGTGGTTGGAGGACAATGAACAATTAAACAACACTACTTCCCTGAGAGCTTCCTCATTACACACATGTACACACACACACACACACACACACACACACACAGCTGCATCCTCGATCATCTCAGACCTTCCTGAATCACACACACATACAAACGCATGCATACACACACAAGCTCTTACACATGCACATGTACACGTACATACACACACACATACACATGTCCATGTATACACACACAAACGCATGCATACACACACAAACTCTCACACATGTACACACATACACGTATACACACGTACATACACACACATATACAAACACATGCATACACTCACAAGCTCTTACACATGCACATGTACATGTACATACACACACACACATACACATATACATGCATACACACACAAACTCTCACATACGCACATGTACACACACAAGCATACATACATGTATACACACGTACTTACACATATACACACGTAAATACACACACACACACAAACAAATGCCTACACACTAACTCTCACACATGCACATATACATGTTTACACATGTACATACATATACACACACATGCACACACATACACGTGTAAACACAAATGCACAGTCACACACATACGTATGTGCACACAAACACACACGCATACACATATACACATGTACACAGACACATAAACACATATACACCAAAACACGTGTACACACACAAATACACATGTGCACACACACAAAAACGTACATGTACATGTACATACGCATACACCCACACACATATGTATACACATACAAATTTGTACACATACACGCATGTACATGCATAAAAAATGCACACATACACACACTCACACACATATATTCACATAACTATACACACACACTCATACACATATATACATATGCACACACATATACACATGTACACACACAAATAAACACACACAAACTCACAAATACTGTATATTCACATACATATATACACACATATATCCTTACGCACACACATACACACAAACACATATATTCACATACATACACACACACACATACACGTGTACACACACACACAAATAAACATTTACAAACTCACACATATATTCACATACATAAACACACACATTCACATATATATATATATATATTATATATATATATATATATATATATATATATATATATATATATACACATACGCACACACATACAAACACACACAAACTCACATATATAGTCACATACATATACACACACATACACACATATATCCTTACGCGCAACCATACACACAAACACATATATTCACATACATGTACACACACACACATACACGTGTACACACACACAAAATAAACACTCACGAACTCACACATATATTCACATACATAGACACACACACACACACATACACATGTACACAAACACACAAATAAACACTCACAAACTCACACATATATTCACATACATAAACACACACATTCACATATATATATATACATACGCACACACATACAAACACACACAAACACACATATATTCACATACATATACACACACATTCACATATATATACATACGCACACACATAAAAACACACACAAACTCACATATATAGTCACATACATATACACACACATACACATATACTGTATATATACAAACAAACACATATATTAACATACATATACATGCACACATACACACACACACACACATATATATATATATATATATATATATATATATATATATATATATATATATATATATATATACATACATACATACAAACACATATATTCACATACATATGCACACACATACAAACAAACACGTATAAAGTCACATACAGATACAAACACACACACACACACACATGCTACTATTCAGTAATGATTATTTCTCACACTGCTGGAAGACCACAGCCAGCGACGTCTCCTCTATTTCCATTCAGCTAATAAGGATTGCTTATTCCAATCAGCTGCGGGAATGTAGTCGCTGGAGCTTGATCTATTTTCGGGCTGATGTCCTCCAGAGAAATAACACACCACATGCTTTAGGGTGATTCTTATTAAATGAGCAAATTGCCAGCGATGGCAGTGTGTAGGACTCCCTCAGTCATTAAATTAGGAAGGAAATTGTTGTTGTTAATCCTGTAAATATTAACTCGGCGCACGGAAGTCCAATGTTTCAGGAGCGTGGAGAAGTAGACTAAACACCGCCACGCGTGCCGCTGCCTATCAAACTGCTATCCTTCCGATATTCTTAGCACAGTTTCCCCTCCGAGTGCACGATTTGTGTTCCGCAAAGATATAACAGGCCTCGAGCAAGTACACAAGGCCGTGTAGAGGAGTCACTGTTGGGTCCTTAAAATGTTTTTATTTACTTATTTATTTAGAAAATTTAGAACCAGAATCTAGATTTTAGAATCTGACATCTGTTTTAACCCCTTAACCCAAAAACAGAACTGTGTAAAAGTCTGAGGTACATGAGCTGATAGTTTAAAAGTCTTTATCTGATCAGTGACTGTATTTTCACCATTAAGAACAGCAGATATGATTAGAACAGATGGAAACACAGGATGGTTGTGCATTACTTTATTATATAAATTTGATTTGCAGCATAAATAAAGCGGAGCGGAGGTAGAATGTGTGTCCAACTTCAAGTTCCTTGGCATTTTGGAGGATCTCACCTGGTCCTCCATGGTCTATACTTCTTACGGAGCCTCGAGAAAGCTCACCTGTGTCCCAGGATATTGGCGTACCTCTACCGCTTATCCATTTAGAGCATACTCACCAACTGCATCTCAGTGTGGTACGGCAGCTGCTCCGTATCCGACCGTAAAGCACTTCAGCGGGGGGTGAAAACTGCCCAGCGCATCCCAGGCACGCAATTACCCTCCACTGAGTCTGTCTATCAGAGGCGCTGCCTGAGCAGGCCGAGAAGCATCATCAAGGACCTTTCTCACCCTAACCACAAGTTTTTTACCCTCTATCCATCCGGCAGGAGTTACAGGAGCCTTCGCTCCCGCACCAACAGACTGAGTCAGAGCTTCTTTCTTGAGGCTGTGACCCTGCTGAACTCTACACCCTCACTTTAGCCTCATTATTGCACTCACTGCACTGTCCTATTACTTCTGCACTACTTATACTCATCTATCTTTGTAATTTCATACCTGTACAGTTCTATTTATATTTACAATTCTCCTTATATTGCTCTATTTATATCTGTAGTTATTACTTACACTGTTACTACTTGTTCAACATGTGCTGTTCTGTGCAATCTTTGCATTTCACTCCTTACTGTATATATGTATAGTAATTTATATTCTATTTTATATACCACCCCTTTATCTCACATTCTGTGTACACCTACATTCTATAGATTTATTTATATACCACCACATGTACAATAACCTCAAATTGTTAGTCACTTGTGTTTTGCACTTTATGTAAATAATAATAATAGATAGATAGATAGATAGATAGATAGATAGATAGATACTTTGCACTTCTGGTTGGATGCTAACTGCTGTTCATTGGCTTTGTACCTGTACTCTGCACAATGACAAAGTTGAATCTAATCAAAAAAAAAAAAAAACAAAAAACTGACACCCCCCTCACCTCAACAGACCATAGCATTAAATTATATACAATGAAAATATACTTATTTTCTTGAGTTAAGTAAGCTGATGGCTGTGGAAACACTACTATGTTTATCTCTTCCAGCCCGTACTCTAAACCTCCAGCCTGACGGGAGGTATAGAAAAACTCAGATAACAAAGTGTGGTCTGGGCTAAATAGCTGTGGCTTTTCTCAAGGCCTGTTTTTTAAATATATATATATAAAACAAAAACTATCGTAACTTTTAATGTAAGTCAATGGAACCAGAATTCCCAGAATTTTTTCCAAGCTCTTTTTCGGGCATTTCTATTGGTCGGTTCATCATGAAATGTAAACAACAACAATTGTGTTGAAATGCTGCAGAAAAATAAAAATCGGCATGAAAATCAGGATATACGCCACCCCCCCTTATGGGTACGTACTCCCGGCCCAAGGGCTGAAGTCCAGGAGAAGCTTTCTCAGCCATGTCCAGCCCCTATCAGCATCACAGGAAGAAACCAGACTCCAACTATGGATAAAAAGGCTTGAGGATGACCCACCCCCAACTGACATGGGTCCTTCTGAAGCCCTCCCCCCAGGCTCAGAGGCACCATGGGTCCAGTGGAAAACACTCAACCGCCTGAGAACAGGAACAGGGCAAAAGCTGCCATGGCCAGATGGGGATATAAAACTGGCCAAACCACCTGTGAATGTGGAGAAGAGGACCATACAATGGACCACTGCCTTGTTTGCCCCCTACTACCCAATCAGTGCAGCCCAAAGGATCTTGCAGTGTTCAATCAAAAAGCAAAGGATTTTGTAGGGAAATGGGAAACTATATGGTGTCGTGTTTTGAATTCTATAACACAATATCGTGATATATCACAACATATCGTATCACCAAGTTCTTGCCTACATACAGTCCATAGCTCAAACAGCAGCCTTGTGTGATCTTAAATTACTTCACATGTCGTCAGTGTCCAATGAAAGGCCAAAAATGGTCTTTACTTTCAATGTAAGTCAATGGAACCAGATTTTTTTCCAAGTTCTTTTGGAGCATTTCTATTGGTCCGTTAATCAGACAATGTAGACGGCAGCTGTTGTGTTCAAATGACGTTAAAAACTAAAAATACCACAAAAGTGTTTTGGACAGCGGCGATATGTCTCGTGTTGTGATGTTATTCTTAGAAATCTCACAGCAAACTCGTCCTGCTGGATCCGAACGCTCTTCTATCTGACAGTGTTTCTAATTTACACCTGACTCTATTCAGCCTTCCCGACAGCCCGGAGCTCTTTATTCAGTACAGGGGGGCCGGCGGTGGGCCCGTCAATGTGATGGACACAGCTCGATTGGAGCCATGTTTCTACCTGATGTGCCATCAAATATGGCGAGATGCGCTAACCTGCTGAGCTAACTGGCTGACATCTTTATTCAGACCTTCAGCTCGTCTTCAGACTCCGAGCCTGTGTTATCACCTTACAGGACACATACCGAGCTCGCTCTCTGAGTGCATCTGATTAAGTCTGAATAAAATCAGATCTGCTTTCATGAGAGACATTATTCGTCTGGTGAACTCGGTTCATCTTACAGAAGTTTAAGTTTCTTCTAACGTACACGTTAAAACTTAGTGTTATTAACATTAAACCTGTTATGAGACTGTTCAAGCACACTCCACTCGTCCTGTGGACGTCCAATCATTACACGGCAGCTCTGACAGATTGTTCTAGAATGACTGAGAAAGTTAAGTCATTAAGTTTTAATATCATTAATATTAAGAACATCATGTTCCTGGAAAGTGCTGGTTACATTTTGGGGTAGATAACTTGACAAAAGTATTATGTTATAATAGAATGTTTGTATAATATTTTATATCAGAATTATAATAAAATACAGCACACCCTCATATTTTATAAATATATATATATATATAGAATTAGCGGCAGAATGAGTGTTACGATTAGGTTTTGGGTTTGGAGGTTAAGATTATGGTCAGAATTAGGGCCAGAGTGAGTGTTACAATTAGGTTTCGGGTTTGGAGGTTAAGATTATGGTCAGAATTAGGGCCAGAGTGAGTGTTACAATTAGGTTTTGGGTTTGAAGGTTAAGGTTATGGTCAGAATTAGAGCCAGGGAAGGATTAGGTCTTGGGTTAAAATTAAGATTATGGTCAGTATCAGAGCCAGGGTGAGAGTTGGGATAAGGTTTTGGGTAGAGTTTAAAATTATGGTCAGGATTAGGGCCAGGGAAGGAATAGGTTTTGGTTTAAAGTTAAGATTACAGTCAGGATTAGGGCCAGGGTGAGGGTTGGAATTAGGTCTTGGGTTAAGGTTAATCCTAAAGTCAGAATTAGGACCAGGGTGAGTGTTAGAGTTAGGTTTTGGGTTGGAATTGAGGTTATGCTCAGGAATAGGGCCTGGGCGAAGGTTAGGATGGGGTTCTGGGGTTGAAGGTTAGTATTAGGGCCAGGGTGAAGGTTACCGGACCACCTCTGGTCAAACCAACCCCTCTTAAATAGGGCTTGATTAACACACATGGTTCTCTGAAGAACGTTCCACTGAAAGGTTCTTTAGGGACTCATTTTAAATGGTAGTCTACATTCAGATGTTTTGAGTTATATATGAATTTTCTTCTAACAGTGATTAACAGTGATTTTAACTGTGATAGAAAATACTAACACACAGTTAACGCACCTCAACCGTGACAGAGGTCAGGCAGCAATGGAGACAGTCCAGAGACGTGACTCTTAATATTAGATGAGGATTCCTCTGAGCAAACTGAACAGTGCGATGAACTTGTTTAAATATTGATGGGTTCTAATGGACTGGGTGGAGAAGCGCTTGCACACTGTCTCAACAAAGACACTGAAAGCAGCGCTGAATAATGGGACCCCGAGTTCGAGACCTTGACACTGATGGTCTTTTCTTTATACACTTGTAGATAATCTCACAAACATGTTTATCTGATAGTATATTGATGAGAACAACAGCAGCTGTGATTATTACAAGTGTTGTTGTTTTCGGTGCAGAGTTTCATGGAAGAGAGGAAAAAAAAAGAAAGAAGCTACCAGTGTCCTGGATTGACCACCCCCAGGTCCAGACCTCATGCAAAACCTATGGGTTGACCATCAACCTCCTCAACAAACTTCAGTAGATGAGCTGCTGAACCAGCCTCTAACTGGAATTTAGCTGGATTAGTTTTAGTTTAAGATTAGGGTCAGGATTAGGGCCAGTGTGAAGGTTAGGATTTGGTTTCAGGTTGAGCATAAGGTTAGGGTCAGGATTAGGGCCAGGGTGAGGGTCAGGGTAAGGTTTTGGGTTGAGTTTAGGGCAAGGATTAGGGCCAGGGTGAGGGTTAAGACAAGGTTTTGGGGTTGAACGTGAAGGTTAGGATTGGGATTAGGGCCAGGGTGAGAGTTAGGATAAGGTTTTGGGGTTGAAGGTGATGGTTAGAGTCAGGATTTGGGGCAGGATGAGGCTTAGAATAAGATTTTGGGGTTGAAGGTGATGGTTAGGGTCAGGATAAGGGGCAGGGTGTAGGTTAGCACAAGAATTTTGGGGTTGAAGGATAGTGTCAGGGTTAGGGCCAGCATGAGGGTTAATAATATAAGGTTTTGGATTAAAATTAAGGTCAGGATTATGGCCAGAATGAGAGTTAGGATAAGGTTTTTGGGGTTAAAGATTAAGGTTGGGGTCAGGATTAAGGCCCAGGTGTGGGTTAGCGTAAGATTTTGGGTTAAGATTAGGGTCAGAATTAGGGCCAGCGTGAGGGTTATTAATATAAGGTTTTGCGTTGAGATTAGGGTCAGGATTATGGTCAGAATGAGAGTTAGGATAAGGCTTTTGGGGTTGAAGATTAAGGTTGGGGTCAGGATTAGAGCCAACGTGAGGGCTATTAATATAAGGTTTTGGGTTTAGATTAGGGTCAGAATTATGACCAGAATGAGAGTTAGGATTGGGATTTTGGGGTTGAGGGCTAAGGTTAGGTTAAAAGTTAGGGTTGGGATTAGGGCCAGGGTGAGAGGTATTAATATAAGGTTTTGGGTTGAGATTAGTGTCAGGATTGTGGCCAGAATTAGAGTTAGAATAAGACTTTTGGGGTTGAGGGCTTAGGTTAGGTTGAAAGTTAGGGTTGGGATTAGAGCCAGGGTGTGGTTTAGCATAAGGTTTTTTTAGGGGTTGAAGGTTAGGGTCAGAATTATGGCCAGAATGAGAGTTAGGATAAGGCTTTTGGGGTTGAAGATTAAGGTTGGGGTCAGGATTAGAGCCAACGTGAGCGTTATTAATATAAGATTTTGGGTTGAGAGCTATGGCCAGAATGAGAGTTAGGATAGGGATTTTGGGGTTGAGAGCTAAGGTTAGGCCCACGATTAGAGCCATGGTGAGGGTTGGATAAGGCTTTTGGGATTGAAGGTTATGGTTAGGGTCAGGATTAGGGCCAGGGTGTTAGTTAGCATAAGGTTTTTGGGGTTGAAGGTTGGGGTCAGGATTAGGGCCAGCATGAGAGTTATAATAATTCCTTTGGGATTGAGGGCTAAGGTTAGGCTCACGATTAGGGCCATGGTGAGGGTTAGGATAAGCTTTTGGGGTTGAAGGTTATGGTTAGGGTCAGGATTAGGTCCAGGGTGAGGGTTATAATAAGGTTTTGTGATTAAGGGCAAAGGTTAATCATATATATATGTATATGTACATGTTAACAATATTCATTAAATACCCCCCAAGAGTAGCTGTAGTAGTAGTTGATGTTATTCTGGTAGCTTATTCATCGCTGGTGTGAAATCTATGTAAATCCATTGTACTTTAAAGCCTCTGGTGTGAGAGAACACACAGAGCCATGCTTTGATTAGTCCTGACACTTCCAGCCTACATGAGCTCCATCAACGTGCGCTGAGAAACCGAGTTGAACCTCTCTGATGCACAGTGTGAGGCAAGAAGGCAGTGAATGTCATTCCGGTACTCATTTGACTCGCTAGGAGATATGAGTCATGCTCCTTCCCACACAATGGAGCAAGCGACTCCACCGCGGCGATGCTACCTTGTCCTCAAGATGCTGTCGCCTGGAAAATCCAGGGTCTACTCTGATTGGTGGGGAAGTAGCAACTTGCGACACGAGCAGAGAAAAACAAAACAGCGGCAGATTCTGCTAGGGCGTGCAATCGCGTCATGCTAACGGTCATTTTTCAAACGGTGCCACGGTAAACAATAGCATGTGCGTCTTAAAATCCACATAGGATCTTTCCCCAGTGGGGGCACCATCAGTTTCAACCCCCAAGGACTGGCAACCACAAAACCAACTCTGCCGCGTGTGCAGGGCTTTTTACTGAGAGTGCCTAGTTTGTAGTTTACAATTTATTTATTCTTCTGGATTTTCGGATGATTGTTCAAGTCTCAGCACCCAAGCACCCCTTCAGCAACCCCGCTAGCTCTCCCTCTGTAACGTTTAGGTTACGTTTAGCTTTTGCACCTGCCAACATGAAAAGATCTGCACCATCTGACAGATTGTGTAGTGAAATCACTGCATGGGCTGGACAAGATCTCTCAACATCATCAACACAGTTTGTCACTGCTCCACAAATGCAAGTTGAAACTCTACCAGGCAAAGAGGAAGCTAGATCTAAACAGATCCAGAAACAGCACCGCCGAGTTCTCTGGGCCTGAGCTCAGTTAGGATCAAGTCAGCTTTATTGTCAATTCTTTCACATGTAGCAGACATACAAAGGAATCGAAATTATGTTCCTCACCAGGCCATTCCTGAACAAACATTCCCAACATTGACAGTAACAGTAAAGACAATAGTTACATTAACTAAACTACAATAACTTAGTCTAAACTAAGAGACTAAACATAGAGACTGAGTGTGCTTAAGGAATTGAAATAGGGTTGGTCATTCACAGTATGATAAAAGTCTGAGGTAGTTTATGGGTAGTGCAAGACATTCAATGATTGTATTGGCAGGTAGTGCAAGTAGTGTAGATTTAGTAGTAGTGCAAAGTAGAGTATTTGGTCTACTGTGTTGGGGGGTGTAGGGATATTTAGAGTCCCTGGCTTCTTGTCAGTCCTGGTGGAGCTCAGGAGAGAGAGTTCAGCATCCTCACAGGCTGGTGGATGAAGCTCTTGGAGAGTCTAGTGGTATGGGAACTCCTGTACTTCTTTCCAGAAGGCAGGACGCTGAGCAGGATGGCTGGCATCACCAACAATTGTGAACGCTTTGCAGGTGAGGATGGAACTGAAGAGACGTGGAAAAAGTGTCCTGTGGTCAAAATCTGGAATTCTGTTTCGGAGAACCAGAATGGCTTGTTATCAGCACACAGTTCAAAGCCAGTGTGAGTGATGGTCTGAGTGGTATATACAGGTTTGCCATCCAGAAGACGTCTTTTTCAGGGAAGGTCTGTTTACTTCAGCAACACAATCAAACACATTCTCTACATATTACAGCAGAACCTCTGTAATAAGTGTCCATCTGCTAAACTGACCTGTCTGCAGACCACTGGTCACCCACTGAAAACATCTGGAGAATTATGAAAGGAAACCTAGGACAAAGGAACTATTGACCACTTATTGGAGGAGACTCTGGTATTGGTCAGCATTCATGGAAGCACTAATTGATGGAATATCTATTGGAAGAATGGTCTACGCCAAGGCTCACTGAAGTCACCCTGGTGGTTTGTGGTGGTCCGACACCTTGGTGTTGGTTGAACCTTGTCTAGAATTACTGTATTAACACTATCTAGTTAATTGTCGTATCAAATGCAGCTTCTATCCACTTGATAAACCATTGTTTCTGGTGAAATCCAATCCATGTGCTTTCCAACCGACAAACTCTGAATGGCTCTTGAGCTGTTTTGATTTAAAGACAGATGTAAGTCAAGTTTATTTGTGTAGAGCTTTTTACAACAATGTTGTCTCAAAGCAGCTTTATAGAAGTTTTAAAAAAAAAACAGAGTTACAACATATATCCCCCTGTGAGCAAGCCAACAGTGGCAAGGACACCTCCCTCAGACTGGAGGAAGAAACCTTGGGAGGAACCAGACTCACAAGGGAGACCCATTCTGAAGCAGTCTCTGACTGAGTCTGTATGTAAAGTGGGCGTGAGCTGAAACAGTCCCATCCTATCTCAGTGCTGGTGCATCTGGATGGTGTACAGTGATGTAAGTGAGGGTGTAGCAGTTCAGACACAGCTAGACAGGAGTGCTGGCTGGTGATGGTGAGGAGGAGGCCCTGATGATCAGTCCTTCAACAGCATTCAACCGACGGGAGAATTGTCATTACCTCAGGAAGAGTAAAGAGAGAAAGTTAGTTCGGCTCAGGAGTGTTTGTGTGAATCTCTGCACAATGAAAATACGAGCAGGAATCTGCGGACCACACAGGTCAAAGCCAGGAATGTGACAAGAGGTCCAGAACCACCCCCGAACCCACTTGTCAGGCTGCCTTGTCTTTGTCCAGCTCTGAATATCCTCCATTGTGTGTTGCAGCTGACGCTGGGCGAGTTGTGCCATGTTTCAGTGCCTATCTGCTCCACTGTAGTGTAACACATACAATGCTGGCTGTGTCAGGAGGACAGACAGCTGTAAGTTGGCGTGTTTGTCGTTGACTGTGTGTGTAAACTGTGTGTAATGCTGAACATGTGGTTCCTGGTTGCCGCTCTTTTGCTGAGTACTGGTCGGCTGTGCTCCGCTAATTATGACGGGCTGGTCTAAGCCAAAAATGCCAGGGCCGATTTTTTCATCCAAGTCCAGCCCTGGTGAACGGTATGTGTGGTGTGTTGGTGTTTCTGTAGCTGATGGTATAAGATGCTGATACTAAGCTACTTCAGTAAACAGGATACACCACTGAATCAGAACACACGTTAGAAATGGTGACGGTCTGGACCTTGGCCTGAGAAAATCTCCTCTAACTGGACCTTACTGAACTCTAATTAAACACCCCTGTTGTAGACCAGGGGTTCCCAACCTTTTGCAACCCAAGGCCCATTTAACCCACCCCAAAACTTGCCACAGCCCCCCAGAATATTTTATATTGCCATTTAAAACCAAATACAGTGAACCATCCATACGACCTGTGACACTGACTGCATAATCACACAACAAGAGAAACGAACCATTTACAGCACTTTCTGTCACTCACCTAATGAGATGGCTGATGTTGTTTGCCAGCTACCAAGTGGTGGATGTCAGGTTGAAGTGCAGAAAGTTGCAAACGGAGGTCTGGCTCAACATTAAGCCTATTCCTGTATTTGGTCCAGCCTTTGCTATAAGCTGAGCAACACGGTAAGATACCTCAACAGCTTTAGCATTGTCGGTTCCAGAGCAAGCCAATTCAATTCTTTTTCCTGCTTTGGTCTTCTTTAAGTTTGTTCTCAAAAGATTCCACAGGTTTAGACGCATACTCGCTGTGTTTAGTCTCCAAATGTCGACGTAACTTGGTTGGCTGTGGTAGCAGCTCGTTTTCTGTTCCTGTGCTTGTGAAGATAGTGCTAGATACTCACTGCTGTATTTTCGTCTTTTGGATTTATGCTTGCTTTTCTCGGTTCTCTCAGTAAGAGATACAGTGGCTGCTTCTTTGTAGATGGTCCAGCTTCAGGGTCTTTTGTTGTCAAAGACCCCGTTTTTAACCATTTATCCATGATGTGTACACAAGACAACAGCTTCACTCAGACTGAAGTAGCTAACTAACTAGCTAGATAATCCACTAGCTAGCGCTGCGTGTCATGTGACTGTACTACACCAAAATAAATCAACGAACTCAAAACTAAACACGTTTTGTTTTGCAAATAAATGAACTAAATATGCTGAACTGTCTATTTATTGAAAAAGACTTAACAAAAAAAAAAAAGAAGAAGAAGATTTCTGGCCTACGGCCCCCTTGTACGTATGCGGCCCACTGGACCACTGTTCTAGACGATGAAGAGAGCAGCCAGTCTGGTGTGAACTTGTTCTGCTCTTGCTTTGATTCCTCGCTCAGTTCTACTATTGACTGAACAGTTTTTAGCCAATCAAAGATATATACGAACACGCGGTGTCAGCGGCGGCTTCGCTCAGGAGCGGCGGGCTGGCGTGAGCGCTAGTTAGCCAGCTGGCTGGCACGGCTTAGCGCAACGCTGGAGCTGTACCAGATCCGAGGACTCGGCGCGACATGTGCGGCGGCTAATGAGCGCGGCTGCAGACGGGTGATAGTCATTTCGTAGGCAGACAGTAGTTGATATGTGACGAGTCTGCGTTTCCCAGCGAAGCCTAATCAGAGCGGCGCGCGGAGCCGGAGGTGCCAGCCGGGGTTCAGTCGGCAGTGCACCTCGCTCCTGTCACTCCATCTCTTTGGAGCTTCCGGGTGCAAACGAGGAAGAGCGGGACGCCGCTGCCGTTTCATGTTTGTTTGTATTGCAGTCACTTCCAGCGTCGGGCGGGCGTCGGAGAGAGGGAGCGTCGCCCCGGAGAGAGAGAGAAAGAGAGAGAGAGAGTTAAAACGGAGAGACTCTGATGTGTTGAGGGTGCGTTGAACCAGGATGAGTGCCGAGCAAGGCCTCACCGTCATGTTGACATCTGGAGTGGCGTGTTCTCTCTCTCTCTCTCTCTCTCTCTCTCTTTTCTTTTCTCCCCTTTTTTTCAGGCTCTGCAACGGAGCTTGCAACACTTCCTTCCTGCCGAAGTGAGCACGAGAAGAGTGTTGCTCCATCGTTGCCACACTCCGAGGCGAGAATATAATCAGTCTCGCATTGCCGTTTTGGGAACGCTTGGAAAAAAGAAGGAAAAAAAAGAAAAGAAGAAAAAAGACGAGCGCTGGAGCAACTGTTTAGCCCAGAGAGCGGAGATGACAGCTGTTCACAGTGAGAAACTCCCTCATGCCTTGACAGGAAGAATAAAGCTGATAAATGCGCCAGGCCTCGTATTGGTATTATTCATATTGGGCGGATGAGAGAACCTTAAATAATCCAGAGATGGAGAACCTGACAGTACACAGAGCTGAACAGACCCTGAACCTCAAACTCCGTTCTTCAAATACAGAGACGATAAAACAGGCTGAGCTCAAAACCCTACACTGTTACACAACAGACTCGTTAATATCTACACCCCCAACACTTACACACAACCACCACAGCTACCAGAACGATGGACTATGTGGAGAAATCCAGCGTTTCAGGCTGTGAAGGGAACGTCACCACTTTTCATTCCTTCCCAACAAACAACCCAACTGTCAGAGCTACATGTTCATCTTTAAACCAGCCTGAAGATCCTCTTATATTCTATATTCTTATATTCTATATTCTTATATTCATCTAATATTCCACCTTAAATACTGCAGCTAGAGAGTAACTGCAGCACCGTTTAAGGTGGGATCCCAAAAACAAGCTGCTGAACTTCAGCTCCCACATCTTCAACAGAATCCTGAACAACTTTAACTCTGCGGTCTGTACTTTTCACTCCGGACACTTTCTCCAACACTCGGACAACAGGGAGCAGCTTCAGCTCAGCGTTCAACACTGAAGAGACTGAAGAGACGAGCAGCTCCACCTTTATTAGCACCACAACCTCAACAGTGACTGGAAGTAGCAGCCATGCTGTGTGAGTGGATCACTGTGTGCTGGTTGAAGCAGATCATCTTAAACTGAAAGTTTCACAGAGACACCTTTAATCTACTTTGTGTTTGATGTTCAGATCAAAGAGAGTAGCTAGTACAGGTAACGGTAGATACTAGCAGCTCTGAGTAACTAGTACAGCTAAATACATAGTATGAGGGTTGTGCTTATTTACAGAGAGGCTTGTTTCATGTGGTCTATGTTGCTTCTGTGTTATCGTTGTGGCGTCTTGCTGTAGATCAGCCAATCAGAGCAGAGCTCATCTGAATATTCATGAGCTCAGCATTAAAGGGAAAACAGTGTTTCACTCTAGGAGCAGATCAAAGAATGTAACTGGGTGTAAAAGTGAATCTGGCTGATTAAAATCATACAGACTTTCAGAGAACATCAGAGAACAATTTAAATACTGAGTAAATGCTGCTATGGCTGCTTTAGTGCTAGTAGCTTCAAGGCTACAACCCCCAGCGTATGTCTAGAAGTTAATTTACATTATTTGGCGGCCAGAAAAAATTATAATCAAATAAAAATACACAGAAGCTTTGTTAAAATAACACTTCCTTTAATTCCTGTATTTATAATGCTCTATAAATTAATCCATGGATGTGTCTCAAATCCTAGTGAGTGTGTAAGTAGGCTGTCTAGGTAGTGAGTGTGTAAGTAGCAGCGTTCTCTCCTCATCTCTCCTCATAAAACAGATTACTGAGACGCTCTAGTTAGAGAGAGACTGCGTCACGGCTTGTTCCCGCCACTGCAGCACGCTACCGGTGGTTTAGCTGGTTGCTAAGCTACCGGCCGGCATCCAAAACAATAGCCCGAGGCTTAAAAATCTGCTAGCATAAATGCTAATGTCTGGAGTATAAAAGTGTAAATGGTGAAGGACTCGTTACAGAGTTGATAATAAAATACTGTTTTGTGTGATTATATGACCAGAAACACATTAAAACTTCAGAGAGAATTAAAATAACTCACATTTTAAAACCACTTCACTGCTCCTAGATTAGCCTGTGTTGTATCATGGGATTGTCTTAACGGCTGAGGAAGCGTTCGATGCTTTTTAAAATCAAGTCTAAATAAGGTTCCTCAGTAGACAGTATGTTTAAGGTATGTAAGAATTGGGACAGTCTACATGTCGGGAGCGCATACTATGACGTAAAATGCTGCCTATGTAGGAGCTCGGTAGGATTTGAGACACACCCTATAATACCTCACACCCAATATGAGGTATGCATATTAAGGCTGTATTATTGCTTTTAAGTAGTTATAATTACATTAATAACTCTTTATAAGCAGACTGTGTGACCTTCAGTCAGGATTCATAATGTTTTATAACATCTGTTCATAAGAAAACTGTATACAGTAGTTATAGAGTAGAGCGTTATAACAGGTCATTAAAAGTATTAAGTGATATAATTAGGTTTAACTGTTAAAGCAGGAATTACAGGAAGTGAGCAGAGTTAGCTTAAAGCTATGGCTAATGTTAGCACTGTTGCTAAACCAGGCAGCTCTCTGTGCTGCTAACAAATTAGCTGTGTTTGCTAACAGTATAACGCCTGTAGTCTATCAAATTCACAGCACATACAATCTCCACTTAAAAACAAATAATGTAATGAATATACAGTAATTTGTTGCCAGGTCCACCAAAAATAGTATAGAATATAGAATTATTTTTTTTCTTGTTCTGGAAGTGATTATACCAATAAACAAATGTTTACCTGCAACTGTAGCAGAACTCTAGTAAGATAAGATAATCCTTTATTAGTCCCACAGTGAGGAAATTCATCGTGTTACAGCAGCAAATGGATAGCAAGACACTCAGTACAAACAACAGCTAGATAAACAGTACAGTATATACAATATAAATAATAATTGTATTTACAAATAATTGCATGTTTGCTTCTTAATTGCACAGGGGGAATGAAAAATATTGCATATTACATTACACAAAAAATATATATATTTTATGTAAGTGTGTAATGTTTAAGTGTGTGTGTATATAGTCTGCTGTGTGTATGTGGTCTGCTGGGAGAAGTGTGTAGTGTTTAAGTGTGTGTGTATATAGTCTGCTGTGTGTATATGGTCTGCTGGGAGCAGTGTGTAGTGTTTAAGTGTGTGTGTATGTGGTCTGCTGGGAGCAGTGTGTGGAGTTTAAGTGTGTGTATGTGGTCTGCTGGGAGCAGTGTGTGGAGTTTAAGAGTGTGTATGTGGTCTGCTGGGAGCAGTGTGTGGAGTTTAAGTGTGTGTATGTGGTCTGCTGGGAGCAGTGTGTAGAGTTTAAGTGTGTATGTGTGTGTATGTGGTCTGCTGGGAGCAGTGTGTAGAGTTTAAGCGTGTGTGCATGTGGTCTGCTGGGAGCAGTGTGTAGAGTTTAAGTGTGTGTGTATGTGGTCTGCTGGGAGCAGTGTGTAGTGTTTAAGTGTGTGTGTATATAGTCCGCTGTGTGTATATATATATATATATATACTGTTATGAATACAGGATTCATAGGGAGTGTTGGCAGTGTTTATAACTAAACAAAGAATTACTCAGTTAACAAGCACACAAACACTGAGTGGGACTAAACAACGAGCTGGTGGGCTGAACAGAGAGTATTCAAACAAGTGAACGAGAGAGAGAGAGAGAGAGAGAGAGAGGAAGAGTGAATGACGTGAAATAAAGGAAGTAACAATAGGGTGCGATCAACTGCCAGTTAGCTTGTGCTTGGTGCTGCTCTGAACCTGACGCAGGATGAAGATGAAGGTAAGCTAAACTGTAAAGTTATTCTGTGCTGGTTGTAAGTAAAGAGAGATCAGACAGAGTGGACGGAGATCAGACTTTGGAGGGATTGTTAGAAAGAGAGCTGGACGTCAATGAGAATCACGGTTGCAGAGACTGAAGACCACGTGTCAGCGTTTCTGAGTTCTGAGGAAACGTGGCCTGCTTATCCATCCCACCTGTTAGTGCAGCTCGGCGGATCACTTCAGTCTAATCAATACCAACATTTCAGATCACTTCAAAAATCTAACCTGAAAATTAAAATTATATTCCCCGTAGACTTGTTCCTGAATGCTTGATCCTCAGATGAAGCTTCATTGTCCCTCCAGCTTAAGTACATGTATGTAATCCGTCATAATCACATGGAATTGTGGTCACAATTCATAAATTAAGAATTTAAAATTTGGATTTGCATCTTCAAAATTTTTAAAATATGAACTGATTTAACTGGTGTTGAATCGTCTGAGCCCAGCACTGGAAATCAGTCTTTTTTGCAACCTTTGTAAGTCAATTAGCACATTTTTCATGTACAAATTGAGTGAAATTTGAGTTAAATTTGTGTATAATTTTTGAAAATTGTTGCCCAAATTTCAGAATTTATCTTCATGTTTAACAAGAATGTTTCTCAAACTGGACTCAAGAATCGCCCCTGTAGGGCTGATCAAGTCCGGCTGAGAGTCCTCTAAACACAACCTTTACTGCACAAAATAAAATAGAAATTTTCAGAATTTCTGAATTTTTTAAATTATTAATGCCACAAAATTGGTTAAATTTGAATTGTGACCAAAAAATGGAGCAGAATCTTATGTTTCTTCTCCATTTTATTTTATCTATATGTTTAGATTTTTCTGAATTTAATGCAGCCCCAAACGTTTGGACCCCTCTGTATATGTATAATATGCCCCTAATATATGATAGGAGTATTCATAAGAGTCATTCATAAGAGAACAAAATTGAACATTCCATATGTGTCCAAAGTGCTGTTCGTCAGGGACGTAGCTGGAGATGTCAGACTGGGCTTTTCAGACAGTGCTAAATAAATAAATAAATAAATAAATAAATCAAATAGCAGTACTGTATTAAAATGACAAATAAGTTGATGCATTGTTTTTTTTCCTCTGTACATAATTAAACCTGTCCATCATTTCCACACGAACAAAACATCATATTAATGTCAATAATGGCAAATGTTTTCAGTGCACAACGAAAATATTTCCCATCAGCACGCCTCCAGATTATACGTGAATCTAATTAATTAAATAGTCAGCAGTGAATGAAGGAACCTACAACACATATACACACTATCCATTATATCAGCTCCACTGACCATACAGGAGTTCCACTTACAGACTGTAGTTCATCTGATTCTCTGTATACTTTATTACTCTGTTCTTCAATGATCAGGACCCCACAGGACCACCACAAAGTGAAACTGAGATTGTGTTACTGCTGGTGTGAGTGGATCAGACACAGCAGTGCTGCTGCTGGAGTATGTAAACACTGTGTCCACTCACTGTCCACTCTTCGAGACACTCCTACTACTTGCTGGTCCACCTTGTAGATGTAAAGTCAGAGACAGTAGCTCATCTGCTGCTGCACAGTTTGTGTTCCTCTAGTTCTTCATCAGTGGACACAGGACTTCATCACCAACACTGTTCCTTCAGCCCTTCATTCCTTTATCATCATCACCAACACTGTTCCTTCAAACCTTCATTCCTTTACCATCACCAACACTGTTCCACAGGACACTGCTGTCTGAATAGTTTTGGTTGGTGGACGATTCTCAGTCCAGCAGTGACACTGAGGACTGCTGTGTCTGATCCACTCACACCAGCACAACACACACTACTAACACACCACTACCATATCAGTGTCACTGCAGTGCTGAGAATGACCCGCCTCCCTAATAGTATCTGCTCTGTGGTGGTCCTGTGGGGGTCCTGATCATTAAAGAACAGAGTAATAAAGTATACAGAGAATCAGATGAACCACAGTAGAATTAAGTTATAATGATTTTGTGGGGAAAGTTTGGGGGACGGCGCCTGTCTGGTCCAACATGACTGCCCACCAGTGCACAGAGCAGCTCCATAAAGACATGGATGAGCGAGTTTGGTGTGGAAGAACTTGACTGGCCTGCACGGAGTCCTGACCTCAACCTGATAGAACACCTTTGGGATGAATTAGAGTGGAGACTGCGAGCCAGACCTTCTCGTCCAACATCAGAGTCTGATCTCACTAATGGTCTTCTGGAAGAACTGTTGGTCAAACATTCCCATAAACACTCTCCTCAACTGTGTGGAGAGACTTCCTAGAAGAGCTGAAGCTGCTACAGCTGCAAAGGTTGGACCTTGACATGTTAAATCTAGAAAGTCCTTCTCCTGGTTGCATCACATGGAGTTCAATATTTAATATTAATTAATATATTTTCCAATACATGATGCTAAGAAAGGCTCAAACCCTGCAGACCTGAGGAACAGACTCAAACCAAAGTGACAGGTGTGTTTGGAAACAAGCCTGGAACTTGAAAAGAAGAAAAGAGGATGTGAAAAGATCAGACATTAATAGATCTGAGCTTTAATCTGTGCGTGTACTCATTAGGATCCATTAAGCCACTTTCCTGCTGTTTGGGGAATGATCTGTTGGTAATTCGTTTCTGTTTGATTAGACGTCTCTTAATGTAATCAGAGTTTGTTTTAACAGATATGTCTCTTTGTATTTGTTGATTGGAGTATAATTTCTCCTGCTCACACTCGTTTCATAGCACTGTACTCAGAAAGGCGTCTGATTAGAGGGGGTGATGTTTCTTGCTGAGGTGCGTGTGAGACGAGCCTTCATCTAAACAAGAGCGTGTTTTCTGAAGGACTCACGGTTTTATATTAGATGTAGAAGTGGCTTTTTTGAGGAATGTTCTTTACATTTAAAATATATATACTTGTTTCTGGAAGCTTGATCCTCAGATGAAGTGCAAGTATTTGTATATATAATCGCATGGAATTATGGTCACAATTCATAAGTTAAGAATTTGAAATTTGGATTTGCGATTTTTAAAATATGGACCAATTTAACTGGTGTTGAATCGTCTGAGCCCAGCACTGGAAATCAATCTTTTTTGCATCCAATTAGCACATTTTTTGTACAAACTGAGTGAAATTTGAGTGAAATTCATTTAAAAGTGTAAATATTTGTGTAGAAGTGACTTTTCTGGGGAAGGTTCTGCTGTAAAGAATATAAATGCTATATTTTTGCTTTTGAAAGCACTTAAATTTGTGGAGAGTTCAATATTGAGATTGTTTGAATGATAATAAGCTCTTATGTTAAACATCTAGTCAAGCCTGAATAAAAAATATGAGATACACTGTATTGACAAAGGTGTTCACCCACCCAAATCACTGAACTCAGGTGTTCCAATCACTCCCATGGCCACAGGTGTATGAAACTGCCAACTGTCAATCACTACAGACCTCCAAACTTCATGTGGCCTTCAGATCAGCTTAATAACAGAGCGTAGAGAGTTACATGGAATGGGTCTCCATGGCCGAGCAGCTGTACATCACCAGTGGTGCAGTGGTGTAAAGCACCCCGCTCGGGACACTAGAGCAGTGGAGACGTGTTCTCTGGAGTGACCAGTCATGTTCTTCATCTGGCAATCAGATGGACGAGTCTAGGTTTGGCAGTTGCCAGGAGAACGGTACTAGTCTGACTGCACTGTGCTGAGTGTAAAGTTTGGTGGTTAAATTATGGTGTGGGGTTGTTTTATTTTAGGAGCTGGGCTTAGACCCTTAATTCCGATGTTGACATGTGGCTAAAGGAATGAATGGGTGAAGAAACAATGTTGGTAAAGCAATGAATGGGTGAAGAGGAACAGTGTTGTTGATGATAAAGGTATAAAGGAACAGTGTTGGTGATGATAAAGGAATGAAGGTTTGAAGGAACAGTGTGGGTGATGATGAAGGAATGAAGGTATGAAGGAACAGTGTTGGAGATGATTATAAAGAAATGAAGGGCTGAAGGAACAGTGTTGGTGATGGTAAAGGAATGAAGGTTTGAAGGAACAGTGTTGGTGATGATGATAAAGGAATGAAGGGCTGAAGGAACAGTGTTGGTGATGATAAAGGAATGAAGGTTTGAAGGAACAGTGTTGGTGATGATTATAAAGGGCTGAAGGAACAGTGTGGGAGATGATAAAGGAATGAAGGGCTGAAGGAACAGTGTTGGAGATGATTATAAAGGAATGAAGGGCTGAAGGAACAGTGTTGGAGATAATTATAAAGGAATGAAGGGCTGAAGGAACAGTGTTGGAGATGATTATAAAGGAATGAAGGGCTGAAGGAACAGTGTTGGTGATGATAAAGGAATGAAGGGCTGAAGGAACAGTGTTGGTGATGATAAAGGGATGAAGGAACAGTGTTGGTGATGATAAAGGAATGAAGGGATGAAGGAAAAGTGTTGGTGATGATAAAGGAATGAAGGGCTGAAGGAACAGTGTTGGAGATGATTATAAAGGAATGAAGGGCTGAAGGAACAGTGTTGGAGATGATTATAAAGGAATGAAGGGCTGAAGGAACAGTGTTGGTGATGATAAAGGAATGAAGGGCTGAAGGAACAGTGTTGGTGATGATAAAGGGATGAAGGAACAGTGTTGGTGATGATAAAGGAATGAAGGGATGAAGGAACAATGTTGGTAATAAAGGAGTGAAGGGATGAAGGAACAGTGTTGGTGATGACAAAGGAATGAAGGGCTGAAGGAACAGTGTTGGTGATGATAAAGGAATGAAGGTTTGAAGGAACAGTGTGGGTGATGATGAAGGAATGAAGGTATGAAGGAACAGTGTTGGAGATGATTATAAAGAAATGAAGGGCTGAAGGAACAGTGTTGGTAATGGTAAAGGAATGAAGATTTGAAGGAACAGTGTTGGTGATGATGATAAAGGAATGAAGGGCTGAAGGAACAGTGTTGGTGATGATAAAGGAATGAAGGTTTGAAGGAACAGTGTTGGTGATGATTATAAAGGAATGAAGGGCTGAAGGAACAGTGTTGGTGATGATAAAGGAATGAAGGGCTGAAGGAACAGTGTTGGAGATGATTATAAAGGAATGAAGGGCTGAAGGAACAGTGTTGGAGATAATTATAAAGGAATGAAGGGCTGAAGGAACAGTGTTGGAGATGATTATAAAGGAATGAAGGGCTGAAGGAACAGTGTTGGTGATGATAAAGGAATGAAGGGATGAAGGAAAAGTGTTGGTGATGATAAAGGAATGAAGGGCTGAAGGAACAGTGTTGGAGATGATTATAAAGGAATGAAGGGCTGAAGGAACAGTGTTGGAGATGATTATAAAGGAATGAAGGGCTGAAGGAACAGTGTTGGTGATGATAAAGGAATGAAGGGCTGAAGGAACAGTGTTGGTGATGATAAAGGGATGAAGGAACAGTGTTGGTGATGATAAAGGAATGAAGGGATGAAGGAACAATGTTGGTAATAAAGGAGTGAAGGGATGAAGGAACAGTGTTGGTGATGACAAAGGAATGAAGGGCTGAAGGAACAGTGTTGGTGATGATAAAGGAATGAAGGTTTGAAGGAACAGTGTGGGTGATGATGAAGGAATGAAGGTATGAAGGAACAGTGTTGGAGATGATTATAAAGAAATGAAGGGCTGAAGGAACAGTGTTGGTGATGGTAAAGGAATGAAGGTTTGAAGGAACAGTGTTGGTGATGATGATAAAGGAATGAAGGGCTGAAGGAACAGTGTTGGTGATGATAAAGGAATGAAGGTTTGAAGGAACAGTGTTGGTGATGATTATAAAGGAATGAAGGGCTGAAGGAACAGTGTTGGTGATGATAAAGGAATGAAGGGCTGAAGGAACAGTGTTGGAGATGATTATAAAGGAATGAAGGGCTGAAGGAACAGTGTTGGAGATAATTATAAAGGAATGAAGGGCTGAAGGAACAGTGTTGGAGATGATTATAAAGGAATGAAGGGCTGAAGGAACAGTGTTGGTGATGATAAAGGAATGAAGGGCTGAAGGAACAGTGTTGGTGATGATAAAGGGATAAAGGAACAGTGTTGGTGATGATAAAGGAATGAAGGGATGAAGGAAAAGTGTTGGTGATGATAAAGGAATGAAGGGCTGAATGAACAGTGTTGGAGATGATTATAAAGGAATGAAGGGCTGAAGGAACAGTGTTGGAGATGATTATAAAGAAATGAAGGGCTGAAGGAACAGTGTGGGTGATGATAAAGGAGTGAAGAGATGAAGGAACAGTGTTGGTGATGATAAAGGGATGAAGGAACAGTGTGGGTGATGATAAAGGAATGAAGGGATGAAGGAACAGTGTTGGTGATGATAAAGGAATGAAGGGCTGAAGGAACAGTGTTGGTGATGATAAAGGGATGAAGGAAGAGTGTTGGTAATGATATAGGAATGAAGGGATGAAGGAACAGTGTTGGTAATGATATAGGAATGAAGGGATGAAGGAACAGTGTTGGAGATGATAAAGGAATGAAGGTTGATCTTGTGGTGATGCTGGTTAGTTTTAACTCTCTAAGTTTCTCTGACTCTAAAGCTGGTTTAAGTGGGCGGTGCCAGAAAGATGTCAGCCCTGTGATTGGTCGGGGGAATGATTACAGAAACGTTACCCAGGATTAGGACCCAGTTTACATGGTGAGGAGAGACATATGGTGAGACATGTTGGTAAGTTATTTGTCAGTGGAACATCATGTACAGGTTTAAGTTCACCAGAAGGTTTCAGTAGAAGAACTGCTCAGCGCTGCGCGTTCGGCAGTTGGAAGTGAAAGGTTTGTGGGTGCTGAGTGTGGCATCGGTAGGAACCACACAGCGGAGAGCCTCACACACAGCCTGAGACTCTGCACATGCAGGAAACTTCATCTGTTGAGGTTAAGATAATGATGTTTGGTCTCCAACAGAACTCTAACGGTGAGTTAGAAGAAACTTCTTGAACTTTCAAAACTAAGCCTGTTCTTTGCCGGTGGGTAGTGTAGCTGAACCTGCTGCCCTCTGCAGTAATCCAAGAGCGTTATGCAGCTGGTCATGGCCTGGTATTAATGAGGTCACTGCTGTAACCCACTGCTTGTGTTTATTCTGGCTATTTTGACTGTTGCTAAGTGATGCTTCCTATATCTTCCATGCTGAGGTGGTTCTCTGTCACTGTGGGCTTATAGATCAGAACGGAAGCTTCTGTACAAGCACAGATACACGTACTGATATAAGCTGAACCTTCTGATCCTCAAAGACAGCGATTAAAAGCTCTGAAACTGTTTTCACGTGCCGGGGCATGTTTGGGAGTGTACAGGTATAATTAGTCTAATCTGTAGTCTCTATATGGCCAAAAGTATGAGGACAGCACTCCTATTTCAGGTGTTTTAGCCACTGTTCTTACTAACAGGTGCATACAGTGAAGCACATAGACCCACGCTGGATCTGCCCCTGTCAAGAGTAAGGACCCTGGAGTGGTGTAAACTTTTACCAATGGACCCTGGGGTGGTGTAGCTGCGCCACTGGACTCTGGAGTGGTGTAAAGCTGCACCACTGGACTCTTGAGTGGTGTAAAGTTTTACCACTGACTCTGGAGTGGTTTGAAGCTCTACCCCTGTACTCTGGAGTGGTTTGAAGCCTCACCACTGGACTCTGGAGTGGTGTGAAGCTCTACTACCGGACTCTGGAGTGGTGTAAAGCTGCACCACTAGACTCTGGAGTGGTGTAAATCTGCACCACTGGACTCTGGAGTGGTGTAAAGCTGTACCACTGGATTCTGGAGTGGTGTAAAGCTGCACCACTGGACTCTGGAGTGGTGTAAAGCTCCACCACTGGACTCTGGAGTGGTGTAAAGCTGCACCACTGGACTTTGGAGTGCTTTTTCAAGGTCATTTTTGAACCCTTAGTTCTAGTTAACTGCAATGTTGTGGAGCAGTTTGGGGAAGAACTTGTTCCTGTTCCAGTTTGACTGTGTCCCGGTGTGAGGTCTAAATATCCATCTTCAACTGGCTTAAAAACTCAAGTTATTTATTTATTAAGAGTGTGAGCAACTGCCATACCTACCCAACAGTCCAGAATGACAGTAGCCCCAGAGAAGGACATTAGGAGCCAGAAGATTAGCCTTCCGAGTTATGATGAAGGGTTATGTAGAGGTTATGCAGACTGGGGCAGTAGGCTGTTATGCAGTCATGAGCAAAAGTATGAGCTCCTCTGACTTGTTCCATTGATTTTTTGAGTGTAAATAAGTGAACTCCTCCTCTATAGACACACTTTTGCATATTTTACATCGTAATTATTGAATTATTATATTCTATTTGAACATATTAGTAAAAACAGTGCAAAAGTAGTGACACAATGTATTTATTAGATAGTCATATTTAAGTGTGTTGCATGTAGAGATGTGTTATATTCAAACGTCTTCATATGATTGCACAATCTTGTTGGTGTGGGTGAGGCATCCGGTGCAGCCTGTGAGAAACCTTGAGCTCTTTATCAGGGTCATGTGGTCAGAAACACTTCCCATATAGATGTACTTTGGAGTTTTACATGTGTTAACTATGGTAGAGGTGGAAAATGCAGTAGGTCTGAGGGTCTGGGACCCCCTAATTAAAGTCTTGGGGGGGAAACAAATACTCAAATACAAATTCAGGTTTTTGTTTAGCTGCTTCACCCACCAATCAGCAAGCTTCTGTTTTTCTTAACTAACTAGAGCTGCAGTACTGGTCTGCCTCAAGGTGGCGCTGTAGGAAACCGGCCTGCCCAGTTGGTCCCTCATAGCTAACTGTAGTGTATCTGTAAATCTTTGAGAACTCACTAAGAGCTTAGAGTACATTATTACTCATATCTCAGAAGAGGAAATGAGAAGTAACGTCTCGGGTGATGTGTGAAAGATCTACCACACTAGAAAGCAGCATCTCCAGAAGAAGAACATTGAGCTGCAGAAGGTTGTTTGCAAATGATGTCACATCACTGCATTCCTCTGGTGTGAGCTGCAGGAGGACGGCAGGGAGTGATTTTCCACATAGTGGGCGCTATTACACTCTCACAGTTCTAAATCTCTCATCAGTGACCAGTCCTATCACCCACAGACCAACTGTTCACTACACAATACTCACTCCTACGGAGCGCACGAGGGTGAAGCAGCTCATTCACCAGTTTTCCTGTTCCACCTTAAACCAGAACGTACCTGCACCTCCATTTAAGGTGGAAACAGGAGAACTGGTGAAGGAGAAGCTGATGGTCAGTAGGAGTGAGTATTGTAGTGTGTAAGGGTGATCTAGGGGTGAATACTGGTGATAGATTTAACCTTAATGACGGGAGGGGCGGAGTTGAGTGTGTGGTGCTGTACCTCACCTCCCTCTCCTCCACTCTGTTCCTCACCTCTATCTTCTTCACTCTGTTCTTCACCTCCATCTCCACTACACTGTTCCTCACCTCCACCTCCTCCACTCTGTTCTTCACCTACACTCTGTTCTTCACCCCCATCTCCACCAGTCTGTTCTTCACCTCCACCTCCTCCAGTATGTTCTTCACCTCCATCTCCTCCACTCTGTTCATCACCTCCATCTCCTCCACTCTGTTCTTTACACACTGCCTCTGTCTCCTCCACTCTGTTCTACACCTCCATCTCCTCCACTCTGTTCCTTACCTCCATCTCCTCCACTCTGTTCTTTACCTCCATCTCCTCCACTCTGTTCTTCACCTCCATCTCCTCCACTCTGATCTTCACCTCCATCTCCTCCACTCTGTTCTTCACCTCCATCTCCTTCACTCTGTTCCTCACCTCCATCTCCTCCACACTGTTCCTCACACACTGCTTTCATCTCCTCCACTCTGTTCCTCACCTCCATCTCCTCCACTCTGTTCCTCACGCACTGCCTTCATCTCCTCCACTCTGTTCTTCATGCACTGTCTTCATCTCCTCCACTCTGTTCTTCATACACTGTCTTCATCTCCTCCACTCTGTTCTTCACTCACTGCCTCCATCTCCTCCACTCTGTTCCTCACACACTGCCTCCACCTGGATGTGCAATCCCGTCAGTAATATATTTCACACACTGACCGAAGTCTATTTGGTGCTGCACAATGAACACGGGTGTCCAGATATTTTTGGGGGTGATGGTCCATTCTCAGCACAGCAGTGACTCAGCTTGGTAGAACGCGTGGTGCTGGTATGAGTAAATCAGACATAGACACAGTGTTGCTGCACACATATCAGGGATACACTGCTAGATTAACAGGGGATCC
This sequence comes from Megaleporinus macrocephalus, assembly GCA_021613375.1. Lineage (NCBI taxonomy): Eukaryota > Metazoa > Chordata > Actinopteri > Characiformes > Anostomidae > Megaleporinus > Megaleporinus macrocephalus. Next base: position 40,407,203 of record CM038716.1, on the reverse strand, counting down.
CCACCCAAAATTATCCACACAGTAGCAGCTCAGTGAAGATGAAGATCTAAGGTCTCTCATGTCAGCAGGGTGGTGCTTCAGAGGAGGGGTTTCTAATAATGTGGCCATTAATGCAGTCTAAAACCAACAAAACCAACAACCTCCTCGTCTCGTAAATAGTGACTTCACAGGAGAAAAAGAACCAACTTCACTTTTAACACGAGTCAATGGAACCAGAATTCCGGGTCATTTCTTTTAATCCATCCATCACGAACTTCACACACAACGTGAAGAAGCTTTCCAACGTCAGATACTGAGAAGTGATGAGGCTTCATTCCGACAGCAGTGATCAGGCAGGATCTGAACGCCGCTGCAGGAATGTTAATGTGCTGCTCTGTGTTTATGTGACAGTGTAAATTTAATTAGGTCTAAAACTTTAAGCTTGTTAGAAGCTCCTCCAGTGAGCTGAGCTGCATGTGCAGTGCAGGTGACGTGTTCGTGGGTTCCAGTGTTTGATTGTGACCTGTTTTACAGACACTCTGGGGAGGAGCCGTACTGTTCCTCTCACTCTTCTACAGAGGTGAGTAATCAAGATTCCCCTCCCTCTCTCTCACTCCCCCTCTTCATCTGTCTCTCTCTCTCTTTCTCTCCCTCTCTCATTCTCTCTTTCTCTCTTCCCCATCTCTCTTCCTCTCTCTCTCTTTCTCTCCCTTTTTCTTTCTCTCTCTTCCTCTCACTTCCTCTCTCTCTTTTTTCCCCCTCTCTCTTTTTCTCACTCGCCTTCTCTTTCTCTCCCTCTCTCTTCCTCTCTCTCTCTCTTTCTCTCCCTCTCTCTTTCTCTCCCTCTCTCCTTCTCTTTCTCTTTTTCCCCCTCTCTCTTTTTCTCACTCGCCTTCTCTTTCTCTCTCTCTCTCTTTCTCTCCCTCTTTCTTTCTCTTTCTCTTCCTCTCTCTTCCCCTCTCTCTTTTTCCCCCTCTCTCTTTTTCTCACTCGCCTTCTCTTTCTCTCTCTCTCTTCTTCTCTCTGCCTTTCTCTTTCTCTCTTTCTTTCTCTCCCTCTCTCTTTCCCCGCGCTCTCTCTTCCTCTCTCTTTTCCCTGCACTCTCTCTTCCTCTCTCTTTTTCTCTCTTTCTCTCCTTCTCTTTCTATCTCTTTCTCTTTCTCCCCCTCGTCCTTTCTCTTTCTCTCCCTCTCTTTCTTTCTCTTTCTCTCCATCACCCTCTCTGTCTCTTTCTCTCCATCTCTCTCTCTTTTTTTCCCTCCCTCTTGCTCTCTTTCTTCCTCTCTCTTCTTCTCTCTCTTTTCTTTCTCTCTCTCTCTCTCTCTTTCTTTCTCCCCCTCTCTCTTCTTCTCTCTCTTTTCTTTCTCTCTCTCTCTCTTTCTTTCTCCCCCTCTCTCTTACCCACTCTCTCTAGTTCTCTCCCTCTCTTCCCTCTCTCTATCCTTCTCTCTCCTTTTCTTCCCTTTCTTTATCCCTCTCTCTTTCCTCCCTCTCTCTTTCCTCCCTCTCTTTTCCCTCCCTCCACCCTTCCTCCCTGTCGCTCTCTTTATTTCTCTCTCTTCTTCTTCTCTTTCTCTTTTTCTTTCCCTCTTTCTCTTTCTCCCCCTCTCCCTCATGCTCTATTCCCCTTTCTTTCTCCATCTCTCTTTCCTTCTTTCTCTCACTCTCTCTCCCTCTCCCCCCCTCTCTTTCTCTCTTTCACCCTTGCTCTCTTTTTCTTTCTCTTTCTCCTCTCTCTAGGCCTCTTTCTCTCCCTCACCCTCTCCCTCCCTCCCCACTCTTTCTCTTGCTCTCTCGCTTGCCCTCACTCACCCTCTCTGCCTCTCTCGCCCTCTCTCCCTCTCTCCCTCTCTCACCCTCTCTCCCTCTCTTGCTCACCCTCTCTCTCTCTCTCTCTCTCTGGTTCCTAATTTCTTTCTTTCTTCTTGTGCCTCATCTCCGCTGTCATCAGCAGTCCTCTTATAAAACTAGGCTGGAGCAGAAGTGCCATTACTTCAGAGCAGAAAGTGCTTGAGCAGATGTAAGACCACTGATTCTGGGGGTCTAATTGAGGGGGAAGCGTGTTACAGTACTTCAGTGAATGTAAGACCACGCCTTCCATTAATAACTCGCCTTTGAAACTGCAGAAAGTGGAAGAAACTCTGAGAACTTCTGCTTTACTAGAAGACCAGACAACTCCCACTCCCACCACCACCTCCCACCATTGCACAACCACGTCACCATTACACAACCATCACAGCACGAAGAGGAGACAGGAAGGTGACAGGATGTGTAACACTTCCTACGAGTCCTCTATTCACAAAGTTTAATAAACACATTTATAAAATATTATTATTATAAAGCCTGGCATAAGCCTATAGTATGTTATTGTAGTATGTATATGTAATATGCAATATATGTAGTATTTAGTCTGTATATGTAGTATATGGTAAATACTATGTATATGGTGTATGTAGTATTCATATTTAGTATATAGTACAGCCTATAAATATTACGCCGATGACATGGTAAGTAAGAAAATAGTATATATACTAAATAGTAAATGGATAAGGTGTATGTATAAAGTAGCAGTGCATATAGATTTTAGTAAAGAGATGAAGTAATGTTCAGCTGGTGTTGGAGTTGGAGTTCACCTGGTGCTCAGAGACTCGTCCTGATACAGCTCAGTATTTAATAATGTCCTGCCGCAGTACTGAGAGCTTGTACAGTACAAACAATCTTCTGTAGCATTTATGACTCTTAAAGAGGGGGTGTAATATGTGTGTATGTGTGTGGGGGGGTATAATATGTATATGTAACATGTAATATATAGTAAGTATATTTAGTATGTATATGCAATATGCATATGTAGTATATATATATATACATATATATATATACCTACTATATATTACATGCTACATATACATATTATACCCCCCCACACACACAAATATATATATATATATATATATATATATATATATATATATATATATATATATATATATATATATATATATATATATATTTATATATAGTATGCATATGATGTAGGTATATTTAGTATCTAGTATGCATATATAGTATGTAGTATGTATATGTAGTAGGTATATTTAGTACCTAGTATGCATATATAGTATGTATATGTAGTAGGTATAGTTAGTACATAGTATGTATATGTAGTATGTAATATGTATATTTAGTACATAGTATGTATATGTAGTATGTAATATGTATATTTAGTACATAGTATGTATATGTAATATGTAGTATGAATTTGAGTAATTTATCTTGTAGTTTGACTGGTAACTGAATAGATACTATAAGTAGTTATACTTTAGAGCCACTGGGAATATAAAGGTTTATAAAAATTATAAACTAATTATATTATTTGCTTAAAGACAGTATAATAAAGCTTATGAATTTAATGATTTCATAAAAAAAAAAAAAAATAATAATAATAATAATAATCAATTAAATGTGATTGTTTTGGTTCTCGGCTCTCTCATTTGATCTTATATACTCGTATGTTTACTGTAAAGCTGCTGAGCTCTTCAGGAAAGGGTTAAGCGGGGAGCTCGGCAGTGTCCCGCTCGGTAATCTGGCCTTGTGCAGCAGCGGGGGACGTGAAGAAAGCTTCTTTCATGACTGGGGACAGAGCTCTACATCACAGCACTATTATTATGTCAGCCGTCTCGTACATTTGCATCCGTCAGCTCGGAGAACATACGGCTTCATTTTTATCCCGAGCCCGCATGTGCAGCAGGACGAACACGGAGCCGCTGTGCCGTGAGAATTATTCATGGACTGTTTCCTCCGGTTTAGGAGGGGCCACTTCTGCTGTAAAGTCTTGTTAGCAGAGATACTTTATCGGTCAAGGGCACTTGTGTGTACGGGGACTGTGTCCACACACAAGAAGACAAAACAGACCACTGATACATAAACAGAGACACAAGCACGAAGAGCATGACAATATATGACAATATGCAGCAGATCATATAACTTAACTGATTCGAATACATAGTAATTAATAATTAATTAATGTTTTATAAAGAACAATTATTATTATTTCTAATCAGAACTGATTTCTGATGTAAAGCCTGCGTATTAGAAGAACAGAAAATGCTCTAGACAAGGGGTCTCAAATTACTTGGGAGCCACTAGTCTGGTGGTCTTATTTTAAGGTCTGCTTATTAATGTTTACTAACATATTAACAAGCCATTCATAATCATCTCATAAGTAGTTAATAACACCCTAATCAGTAGAAACATCATTTGTGAGCATATTTTCTAATGAATCTACAGGACCAGTGGATTTCATTCTGAATTATCAATACATTTACATTTACGGCATTTAGCAGCAATACATAACTGTTATTACATGCTTATAAAGTATTCAATATAGATATAAGATATGCATTAATGAATTTGTGTTGTCTGTGTTATTTGTGAAATTATCCATCCATCCATAATCTTTCACTTTATCCCGCTGGAGCCAATCCCAGCATCATAGGGTGAAGTTTGGGTTAAAGTAGAAATTAATCATTCCTAATTATCAATACATAATTGTTATTACATGCTTATAAAGTGTTCTAGATATAATATCAGTAACATTTTATTTCTACATAACACATTCATAACAACCTACATAAAGACTTCATAACATGTTCATGAATGTCCAAATACACATTTATAACATATACATATTTGACATGACATTAATTTGGACCACTATGTCATTTGACTGAGAATCTGTAGAGTGTTAATTGAACCTTGATGCAGAGTACCAGCATTTAAACCCAAGAGAGTTAAACTTAGCAAAGTAATACATAGCATAATAATACATTTATAATACATTTACTTCAACAATATATAGACTGCTGAATTAACTCTCTGGCACAATAGAAATTTTAAAGACAGAAAACAGAAAAAAAAAACAATATTAATCATTTAACCCTCCTATTATGTTATAGGTCAATTTGTCCTGTCTCAACTTGAAATATTTGAAATATTGTTTGGAATCACTGAAGAAAACGTTTATTAAAAAGCTGTTAAAAATTGTAAACATACAAGAAGTTTTCATGATTCATATTTCTAAATCTTCAGAGAGTTTATAAGAATTCAAAATATTTTTTATTGCTTTGACTCATTTTTAACATAATACGAGGGTTAAAAAAGGTTTAAAGTCTAAGTGCCAAAGGTCAAAGCACATTATGTTTGAATATTTAACACCTGGTACGTAGTATTTTGACACTTTTTGTTTGTTTTTGGCAAATAAAAAAGAGGACTTTTAAAAAAAAGATTCTCAGTAAAATGACATAGTGGTCCATATTAATGTCATGTCAAATATATATATGTATATGTTATGAATGTGTTTTTAGACATTCATGAACATGTTAGTAAGTGTTTATGTAGGTTGTTATGAATGTGTTATGTAGACAATCTTCAAATAAAGATCTGTATTAATAACATTGTGAAATGATACCCTAAAGTAGAATTCATTTTTAATATCCACTGCCTGATTCTGAAGTTTTTATAAATAATACTTGGTTACATATATGATTATAACAGTTAAGCATAAACATTGTTTCCCAGACTTTTAGAAATATTATATATATATATATATATGAGTTATGAATACATATATATATATATATATATATATATATATATATATATATATATATATATATATATATATATATATATATATATATATATATATGAGTTATTGGTTTGTGTGTTATTGGTTTAGTTAGACTGTGTGTTTATAATTGAGACCTACATAACGATCAGACCTGATTGTATTAGTAGTTTATTAGTTATTAGTTATTAGCAGAAATGCAGGTACATCCAGGTGTGAATCACTGATCAGGTGTGAATGTTTAGATCCAGATAAATGAAGGGTTTGCAGTGTTTAGCTTTGTTCTTGTTCTGACTTTGAAAGCAAATTAAAACTGTGATTATATCATTTAACGAGCTAATCTATTTCTCACTTCCTCTTTAAAAGGCTGTGTAGCTGAAAACATGACGTTCCCAGGAGAAACCCAAAACTCCTCAGCACTTCCTGTCACTGCTGCGTGGTCCACGCAAGCCAGCAGAGGTAGATCAACACATCATGTGCCTCTTCATCTTTCCATCTCTATATTTACATTATATTTCCCTTCCTACACACATATAGTCACTAAAGATAGTGATGGGAGAAATATACTTTTAGGTCTGGGCTGGAAGTACAAAACACGTTTATTATAAATTCATATTGGGTCAAAGGGTGTATATCATTTACAACTGCTTCAAACTAAATAGCTTTCTATCAATTTACATAAAAGAAAGCTATTTATAATATGTGTATGTATCTATGTATGTATGTATGTATGTATGTATGTATGTATGTATCTATCTATCTATCTATCTATCTATCATGATAACTTCATCATATCATCATAAAAACTAGTCATTGTCCAGCATTTATACATATATGTATATATATATATATATATATATATATATATATATATATATATATATATATATATATATATATATATATATATATATATATCTTGAAATTTAATATATATATATATATATATATATATATATATATATATATATATATATTAAATTTCACTTATTTACATTGAAAGTACAAAAAAAATGCTCAGTAACAATTTTTATATATACACTACCGCTCAAAAGTTTAGAATCACTTTAGAATTTCATTTCATGAACTTTTCATTTAATTTTCATGCAATTTACAAACAATATTGTCTATTTCACAATTGATTTAAGTGTATCAGATGATTTTTGTATTAAAGTCTATTTTTGTATAGAAGCTTATTTTGCATATAGTCCTATTATCAGTAATTCTCAGTCCTCTGTCTAAATCTCCTGGTATGGCCGCCAATCCAAGTTAAGGATGTTATTGGACTAATTGGTTGTTAGGACATTCTTGCTCAATTGTGATGCACAGCTGAAAAACATTCTACCAATAAGTGAGTATAAAAGGGAGAACAACATTCTAGGTTAGTTTAGTATCTGAAGATCAGCAGTTGATAGATTGCTGACCGACTCACAATGACCAGAAAGAAACAACTTTCTTTAGAGACCCGTCAGTCCATTGTTGTATTAAGGAAGAAGATACTCCATTGAAAACAAGAATATTTCACTGTGATCCCAAACTTTTGAGCGGTAGTGTATATATCAACTTAAACATAATATTATATTTACAGTTGTGTTATCTGAGTTAATGTAGCCTTTCTGTTAGCTTGGACTAGTCTGGCCATTCTCCACTGACCTCTCTCGTCAACAAGATATTTCCCTCCACAGAACTGCCACTCGCTGGAGTTCTTTACCGCACCATTTACTTGTAGAAATGTTCTGATCTTTTCTAGATGCCTTGATGTTGAATGAATCAAGTACCCAGACTGAGACTGAGCAGCAAAATGAAACCGCTGCTGTCAGTTTGGTAGCCGGTTCGTCTAATTTGGTGGGATCAACGAGCGTGGAACCAACCACTGTAGAAGCAACGACTGTGGGCTCAACCACCATGAGAACAACCACTGTGGGCTCAACCACTTTGAAACCATCACAGAAACCCACACAAACACAGAAAGTTGCTGACTTCAAGCCAGTGGAATACGGTAACTCTCCTTCTGCTTCATTACTCTGCTTTAGATATTAACTATCCACTGATGCACAGAGCGAGGCTGTATCTGATGAGAGTCTTGTTGGATTTCCTGACTCAGGGCACCTGACATAGACATGAGTCTAGTTGGGCAGGAAGGGTCTGTGTAGGAGCAGGTGATTGTCAAAAGAGCTTGACTATTAACCTCTTAATACGCCCTAAAATAAATCAATAATAAATAAATACATTTCCACCAAAGACAACCAAGGTACCAAGCTTAGGTAATTTTGCCATTTTTACTTAAACTTCATTCAGAAAATAAATATTTTGGTCAAAAAGTACTTTGTCCGTAACAATATGACAAAATATTAGGTACACTACAAACATTTTTATTTTTCGTAAAGCCATCTTTTGGCCAATCTGGACATATCCTACATCAAAAAATGGGGAGACCATTTAGGATTACGATGGGGTAAGCTATTATACTCTGAAATGTAGCAGTATTAAAATAAAAAAAAATAAAGAATGGCTTTTCCGAAAAGTAACACGCCCCCTAGCGCCACCATTTTTTACACCAACGGAAAGCCCACAGTCTCAGGTATCCAGAGACATGGCAATCAAGTCTGTAGACCAATCAGGTGCGAAGATATCCTCACGCGTAACCGAGAAGGCGGGTGTTTCAGGAGGGGAAGCGATTCTCAGCTGGTGAGTGTGAATTCAGAGAACGGCGTTTAGAGCAATAACGCGCCACGCAGGAGACCCACAAACACAAAACAACAATCCAAACATTAACTATGAACCCTAACCAAAGTCAAAAATCAAAGAAAAATATATTTTATGCTGTTTTAGATTGTTTAGCAGAGCTGAAATGGAAGGGAATTGGACAGCAGAGGGAGTTTTACACCAGATGAACAGCTGCAAACTGAGCCAGAATAGACCAGAAATGGGCCTTTATTAACTAGCTGCATTTTTCTAAGAAAGTTTATTTAATTTAGGACTTATAATAAACATGTAAAATATGGTAATAAATGGCCTAAAAATCATGCATGATATTATTTTGTCAAGGAAAGTGAAGAAATACATTTTAATATGTGGGTTTTATGTTTATATCAAATATATATATATCAAATATAACCCATGTTCACTCTCTACTTCAGCTTGAATAACTTCAAATCAGTACAATAAGCATTTAGTTTAACCCTCCTAAATTGTTAAAAAGAATTAAATGCATAATTTTACAGGTCCAATTGACACGTACAGCATAAATACACCTAAAAACAAGAGGTCAAGCCAACAGTCAAACTTAGTTATAAACTGTCAGCAGATTAAAAATATTAAATATAAGAACATCTACATATATGACATTTTAACACCTATTTAATAAACATTTTCTTCAGCGTGGGCATGGGCGTGGTAGAGGGGGGAAAAGTGGACCTGAATACCGGATTTATTTATTTTTTGCTCACGTTCCTCGTGTACTGACATGGATAGGGGCCCACTGACATTGAGAGTGTACAGGGCCCAGAATTTGCTGCTATGCCCCTGAGGGTGGGTAAGCAGTATTTCTGACAGATCAAAGTGAAAAGGGGTCAAATTGACCCCTAACATAATAAGAGGGCTAAAGAAAGTTGGTTTCAATTGATATTGATAAGAAGCTGGTGCTGTAAAGATGGTACAGATCTTACATTTCAGTCCTTAGAACCTCAAGAATGTTTGGGTTAACGTTTATGGCATTCAGCAGACATACTTATACAGAACAACTTACAAAAGTGATGCGTTCACTCTTAGTTTCTCAGCCAAAAGATTACAATCCAAGCCAGCCAGAAACTGGAGCCAGTGCTGATACCTGGACAAATACACAATACAAAGTTAAGACATGGGTCATGGGTGTTTGGACAGCTAATGGAAATTCCTTCCACCGCCTGGGTGCCAGTGTGGAGAGGAGTTTTGATGATTGGCAGGTCAAACAGAGCCCTACTTGAAGCTCGGTGCAGGTATAGATCAAGCTTTGACCACTGCTATGGGCAAGTAAGGGACTTTGGCTTTGGCTCTGTAGGCAAGCATCAAGGTTATACATCAAATACAAAGCAGGACAGCGTGATTAAACATTGAAGACAAGTCGTGCTGCTGCATTCTGGATCGACTGTAAGCTCCCGGTGGCCAATATACCAAAACAAGCTAGGAGTTGTCAAGCCTAGAGACTGAACAAACACCTGGATAGCCTACTTTAAGAGAAAGGGTCCAATCGTCTGGATGCTGTAAAGCTGAATGACTGAGGCAGGTATGCAGCAGGAGCTGAGAACAAGAACTTGTCACTCAAAATCAGAATCAAAACTGATAGAATGCTATATGTGGGCATGTGTCCACTTCTCTATTGCAATATTATGTCCAGTCCTAGTTCTAATTGAAGTTGTAGTCTATTACTTGAGCTCTTGTGAGCAGTATTGACCAATATTCTACAACAATCCTGACATCTTTTTAAAATGTGGACACTGAAACTTGTTTTCAGGTTAAATTCAGTTTGTTCAGGTAAATATAGCACCAAAACATGCAATCAATGCAACAAAATTTTTTTGGACAATCTACTTTGAGTCATTTCTATTGGTCCATTCATCTTAATTTTTTTATGCAATGTAAACTGCCGTGATCAAAATTGACATAACTGAAGATACATGACTTTGTTTTTACAGGGTGAGTCAATTTATTTGAGAAACAAAAGGGAAAATGACTTATCTGAATGTCCCAGAGGCGTGAGGCGGCCTATCTTTTAGGCTATGTTCCAAATATGGCCACCAATTTGAGAGCCGCCATATTGGATCAAGGGCGAGTTTTTCCAATGGGAAGGTGGTCATGTAGCAGATAAAAGAAGACCAGAATTGTATGATAGATCGATAGATGCAATTAGATTTACAATTACCGTACTGTTACGAACTGTCTAAGGGTTTGTTAAGACTGTAACATAAAGAAATAAAACAAAATCAACCCAAGACAACATTTAAACAATTAAAGCTGTATTTTTCACTGTTTAGTCCTCAAACAAAATTGAAAACAGCCTGTTGACCTATACTATACACAAATATAACTATACTGCTGATCATTGATCAAACTCAGGAACAGTACACTGTGTTGCTAAAATAAAAAAAAAGATATGTTGCACTCTACTGGCCTGATTTAAAATAAATGGTGGCACGTTAACGTTCGCCCCAATGCCGCCATGGAGGTAGACCTCCACCAACACCCGAAAGCTCGCTGCAAAAATACCCCACGTGCTGGTAGGCAGCCAATCAATTTGTACGTCGCTATGAAGACTTCAGCCAACATTGTGGGTAGGCGAGTCCTAATAAGGGACAGGGAGAAAGAAAAGAAAAAAAACACCACAGGAAGAAAAACGAAACAGGGAACAAACGCTTACGTCCTGAGGACGTAACAGTACCTTGTCTAGCTACTTACCGTGTATTACCTTGTTTTCGTTTTCCAATTATGTTATTGACCTTCACCCGTTTTTGATCTCTGCTATTGGTATGTCCATCGGTATTGTGTTGGCCTCGCTGGTTTTGACCTGGACTGTATTCAGCTCTTCGCCTTTCGTGTTTTGCCCCTTAATAAAGCCTCACCATTTGATTCTCTGCACTGTTCCCAACCTAGTTGAGTTCTAACACTGGCCAACTTGACTGTACATTGCGAATATAAACAAATTGGAATCAATTTGATTGAATACTGAGTTTGATGCCTATGGCATGCTCAAAAAAGAAAGTAAAAATTGAGTAGTTTAGTAGTTGAATCAAAGTTTAATGTTGAATTGAATTAAATGAAATTGTAATGGGCGAGGGAGCTTGATAGGGTATACAAGGAGCTCCACCAAAGCCTTTACTAGATGAGCTGGTTCGTGGCTCAACCCTTTTTGCCAAAATTGGTGGAGAACCATCAAACAACTCTAAAAGAAGATTTCTCAAAGCAAGATGCAAGAAACTTTGCACACTCTAAAAAATAAAACAGTGAGCTACTCATTTTTTTTACAAAAAAATGTACACTTAAAATTATTGAGTAAATTTGAAAGCTCTGAGATCATTTATATATACAGTCTGAGATGAGTGAATGTAAGTAAAAAAATTAAGTAGAAACGAGCAATCAAATTTAGCTCTACAGCATATAATATTCAGTAGATATAAATAAAATCCTTAGTCAAAACTATTTAAAAAAGAAATTGAGTCGATATAATTGAAGTGCTAGGTAAAGCTGACTAGAAAAAAATATGCTACATGTACTAAATGTTTATTTAATGCTACTCATACTCATTTTAACTGTATTTACCTTTTCCTCACATTATTTATCTAAAGAAATCAAGTGTAAATAAAGCAACTGTACGCACCTTAATATTTTAACATTTATTCCATTATCAATGTAACAAATGGCATCAAATTAAATCTAGTTTTCTTGTGAACATGGTGATGATGGCCACCAACTTGAGAGCTGCCTTGTTGGATCAGGGGCAAGTTTTTCCAATGGGAAGGTGGTCATGTAGCAAATCAAAGAATATATATATATATATATATATATATATATATATATATATATATATATATATATATATATATATATATATAGAGAGAGAGAGAGAGAGAGAGAGAGAGAGAGAGAGAGAGAGAGAGAGAGAGAGAGAATGCAGGAATGCACAACAGTTCCACTTACAAAACTGCCACAATCAGTATCCTCAGTTCCCAAATTATTAAAAACTGTAATCAAAGGACTTTTTAATGGCATCAGATTTTGTATTTAATTATTTTCACAATATACAGCCAGGCAGGTCACTGGAAATTTAAAGTTAAATTAAAGATTTAGGACGATTAACAAATCGCAGATCCTTGTTTTCATTGCGTGTCTGGAAATGGGGTTTGTACAGTAAGCGTCTGAGTGGCTGAGATGGAGCTGCACCTGTTTCGCTGGTTTCTTGTGGAAAAGTCTGTAAAGTCCTCCTGGAGCCTGAAGGAGAGTGACTGTCACCGTATAACTCACCATAATGCAATTCATATCAAGGGCACACATAACTGGGAAACTAATTAGCAGGTAATTAGAAAAGTGTTCAGCCCTCTTCCCGCGTACAGAGAGGCTTAAAGATACGCGGCGCTGCGGAGGGGTCGTTGTGGTGAACTGATATGCTTTATGAAGTGCCATTAAAACCGAGCGGCACATCCTGAGAGAGAGAGCCGCGTCATTGAAACACTGCAAAATTCAATTTGAAAGACGGGTCAGACAGAAAATGAGTGCACCTGGAATTTAATTAGAAGTAATTATGGACGGATCCATAGGACCGTGATAAGGGGACGCCGACTTCCTTCCCAGGCAAAGCGGCTAATAAAGGGTGGCTATCTCCTCGTGTTGTGAACGCGGGACTCTTCCGAACTGCGTTTCCCTCTTTTTCACTCCTTATCTTCACTTATCGAGTCGCAGTAGCTGAGGGTTGTACAATAGCTGCTCCTGATGCCTGAAACAATACTGCACGCCGGAGCAGCAGGAGCTCCGAGCTCCGAGCTAAACTACAGGAGTGACAAGAAAACAGAGCTCAGATTATAATAAAGTGTGTTTAGTCAAATACACATGATAATATTTACAATAGACAAAGTTTTATGACTGATATCATCGCTTTCTAAAGAAAAACAAGACAATCTCCAGAATGATAACGTTACCTTCAATGTAATGGCTGTCACTGTCCAATGAAAAACGAGTATCTCCAAAACTGCAACTTTACAGGAGAGACCAAAAACCTACTTCACTTTTAATGTAAGTCAATGGAACCAGATTTATTTCCAAGCTATTTTGGAGCATTTCTATTGGTCCATTCATCACAAAATTCTTGCACAATGTAAATAGTCGCTGTGAAATTATATAGAAAAGTAAAAATCCACAAAAATGTTTTTATTGGACAGTCAAGAGTCTGAAAATCCCAGCAAGTAACGGGTGAGGGGGCCTATCTTATAGGCTATGTTTCGAACATGGCTTTCATCTTGATATTCCATATTGGATCAAGGGCAAGTTTGTCCAATGAGAAGGTGGTCATGTAGCAGATCAAAGAAGACCAGAGTTGTTTCAGAAATTGATTTGCAATGTCTTCTGTGGTTCAAACATTATCAACACAGAAAGTTGCAACAACAATTATATTGAACAACATCTGATCAGAAGACCAATTCTGGTCTTGTTTGATATGATACATGATCACCTTACCATTGGAAAAACTCACCCTCGATCAAATACAGTGGCTTTCAAAATGGTGGCCATGTTATTATTAATTATTATAAAGTAAGTGTAGAGTAAAATGCTGTAAACTAAACACCAAAACTTAAAACAAAATGTAATTTACAATCTACAGCATTTTAATGAAATATAAAATTAGGACATACATTGTAAGCACAATATGGAAATTATATAAAATAATAAGCTATAATGGAAAAATATGTAAATAAGAAACTATAAAAAGTTATTTAATTGGTAAATATATATATATATATATATATATATATATATATATATATATATATATATATATATATATATATATTGTACGCAGCAACTGCCATTTACTTTGTGTGAATACTTCATAACGAATAGACCAAAATCACTTGGAAAAAAATCTGGTTCCATTGACTTACATTTAAAGTAAAGACTGTTTTTGTCCTCTCCTGTAAAGCCACCTTTTCAGAGATATATGTTTTTCTTTGGTCAGTGATTATTTGTGTGTTAGCTTGTCCCCACTAGAATATAAAAACAAGATTGAAGATTTGTGTTGCTGGACTTTATGAATGCATACGAGACAACACAGTATTGCATAAACATTGTATATATGTATATATGCAGGGAATGGCTGGGTTGGCCAAGCTGGAGGGCAGTGTTTAGGAAGTGGAGGGTCCCCCTGTGGATGTGGCTTAGATCTCGCATACTCCAATTGTACCTGGTGTCCCAGGAGGCTGAAGAACATCAGCGGTGCTCCTGGTGACACTGCGTGTTCCTGAGGGGTGATAATAGTGATTGCAGTATGATGGCTGACTCTCGAGTGACTACAGGCTGCTGTGCAGAGTCGATCATGTCCTCGGGCTCAGAATGTCTTGGCTGAGACGAATCTCTGCCGGTCCAGGTCAGCCTGGGATGTGACAAGACATAGCTCACAGTCAGGCTGAAGTATGTCCAGCTGCTTCTCAGGAGCTGTCACACTGTTACAGAGAGAAAAGGAGGTGATCTGTAGCACTAGCACACCAGTCCTCTTCCGGTTAAGGCTATTTAGTTTGGACAGCCGTCTCTGTCCCCAAAGCAAATTATTTGTATTATAGAGCCCCTTGTAGGACTCAAGTCTCACTGAGCCAAGGTTTGAGATGGGAGCCTGAAGTGGTCCACTGATGAAGGTTCCTGAAGCCAGAGGTGGTCAGCTAATGAAGGTTACTGGAGCCGGAAGTGGTCCACTGATGAAGGTTCCTGAAGCCAGAAGTAGTCCACTGATAAAAGTTCCTGAAGCCAGAAGTGGTCCACTGATGAAGGTTCCTAAAGCCGGAAGTGGTCCACTGATGAAAGTTCCTGAAGCCGGAAGTGGTCCACTGATGAAAGTTCCTGAAGCCAGAAGTGGTCCATTGAGGAAGGTTCCTAAAGCCGGAAGTGTTCCACTGGTGAAGGTTCCTGAAGCCGGAAGTGGTCAGCTAATGAAGGTTACTGGAGCCGGAGGTTGTCCACTGATGAGGATTTCTGAAGCCGGAAGTGGTCCACTGATGAAGGTTCCTGAAGCCAGAAGTGGTCCACTGATGAGGATTCCTGAAGCCAGAAGTGGTCCACTGATGAGGGTTCTGGAGCTAGAGATGATCCACTGATGAAGGTTCCCGAAGCCGAAAGTGGTCCACTGATGAAGGTTCCTGGAGCCGGAAATTGTCCACTGATGAGGGTTCCTGGAACCGGAAGTTGTCCACTGGTGAGGATTCCTGGAGCCGGAAGTGGTCCACTGATAAAGGTTCCTGACAGTTTAGACAGTTTAAAAGTTTAGACTGGCTTTTCTTTTTCTGCTTCTATAGTATTTTTCCTGCTCTCTAAGATCTGAAGTATGATTTTCAATTGAACTGATTTGCCAGGGTGAATTCCTGGGGTTTCATCAAAGTGTCAGAGATTTAATGATTTTAAGTCTGTAATGAGAATGTGTAGGCCGAATAGAGGCAGATTAATTTTCACCAATCAGCCAAAAAAACAGTGTTTTTCTTCTCTCACCTTTAAGGTCAGATGGCCTCTTGAGGTATCTATAAAAATTTCCAGCCCCACATACACTTTAGAATTTAATTTCATGCCGTTTTCATGCAATTCATGCAATTCATGCAATTTTCATGCAATTCACAAACAATATTGTCCATTTCTCAATTAATGTAAGTGTATCAAATGATTTTTAAAGAATAAAAATGTTTGGATTAAAGTCTATTTTTGTATAGAGGCTTATTTTACATATAGTCCTATTATCAGCAATTCTCAGTCCTCTGTCTAAATCTCCTGGTACGACCACCAATCCAAGTTAAGGATGTTATTGGACTAATTGGTTGTTAGGACACTCTTGCTCAATTGTGATGCACAGCTGAAAAACATTCTACTAATAAGTGAGTATAAAAGGGAGAACAACATTCTAGGTTAGTTTAGTATCTGAAGATCAGCAGTTGATGTCTTGCTGACCGACTCACAATGACCAGAAAGAAACAACTTTCTTTAGAGACCCGTCAGTCCATTGTTGTGTTTAGGAAGAAGACACTCCATTGAACACAAGAACATTTCACTGTGATCCCAAACCTTTGAGCAGTAGTGTTTATGTGATATACATGACTAGATGTACAAGATGGCGCTGTGCTGTAGGTCATAGTCGCATAACAACGGCGGTCAGCGTATCAGCTGGTACTACACATCTACTTTGTGCATTAGATTCTAGCAGAAACTGCTAATGATCACGATCAGTGATGTTTATGGCATCATTTAATCTTTATCATCAGCACAGATGAGTATCAGAGACCAGAATGCTATGCTAAAGAGGCTGAGACCTCCTCAGCCAACAGCTCCTTTACATCTTACCCATGCACTAAATACGCTCCCACCATATTTTCCCTTTACACAAAGCTCTAGAAATCCAGAACCAAACACCAGCAGTGCTGCATCACTTTTAAGCAATAGCAGCCACTTCACTCGAGCAGTTCATCGTAAGGTTCTGTACAGAATTCACTCTCGTTATGTGTGGTCTGATTCTGAACTACTGCCCAGTCTGTGTGGTCTGATGCTGCTGCTTCATCTGCCGTGACCAGTTGCCCCTGTTTGCCTGCATTCTATACCAGTTTACTCACCATGGAGCTCCTGCTGTCCAGGGCTTTGTGGAAGATCTTGCTTGCTAATCTAATCACAGATGTTTTCTTCTCCTGCCTCACGATCACTGAGCTGGTTCTCACTGCGACTCTAAAGGGACTCTAACAGTTTTTTTTTTTTTATTCTCTACATTCTATATTCTATATAGTTGTAAATCTTTTCTCTCCAGGTTTCTTCCACTTTTCTTGGCTCTGTTGCTCATCTGTGCTGATGAGGATCTGAATGATGTGATACACATAACAGTCTGTGATATTTGGCAGCTCCTGATAAAACCTCATGTAGTCCATCAATATGTAGTACCATCTTATAAGGGAAGTTCAATGGCACTATATATATATAAGTAAATATACAGGGGTTGGACAATGAAACTGAAACACCTGGTTTTAGACCACAATAATTTATTAGTATGGTGTAGGGCCTCCTTTTGCGGCCTTACAGCGTCAGTTGGTCTTGGGAATGACATATACAAGTCCTGCACAGCGGTCAGAGGGATTTTAAGCCATTCTTCTTGCAGGACAGTGTCCAGGTCACTACGTGATGCTGGTGGAGGAAAACGTTTCCTGACTCGCTCCTCCAAAACACCCCAAAGTGGCTCAATAATATTTAGATCTGGTGACTGTGCAGGCCATGGGAGATGTTCAACTTCACTTTCATGTTCATTAAACCTTTCTCCAGTCTTGCTGTGTGTATTGGTGCATTGTCATCCTGATACATGGCAACGCCTTCAGGATACAATGTTTGAATCACTGGATGCACATGGTCCTCCAGAATGGTTCGGTAGTCCTTGGCAGTGACGCGCCCATCTAGCACAAGTATTGGGTCAAACCATCACTGATCCACCTCCATGCTTCACTCTGGGCATGCAACAGTCTGGGTGGTACGCTTCTTTGGGGCTTCTCCACACCGTAACTCTCCCGGATGTGGGGAAAACAGTAAAGGTGGATCATCAGAGAACAATACATGTTTTTCATTGTCCACAGCCCAAGATTTGCGCTCCTTGCACCATTGAAACCGACGTTTGGCGTTGGCACGAGTGACCAAAGGTTTGGCTATAGCAGCCCGGTGGTGTATATTGACCCTGTGGAGCTCCCGACGGACAGTTCTGGTGGAAACAGGAGAAGCTGAGGTGCACATTTAATTGTGCCGTGATTTGATCAGCCGTGGTTTTATGTTTTTTGCATACAATCCGGGTTAGAACCCAACATCCCTTTCAGACAGCTTCCTCTTGCGTCCACAGTTAATCCTGTAGATGTATATATTTACATGTATTGACTGTCTACTGTCTACAGGCAGTCTCTGTAATTTGGGTTAATCAGCTGTGTTGGGACTTTTCCTGAAGCAAAGATCTCTCTCTCTCTCTCTCTCTCTCTCTCTCTCTCTCTCTCTCTCTCTCTCTTTCTCTCTCTCGGGGGATCTCCAACTCCTCTCCCTCTGAAGCTTATCGGCTCTCTGTAGCAGGCAGTTTACAATAGCGGTTGGCCGTGCATGAGCAGTACCGCATGTTGATGCAGTGGAAGCTCCTCTCTGCAGTTATTTGAGGATCAGATAATTGTGGATTTATTGCTCAGGTGGACAGATAAGCACGCGTCTCCTCTTCCCTTGCTTGGCTGCTCCTCCGCTCACTGCAGCAGCGCAGAACAGGCCCACGAGGAGGAGACTGCTGGGCTAGCGCGGCCTCCTACCAGCCTTTCAGTTTGTCAGTGCCAAGCGTGCTCTCACACACACACACACACACACACACACACACACACACACACACACACACACACACACACACACACACAGACATACACACACACAGACACAACCTGAACCTGAAGATAAAGTCATATAATCTCGCTGTATTAAATGTTATGCATATAATTATGACTGCTAAAGAGCAAGTTTAGGTATTAAAATATTATATATATATTTATATATATGGCATTTAATGCTATATAAATGCATACATAAGAAGTGTTACCATAATTTCTTGTATATAATTACTTTACATAAAAACAAGTATGTTTGAGCATGTGTGTTTCATGCTCTGATGACTTCATTAAAGTCTGCTGTAACCTCTCTCTCCAGATGAGAAATGGAACGAGCCCTATAAGTACGGTGAGTGTTTCTTTATATTCTGTCTAATTAAGAAGAATGCTTTCACTTCTAGGAGTAACGCACAGTAACACGCTTCCCTCACTGAAAGACATGAAGGATATTTAAATCTGATTAAATTAGACTAGATTAGATTAAAGCAGATAAATTGTTTACACGGTTTAAACCATGAGTGAAATCATAATGTGCAGCGCTCCGTTCAACAGTATTTCAAATTAAAAAATAAATAAATCAAGATGTATTGCTTTGAAATGCTTCCTCAGTAATGTAATCACAAGCTGAGTGCTGCTTCTCTGGCTGTTAGTAAAGAGAACAGCCATCTGTAAAGCTCTTATTATTGTGCTGTTAAGTTAATTATAGACACATGCTTTAATATCTAAGAAAAAGTCTTCTCTCACATATATATGAGCTTGAATGACCCATTCTTAATCCATAGGGTTTAATATGATGTCAGTCCAACCTTTGCAGCTATAACAGCTTCAACTCTTCTGGGAAGGCTCTCCACACGGTTTAGGAGTGTGTTTATGGGAATGTTTGACCGTTCATTAGTGAGATCAGACATTGATGTTGGACGAGAAGGTCTGGCTCACAATCTCTGCTCTAATTCATCCCAAAGGTGATCTATCAGGTTGAGGTCAGGACTCTGTGGAGGCCAGTCAAGTTCTTCCACACCAAACTCCCTCCTCCATGTCCTTTTGGAGCTGCTTTGTGCACTGGTGGTCAGCCATGTTGGAACAGGAAGGATCCGTCCCCAAACTGTCCCCACAAAGTTGGGAGCATGGAATTGTTCAGACACTCTTGGTCTGCTGAAGCATTAAGAGTTCCTTTCACTGGAACTAAGGGTCCGAGCCCACCTCCTGAAAAACAACTCCACACCATAATCCCCCCTCCACCAAACTTTACACTCAACACAATGCAGTCAGACAAGTACCGTTCTCCTGGCAACCACCAAACCCAGACTCGTCCATCAGATTACCAGATGGAGAAGCGTGATTGGTCACTCCAGAGAACACATCTCCACTGCTCTTGAGTCCAGTGGCGGCATGCTTTACTCCACTGCATTCGAAGCTCTACATTGCACTTGGTGATGTAAGGCTTGGATGCAGCTGCTCGGTCATGGAGACCCGTTCCATGAAGCTCTCTACGCTCTGTTCTCGAGCTGATCTGAAGACCACATGAAGTTTGGAGGTCTGTAGTGATTGACTCTGTAGAAAGTTGGTGACCTCTGTGCACAATGCTCCTCAGCATCCGCTGACCCGCTCTGTCATTGTACGTGTTCTACCACTTGGTGGCGGAGTTGCTGTCGTTCCCAATCACTTCCACTTTGTTCTAACACCACTGACAGTCCACTGTGGAATATTTAGTAGTGAGGAAACTTCACCACTGGACTTGTTGCACAGGTGGTGTCCTATCACGGTACCATGCTGGAGTTCACTGAGCTCCTGAGAGAGACCCACTCTTTACTAATGTGTGTAGAAGCAGTCTGCAGGACTAGGTGCTGGTTTTATACACCTGAATTGAGTGATTTGGATGGGTGAGTGAACACCTTGTCAATGTAGTGTATAATGAAGGTGAACATGTTCTAAGTTTAGACTACAGTTACTGAGTGTTGGGCTTGTAGTAGTTCTGGTTTTAGTGTAGATAGGTCTCAAGGAATATGAATGGAAGCCTATTTAACGTCCTCACAGTTCCCATAAACAAGCATGTGTGTGTGCAGATTACTCGTCTCTAAGGAAAGCAGGCCTGAGCATCGCCGCTGTTCTCTTCGTGTTGGGCATCATGGTGATCACATGTAAGTAAACGCTGGTCCTGACACTGATGCTATTCTACGAGAGTTTAAATGCGAGACTCTCTCTCACTTTCTGTCTCTCTTTTGACTCCAGGTGGCAAAATGAGGCGGGTACCTCGCTGCCGCATGGCCAAGGGGAAGTAAGTGCTTGTGTGTGCGTGTGTGTGTGTGTGTGTGCATATATATATATATATATATATATATATATATATATATATATATATATATATATATATATATATATATGTAACTGGTGGACGTAGACACTACTGCCACCAATAAACAAAGGGACTCTGCGTTGGGATTTAATTCTGATAAAAGAAATAATACCCTTAGTGTTGGGTGGCAAGCCCCTGCTTCACTTCTCCTCTCCTCAGACTAATCAAGGGCATAAAGCGATGACATTACTCCACAGTGCTAGCATAACCGTAGTGCTTACGAGAATATCTCGTGCTGAAATAGCTTAACACATAAAACATACCTGATAAAAGAAATAATACGCTTAATGTTGGGTGGCAAGCCCCTGTTTCACTTCTCCTCTCTTCTCCTCTCTTCTCCTCCTTGTATGAAAGGAATATAAAAGGATGAGCTTAGTTGACTGATATACTGCTAGACCATGCTGTACGATGCTGCCAATATGTATAATTCACTCTAAAACTGACCATCAGCAAAATATAATACAACAGAACTGATGATCATAGACCCAGGAATATTTATATACATCTAGTGAGCTTTTTAGGAACTAAGAAAAGTAAGATTAATAAAGATTAGACTTGGGACATAGTCTGATACCTACCTCCTTACACAAGACCTTAAGCGGAGAAGAAGGAAGGGGACGTCCCAATGTAAACTGCCCAACATCAGTACAAGCTATACTATGGAGAGGAATTTTGTGTAATTATAACTCTAGAACATATGTTGTTTTTTTCCTGTTTCCTGTTTCCTGACCCAAATCGATGAACTACTGAGAACGATATAATGTTGATAGTGTTTATTTTAAGAAGTGGGGCTTTTCTTGTCTTTATGGTATACGGGCGGCGCAGTAAACTCACAGACCAATCACACGCGTAGTGAAATCACCAAGCGCGCTCCTCAGCCAATTAGATCTGTGCAGATTCTGGAAAAACGGCTTTTCAACCAGTAATGGACTGAGACAGAGATGTTTATATTCCCACAGACAGCTCCACACTAACACCTCTGTTATATGATCTGAGACCATGGCGCTAATTATAAGCAGCCATGGATCTCATATTCATCCATCCATCCATTATCTTCTGCTTTATCCTGCTAGTCAGGGTCATGGGGGGGGCTGGAGCCAATCCCAGCATCATTAGGCGAAGGTGGGCTACACCATGGACAGGTTGCCAGTCCATCGCATGGCCAACACACACTCACGCACACACACTCACAGCTATGGGTAGTTTAGAGTGAGAGAGTGATTAACCTAACATGCATGTGTTTGGACTGTGGGAGGAAACCGGAGTACCCGGAGGAACCCACTCAAGCACGGAAAGAACATACACACTCCACACAGAACCACCTGGATATCTCATATGAGTGTGAGAATGGTCCTAACACAATTTCAGCCCAGGTTTAAAGTCCTGGCTGGACAACCAAGAGCTCACTTCTCTCACTAAACAAGAGAAAGTGTGGAGAAACACAAGAGAGAGATACACTGTTTAGATGTGAAACTCAGTTAACAAGACTAAACATTTTATTTACTTTTTTATTATAAATAAGCACTTTATGATGCACTTCTTTTCAAAAGCATTTTAAATGTAGCTCTTGTTTTTACTTAAAGTGATGAACAAAGCATTCATTCAGTTCAGCATTTAAACAGTAAATATATTGAAATATACTGAATGGTATGTGTGATGTGTTGGTGTTTCAGTATCTGATGGTATAAGATGCTGATACTAGACTACTTTAGTAAACAGGATACACCACTGAATCAGAACACACGTTAGAAAAGATAACGGTCCAGACCTTTAGAGATCTCCTCTAACTGGACCTTACTGACTCTAATTAAATACCCCTGCACTAAACAATGCCCTCGCCAAGACTTTGGGACTGAATATCAAAACATAGTGGCTGTTGTTCTTCATACCGTGTGTGTTTCTCCATACAGTGCAGCATTTTTCACACATAGAAACATATACAGCTGCTGCCGAGAGCAGCCATATAGAAAACACAGGCCCTTATTTTCTGAATACAAAGTTACTGACCCGAGTTACTGAGTGTGGACGGCTCTGACGGCAGAGTAATGCCACTTAAATTGACCCGTGCAAAAAAAGGCAATTATATCATTTGAGCGCTATGAGGCAGCCGTAATAACATGTTGCGCAACCTTTCGACAGAGTTACTGGGAGTTTCAGAGCTGGAACTCCGCCAGGAACGATGCAAAAGACCTGCTGATGTTACTCGGTAATATCGATCTCACTGACTATGTACCCCAGTTCGTGAAACAGCACAGCAGGCGTATGAGGTTTCAGTGCTGTGGATCAACTTTAGCCTCCTCGAAATCGAGGCAGAGCGAACAACCAAGCAAGAAGAACACACACCAGACGTGACGTTTAACTTCGACTCGTTAACTGGACTGTAGAGCATCATGGCTGCAGCAGTGGGCCGCTGAGCCTCCATTAATGGAAGTGGAGGGAGGTTTCTTTTATTGTGGACTTTCAAACATTCATGCTTCTGACTTTTGCTTTCCATTTAGCGAATAGCTTAACCTCCGGGGGTCAGTCGTTGTGCTGGTGCACCGAAACAGCTTAATATTGCATTTGTTTTTTAACAACAACACATTATTTTTTTAGTTTCTCCAATTACACCAAAAAGAACATCTACAGAATTGACCGGTGCAACGCTGGACCCTTTACAGCTGGACCCGCTTGAATTCAAGGGGTTATTGTTCAATATTTAACACTCTCAGACATCCTACATGCACAAATGAATATCTCTTAAAGCTGCAGACTTACTTTTATTCAGAAGGATATCGTGGTTGATTGGTAAACAAGTCAGGAGCACAATCTCCAATTGGTAGACAAGTCAAAAACAAGTCAGGAGCACAGTCTCCAATTGGTAGACAAGTCAAAAACAAGTCAGGAGCACAGTCTCCGATTGGTAGACAAGTCAAAAACAAGTCAGGAGCACAGCATTTGACTACTCGATAAATCAGTAACATGGCATCAGAATAGTCAACAAGGGCAAAGCCTCTGATTGGTTAGTTTTTAAGTGGTACACAAATCAGGAACACAACCTCTAATTGGTACACAACTCACAGGTCATCAATAGGTCAGAAGCACAGACTCTAATTGGTCAACAAATCAGGAGCACAACCTCCGTTTGGTAGAAAAGTCAGGAACACAGCTTCTTGTTGGTCAGTAAGTCAGGAACACAGCTGTTGACTGGCTGACAAGTCAGGACCACAGCCTCTGATTGCTAGACAAATCAGGAACACGGCTTGAAATGGTACACAACACGACCTCTAATTGGTATACAAGTAGAACCGCAGCCTCCAATTGGCCCATAAATTGGTAACAAAAACTCTGATTGGTTTACACTGAATACCCTGCACAGAAAAATGAATGTTTGTTATGAATGAAATCATTGACTTAAGACATATATATATAGACATATATATCGTCGCTGTCCAATGAAAAAAAGGATCTCCAAAACTGTAACTTTACAAGAGAGACCAAAAGCATACTTTATTTTCAATGCAAGTCAATGGAACCAGTTTTTTTCCAAGCTGTTTTGGAGCACTTCTATCGGTCCATTTATCATAAATTTTTTCGACAATGTAAACGACTATTGGAGTGTTCAAATGATGTAGAAAACTCAAAATCAAGAAAAAAAAGGGTGGTACATGTTTTTCAATGGACAGTGACAATATATATATATATATATATATATATATATATATATATATATATATATATATATTATACTGTATAATATATGTAGACTATGAGATTATTAACACTGTGAGCTGATGTTCAGGTAGTCAACTGTTAGTTTCAGGTCTGTGTTGACATGTTGTGACGTGTTGTGTGTTCAGGTCATACGAGGTGACCAGAATGTAACAAGGACTGGAGAACTTCACCAGCCTGCAGGGAGCAGCAGCTTCACATGATCATCCAGACAGACCTGTTCTCACTGAACTGTGTGTGTGTGTATGTGTGTGTGAGTGTGTGTGTGTGTGTGTGTGTGTGTGTGTGTGTGTATCTGTGTATGTGTGTGTGTTTATGGGAGGGGACCTCTTACAGTATTGCATACATACAGTACAGACGCACCTACATGCAGTATTTGTGATTGTTGTGCACACGTTCATTTTCAAGTATTTTAAGAGTAAAGCTGCAGTAAACCCAGGACTAACAACACTTCCAGCCCAGCAAGGGGTGCAGATGTTTACTGGTCTAAACAGAAAGGATGATTTCTTGCTGGTTACTGATGTTGTGATTAGGATTGTATACAGTATGTAAAGTAAAGAGAGTGTTTTGTGACTCTCATGCAAAAACTCAATTTGTGTCAATTTTGTAATTTTCTGTAATTTTGTAATGTGCATCATTTGAAACTAATCCTAAACTTTCATGATCACTTTCATGAACTGTCTGAGAGTTCTTCACATACATTACAAATAATACAACAATATATCTTCGCTGTCCAAAAAAAACATTTATATCCATTTTTAGTCAATGTTTATTTTCCAGCCATTTACATTGTGTAAACATTTCATGGTGAATGGACCAATAGAAATGCTCCAAAATCACTTGGGAAAAAGTTAACATATACACAATTACGTAATCAATATATAGAAATCAGTCAAATCTATCCAAAAAAAAAAAAAAAAAAAAAAAAAAAAAAAAAAAAAAAATATATATATATATATATATATATATATATATATATATATATATATATATATATATATATATATATATATATATATATATATATGTATATTAGTTTGGGAGAAAATGTAAAATCTGCCGAAAATGTAAAATCTGCCAAATCTGCATCAGTATTTTATTTCATACCCTTACTTACATACAATAATGTTCACGCCATCATTCCAATCTAAACGGCTGTGGAAATAGGAAAAAAAACAGAAATTACACTATATATATATATATATATATATATATATATATATATATATATATATATATATATATATATATATATATATATATATATGTATATATTGTCGCTTTCCACTGAAAATATTTTGTCGATTTTAAGTTTTCTACATCATTTGAACACAACAATGGTCGTTTCCATTGTGTGAAAATTTCATGAGGAACCAGATGTTTTATTCTGCTCCAGCAATAATTCCATACCTCTTATTATATAGTTTTGACCTCTTCACACTTATTCACTAATATTATTACTATTAATTTAGTGCAAATAAGAAGAACCTGGGTAGATGTCTCCAAACATTTGACTAATAGTGTACAATTTTGTAATAAAACCAAACTGTACTTAATGCTTTACTTACTTGCTTATAATTTGTGACCATCTTTGCTGATAAATCTGCAAGACCATAACTAATAAGTGGAACTTGTGTATTCTTGATTAATAATGAGATCATAATTTAAGTAGAATTTATTCATAATTTTCATTACGTAACTGTTATTACATGTTTAGCAAAAGTGAACAGCAGCTATAAAATCTTTATTAATGAAATTTATTAATGAAAATAATAATGAGATCATAGCTAAACTAGAATTTATTTGCTTATACTTGCTTATACATCTGTAAGACCTTTAATAATAGATTTAATAATTAAGAAATAATAAATTAAAACTTAATTTTTAATTCTTAATATATAATTGTTAATACATGCTAATAAAGATTTAGTTACATCTATGAGATCTTATTAATAGATCTTCAAGACCGTAACCAATAAGTGGAAGCTCATTCATCCCTAATAATTAATACATAACTATAATTACATGCTTTTAATTACATGCTCTTTATTAATGAATTTGTTAATGGAATCATGACTAATGTAGAATTTATTCATTTTTATCAATACATAACTGATATTGCATGCTTACAAAGCACAAGTTACATCTACATGATCTTTATTATTAAGTTTATTTATGAAATTATTACAAATATTTTTATAAACAAAACTTTAATTACATAATTCAAAAAGGCGAACTACATCTATACAATCTATATTAACGAATGTATTAATATAACTAAAATAGAACTCATTGATTCTTATCAATTTATAACTACTAATTTATAAGCTAACTACATCTATAAGATCTTTTTGAATACATTTGCAAGACCATAGCCGATAAGTGGAACCTATTCCTCCCTAATAATCAATACATAATTGTTAATACATGCTTACAAAAAGCAAACTGCATCTATAAGATCTTTATTAATAATGAGATCATAACTAAAGTAGAACTTAATTATCCACACATTACTGTTATTACATGCTTACAAAACTATTACATACATATACAGGATCTTTATTAATGAATTTATTAATGAGACTATAACTAAATATAACTTATTCCTTCTTAATTATCAATACATAACTGTTATTATATGCTTATAAAGAGCTAGCTACATCTATAAGGTGTTTGTTAATGAATTTATTAATGACATTATAGCTAAATTGTAACTTATTTATTCATATCACTACATAATGGTTATTACATGCTTACAAAGAGCTAACTACATCTATAAGATCTTTTTAAGAAAATTTGCAAGACCATAGCCAATTAGTGAAACACATATCCAAGATCATCTGAGATCATGGCTCAAGTAGAACTTATTCATTCTTGATTATCAATACATACTGTTATTTCATGCTTATAAAAACAAACTACATCTATAAGATTTTTATTAATGAATTTATTATTGAGATCATAGTTAAAGTAGAACTTATTCATTCTTGATTATTAATACATACTGTTATTGCATGCTTACAAAGCCAAAGCTACATCTCTATGATCTTTACTAATAAGTTTATTCATTAAATTATAACTAAAAAACATATTCATTCTTAATTATCAAGACAAAACTTGTATTACATACTTCAAAAAGCAAACTACATCTATACAATCTTTATTAATGAATTTATTAATATAACTAAAATAGAATTCATTAATTCTTATCAATCCATAACTGTTATTACATGCTTACAAAAAGCAAACTGCATCTGTAAGATCTTTATTAATAATGAGATCATAACTAAAGTAGAACTTATTCATTTTTGATTATCAATACATAGTGTTATTGCATACTTACAAAGCATGAGCTACATCTATATGATCTTTATTAATGAGTATATTCATGAAATTATGACTAAAAAGAACTTATTCATTCTTAATTATCAAGACAAAACTTTTATTGCATACTTCAAAAAGGCAAACTACATCTATACAATCTTTATTAATTAATTTATTGCTATAACTAAAATAAAACTCATTGATTCGTTTCAACCCATATCTGTTATTACATGCTTACAAAAAACAAACTGCATCTGTAAGATTTTTATTAATAATGAGATCATAACTAAAGTAGAACTTATTCATTCTTGATTATCAATACATAACTGTTATTACATGCTTATAAAAAGCAAACTACATCTATAAGATTTTTATTAATGAATTTATTATTGAGATCATAGCTAAAGTAGAACGTATTCATTCTTGATTATCAATACAGAACCATTTTTACATGTCCACAAAAGACAATTCCCAGGATATAAACATAAACATTGTTATGCTTACCAGATATATACAAAAATTCAATTTGAATAATAATTATTATAATTAGTATTTAGTTGCTGTATAATTACAAAATCCAACTTTCTGTCATTTTTGAAACATGATTTATCTCAAATAAATTCATATTTAAAGATATTCATTGATTATCAATTAACGAATGACCGAGTTTACTTTTAACTAAAGGATAACAAAACTAACAAAACTATTTACTAATAAGTGTGCGCGTGCAAGTCTTATGTGTGAACCTGACTAACAGCCCCCCATAGGCTGCCAAGTGTCAACTCATTCTCTTCTTTCTCTGCACTCTTGTCTATTACATCTATTAATAACGCTGGGTTCTTAAGGGGATTGGAAGCCTCTGAGGCTCAGAACAGAGGCTCTGGAACAGCGGCTTTAGGACAGAAGCTCCAGGAAAGAGGCTCCAGAACAGAGGCTCCAGGACAGAGGCTCCTGAACAAAGTCTCCAGGACAGAAGCTCCAGAACAGAGGCTCCAGAACAGAAGCTCCAGAACAGAGGCTACAGGACAGAAGCGCCAGAACAGAGGCTCCAGGACAGAGGCTCCAGGACAGAAGTTCCAGGACAGAAGCTCTAGGAGAGAGGCTCCAGGACAGAGGCTCCAGAACAGAAGCTCCAGAACAGAGGCTACAGGACAGAAGCGCCAGAACAGAGGCTCCAGGACAGAGGCTCCAGGACAGAAGTTCCAGGACAGAAGCTCTAGGAGAGAGGCTCCAGGACAGAGGCTCCAGGACAGAGGCTCCAGAACAGAGGCTCCAGGACAGAAGCTCCAGAACAGAGGCTACAGGACAGAAGCGCCAGAACAGAGGTTCCAGGACAGAAGCTCCAGGACAGAGGCTCCAGGACAGAAGCTTCAGGACAGAAGCACCAGGACAGAAGCACCAGAACAGAGGTCTTTTAGCTGAAATCTGGGAGTGTGAGAGACAGGGGTTCATACTGACTGGATAAGTATTTTGTGCTCTGCGTGCAGAATCACGACTGGCTCCCTGAGTCGCTCCTCAGAGGACGTCCAGGGAGGATTTGTCAATACTTGCCCGCTTGGGTAGAAACTTTTGGAAGAAAAAAAGAAACAGTGACTTTTTTGCTCAGCGTGAAACTCACTGGGCTGTGACGGCAGACGGTAAACAATGGAAACTGGCATCATGCTGACGGCGGACAAAGAGCTATCAGCAAGATCATCTCCGTAACACTGTGTTTCCATGACACATCACCTAACAAGCCAAGAGAGAGATTTACTGGAGGTGATAACGTACAGACACTCCAGCTTTTCCATAAATCTGTGTCTACAACACACACACATGAACCCCGATCAGTCATAACATTACAATCACCTCCTTCTATCTCCACTCACTGTCCACTGTATCAGCTCCACTGTATCTCCACTCACTGTCCACCGTATCAGCTCCACTGTATCTCCACTCACTGTCCACCGTATCAGCTCCACTGTATCTCCACTCACTGTCCACTGTATCAGCTCCACTGTATCTCCACTCACTGTCCACCGTATCAGCTCCACTGTATCTCCACTCACTGTCCACCGTATCAGCTCCACTGTATCTCCACTCACTGTCCACCGTATCAGCTCCACTGTATCTACACTCACTGTCCACCGTATCAGCTCCACTGTATCTACACTCACTGTCCACCGTATCAGCTCCACTGTATCTACACTCACTGTCCACTGTATCAGCTCCACTGTATCTACACTCACTGTCCACTGTATCAGCTCCACTGTATCTCCACTCACTGTCCACTGTATCAGCTCCACTGTATCTCCACTCACTGTCCACTGTATCAGCTCCACTGTATCTACACTCACTGTCCACTCTATCAGCTCCACTGTATCTCCACTCACTGTCCACTGTATCAGCTCCACTGTATCTACACTCACTGTCCACTGTATCAGCTCCACTGTATCTATACTCACTGTCCACTGTATCAGCTCCACCGTATCTACACTCACTGTCCACTGTATCAGCTCCACTGTATCTACACTCACTGTCCACTGTATCAGCTCCACCGTATCTACACTCACTGTCCACTGTATCAGCTCCATTGACCATACAGGAGCTCCACTTACAGACTGTAGTTCATCTGATTCTCTGTATACTTTATTACTCTGTTCTTTAATGATCAGGACCCCCACAGGACCACCACAGAGCAGATACTACTAGGGAGGTGGGTCATTCTCAGCACTACAGCGACACGTTGGTGGTGGTGTGTTAGTTTGTGTTGTGCTGGTGTGAGTGGATCAGACACAGCAGTGCTTCTGGAGTGTTTAAACACACACACACACACACACACACACACACACACACACACACACACACATATATATATATATATATATATATATATATATATATATATATATATATATATATAAGAGATGGACCAATCTGTGTTTTTGAAGCCGATTCCGATTGCCGATCACCTTTTAGCACGATTGACTGATGAAACATAATCTAAACTGGTTTATTACCATTTTTAACGAGCTCATATGAAACAGCAATATATTAAAAAAACTTAACAGTAAATAAACAATTGCAATTACTGCAATAATCAAATTTAAATTTAAAACGAAAAAAGCGAATTAAATAAATACAGTAAAAACTGCAGTCATTAAACGCAGACTCTGTTATTTTAAACTAAATCTGTAATCATTAAATGTAGATCTTGAATTGTTGCTGCTGTTCTGTTCGTACAGGTCAGATCTGGTCTGTAGGTGTTCTGGGTTGTTTGTTTTGTACTAGCTGTGCGTGCTAGCTCTGCTGTTTACTGATACTCACTGTATTCAGCTGTGTGCAGTGCTGTATCAGATTAGTAGAGTTAAATATCTTGGTTCCCACACTGTTTTAGTCAGTCTGAAATGAAAGGGTGTGTACCTCCACCTAGTGGTTCAGATGGGAATTGCAGGGAGCTGGCCAGAGGGGGTTTCACGGAGGGCTCCTCTTCCTGGATGAAACACCAGCTGGAAATACAGAAATTAGGCTCATTTGTTTAACGCCATCGATCGGCTCTCGGGATAAGCGATACATAGCCAATCAATCCTTCCATCTCTAATATATATATATATATATATATATATATATATATATATATATATATATATATAATGGAAGTCACATTGCTCTTATTGTCATTCTAAAAGAGGAGTGCGGGTCAGTATGTCTGTGTATTAGAGTTTTGGGATCTGCTCTGAGTGAGTACAGGCAGTTTGGAGGCTGTAGGTTAAACAGAACCATGAGGTTTGGGTGTGACTGTAAATGAATGGGACTCTATGGGGAAAACAGGGAAGGAAAATAAAACGACAAACAGACGAGTGTGGGTCGAACCAACACTGCAGTCATGGTCGTGTATGTGAGACAGTGTCTGTGGATCAAGCAGAAGTTCAGCAGATTGGAGTGCACTGTTCCATCCTATTCATTCTCTATGGGAGAAAATTCTGGAAAAATCTGTTGTTTTCCGGAATCTGTGCCTCCAATCAAAAACTTGTACAGCAGCCAGAATCACACAGTCAGACCGGACAAGCCGGGAGATCCAGAACGAGTAACGAGACGAAGATCTGACAGAAAGCAAAAAACTAATAACAAGTTGCGCAATCATAGTTAATGAGCACATACATGAGTTATGTTTTGTATCATATTTGGTATGTCTGGAAATGAAAGCATTTAGAACACAATGTTTTAACCCTTTATGCTCTGAGATTAGTTAAATAACATTTTTCCATATAGTACAGGGTTTTACACATCCTGTATCCTAATCTTCACTAGAATTTTAGAATTTAGAATTTAGAATTTAGAACTAGATTTAGGCACATGTGTTTGCACACAGTGGAATTTGACCTCCACATTTAACCCATCTGCACAGTGAAACACCAACATATACACACAATAGTGAATATACACACTAGAGGGCAGTGAAACACCAACATATACACACACTAGTGAATATACACACTAGAGGGCAGTGAAACACCAACATATACACACACTAGTGAATATACACACTAGAGGGCAGTGAAACATCCACATATATACACACTAGTGAATATACACACTAGAGGGCAGTGAAACATCCACATTTACACACACTAGTGAACATACACACTAGAGGGCAGTGAAACATCCACATATACACACACTAGTGAACATACACACTAGAGGGCAGTGAAACACCCACATATGTACACACTAGTGAACATACACACTAGAGGGCAGTGAAACATCCACATATACACACACTAGTAAATATACACACTAGAGGGCAGTGAAACACCTATATACACACATGTTGGTAGCAACTGGCATTGGTTGTTAGGTGGTCTGGGAGGTCTTTGTTAAGGCTTGTGTTGAGATGCCGGTTCAGAAATATCCCGCAGTCAGCAGCTTCACTGACCCGAGCTCTCGCCTCACTGGACTGTCAGGTAGCTCTAAACACAGCTTTAAATGCAAGGTCAGTGATAAGAGCAGTGAATAGCAACGATGACCATATATACTACAATACAACGGCTTTAGTATAATGTGTTGTTATGGTAAAATACATTTACAATACAATACATTTATTTCATTTCAGCATTACGCTCCAAAGAAAATATTTGTTTTAGTTACATATGTATATAATCCAGACACTGCATGTATAATTTAAAAGTTTTCTGACAGCAGTACCATGTAATGTGTAGTATCTTATTTAGTTTGTAAAGTGATCTTTAATTGGATTTATCTAATTAATAATCAGACGTACAGATAATGTTATATTTTGTTTATTTATTTATAATTCACTGTAATTCCACAAATGTTGTTCTACGTCCCTATACATACAGTGATTTACTACCTTATAATATTTGAATTTGAACCAGCTGATGGTAATATTCAGGGGATAGGGTGGGCTTTGATTCATATTAATAAATGTGTCCCCCCCTCCCACCCCAAATTTAAACCTGCTAGGTGACCTAAAGAGTGACTCATTTCTTCTCTTATACTCCAATTGAGCTCCGGACCTGGTCTTCATCCACATACAATACTTCGGAAGATTTTTATATATAAAAGCTATTTTTTTCCAGACATAACACTTTTATTTACTCACTAAACACTTTATTTATTAAATATTAAACAGTATTTATAGAGTAAGTAGTGCTTTCACATACGTCAGTGTGTTTATTTAACCCTTTCCAAGCTTCTCCTAAACAACCCAGTATTATATTCTCATCTAATACCTGCTTTGACTGCTCAGTACTTCATTAAGCTAAATTAAGATTTGCTGCTGAAGGAACTGAACACATTCATACAATGTCTGGGGCGTCCAGGAGAAATCTGGAACTACACTTTGTTTTTCAAACTGGAGCTCAAGATCTGATCTACTTCTCTCACAATAACATATTCATGTTACTTTCTATTGTTCTAATCATATCTGGTGCTCTTACTGGTGAACATACACTCATTGATCAGATAAAGACTTTTAAATGATCAGACTTTCATGCAAAGTGGGAAAAATGAATGAATTCTACAAACAAACGTGAAGAGAATAATCAAATATATTTAATTTTCAGAATACATGAACATACAGTCCATAAATCACCTGACAGCATATAAAAATGTCAACATTTATCAGTTCATCTTCAGCAGAAATAACTCCACGAGTGAAGATTAGCAGTACAAACATCCCAGAGTTCATAGTAGATTTAGATCTAAAGCAATATAACTGTGTACACTGGCTGTGTTCCAATCCCCAGCTTCTGTGAGTTTAGGTGCATGGTCTGAGGTCGTTATATCAAACATAACTACACTGTGTGCTGATTGGCTGAAGAAACAAATATACATTTGTGCTGAGTTCGTGAAAAAGTGGCATGTTTTTAGGAACTGGATCTCTCTGAAGTGTCATTTTAATAACAAAAAATAGCAAAAAACACACAAAACAACTTTCTATATATGTATGTATTCCAGTAGAATTAATAGCAGTGGTGGTTCTAGATATATAGCAGGGTTTAACATGGTTCTGCTGTGTCAGGGTATTCGCTGTTTGCAGAAACGGGAGCTGTTTGTGCACCAACAAACTCAACCTGCACTGTTTCCAAGAGAAAAGCACCACTCCTAGTCCACGTGTCCATAGAAACCATCAACAAGCCGCATAACAAATGAATTCACAGGCAGGGCTGCACTATATACAGTTTGTTCACTCTGTATTGGGGGAGGGTGCGATATCATAGCAGTCCAAAACAAATATGTATATACATTTTTATTTTTATCTTTTTATTTATTTTGCATAATTTGTGTACACTGTGCTTCATGATGTATAGACCAATAGAAATGCTCCAAAATAGCTTGGAAAAACAACTTTCTTATTTTGAATGTAAGTAAATGGAACCAGAATTATATATATATATCCCTTTCATGCATAAATTATTAAAAAATGTATTCAGATTTTTTTAAATACTTTGGAATTTCAATTTACATAAAAATCAGTTTTATTAAAAAGTTATTGAACTGTCCACATATGAGGACAACATGCATTAGTGAAGTAAAAAAACAGAAGAACATACGATTTTTAAAAACATCTAAAGTGTTTTTCCAAGAATGCTTATATTTTTCCTCAAATCTTTCATGAACTTTTAAATGTATTTTATTGTAAATCTAGCATTTTATACAAACAACGCTGAATTTTAAGCTTCTTTTTGGTAACTTTTAAATAAAAAATGCAAAATGTTAGAACATTTGTGAGGTTTCCTCGTCTTTTCATAAAATAGAATACAATCATTTTGGTTCTGTTAAAAGCACGCTGAAAGCACAGTTAATAGAAACATTAATAAATCTGTTCAGGCTGGAATTTTGTTGCATATCCTGTATACAGGCTGCCGGTGGTAGCAAGACATGTTTGTTACAGTACTTTTATTTCTTGCTGTCTCAAAACAGTCTGGACAGAGGAAAACTTGATATTGGACACATATGTCACATAACTATAAATTTATATAAATGTATTACTATAAATTTACTATAAATTCTGGTTCTATTTACTTACATTGAAACTACATACAGTTTTTGTTCTCTCCCTTAAAGTTACTATTTACATTTTGAATGTAGAGCAATGTAAAGAGGTTGTAAAAAGGGAGTTTGAAGTATTTCCATTGGTCCAATCATCACAAAATTATGCAGAAAAATAAAAATCATATTTGGACTGCAAATAAAGCCTGTAAGTAATCACAAGGGGATTTACTAGGAGCTGTGGGCATTCTGACCAAACACTGACCAATCTGTGTAATGGATTCTAATGGATTCACACTACTGTTCAAAAGTCTAGAGTCACCCTATATTACTAATCTGGGTAACACTTTATTTTGAGTCTCAACCCAAAATTGAATCCTAATCCTCACACGCAACTTAATCCTAGCCTTAATATTAAAACAAAACCTAAACTTAATGCTAACCCTTACCCTAATCCTAACCTCAACCCAATTCTATACTTAACTTTAACCTCAACCCTCAAAAGCTCATTTTAACCTTAATCTCAACCCAAAACCTAATCCCAACTTTAATCTCAACTCATAACATCATCCTAACCTTAACCTCAACCCAAAACCTTTCACTCTTACCCAAATGTTGACCCTAATCTTAACCTAAGACTAACCTTAATCCTAGCCTTAATATTAAAACAAAACCTAAATTTAATACTAACCCTTAGCCTAATTCTAGCCGCAACCCAATCCTATACTTAATCTCAACCCAAAACCTCATCCTAACCTTTCCCTCAACCCAAAACCTAACCCTCACCCTTACCCTCAACCCAAAGCCTAATCCTAACCCTAATCTCAACTCAAAACATCATCCTAACTTTAACCTCAACCAAAAAACCCTAACTCTCACCCTTACCCTTGTCAGGACCTTATCTTAACCTAAGACTAATCCAGTTAACGGCTGGTTCAACTGCAGGTCTACAGAAGCTTGTTGAGGATGTTGATGGTCTGTATTCTACCTGTTTCATATTCAGCTCTCAGATTAACATCCACAGATCTGATCTTAGACCCTCCAAATAAAGTGAGTAACAACTAAATTCAGGTTATTATTAAAATCAAATTTACACGGTCAATTAAAATCTCTTGATCATGTACGGTTATCTGTTTTCGTTGATATGCATATAATTACTGTAAATTAACATCGCATTTCTGGTATTAATGTAATTCACTAAATTGATTCTAAACTTCTGAACAGTAGTGTGGCCAAATAACCATGTTACATCATATATATTGTCACTTTTTTTTAGTTTACTGCATGATTTGAACACGACAGTTGTTGTTTACATTGTGTGAAAATGTAATGGTGAATGGACCATTGGAAAGAATTCTGGTTCCATTGACTTACATTGAAAGTACAGACAGTTTTTGTCCTCTCCTGTAACATTGTCATTTTGGATATATACATATATTTATATATACAATTCCGCTCAAAAGTTTAGGATCACTTTAGAATTTCTAAGAATTTCTAAGAATTTCTCATTCCTAGAAGTCCCAAAACTCCTGGTACGGCCGCCAATCCAAGTTAAGGATGTTATTGGACTAATTGGTTGTTAGGATTGTGATGCACAGCTGAAAAACATTCTACTAATAAGTGAGTATAAAAGGGAGAACAACATTCTAGGTTAGTTTAGTATCTGAAGCATCAGCAGGTGATGACTTACTGACCGACTCACAATGACCAGAAAGAAACAACTTTCTTTAGAGACCCGTCAGTCCATTGTTGTGTTAAGGAAGAAGATACTCCATTGAAAACTTTTGAGCGATAGTGTATAAAACTTATAATTTTAAATGAATCACAATGCTGGTCTATGTATGATATGATATGATTTGATATGGTGCAGCCCTATAATGAGGAAATGTGTGGAAATACATGGCAGTAAAAAAAATTCTTACAATATATCTATCAACAATAGGCACAATATACAAACTGCAACAAAAGCAACACCTGAAACCTTCTCAACACCCATAAAGCCAGTGGTACATCTTCAAACCTGACAAGAAACATACAAAATATAAAGACAAAAGTGCTAAAAGAGTGTGAAAGCGAGAGAAACCCTCATTATTCTGTCACTGTCAAACGAGGGCGCATGTTGTTTCTCCTGAAATCTGCATACACGTCCGTCTCTAACTTCTCAACAGGAATTCAGAAACCATGACTGAAGGAACGGTTAAAGAAGAAATAATGGCCATGAGTTGGCCCAAGAAGATGAACCCAGAACCAGAAAGAGGAGAATCCCATTAGAGGAGAACGGCTACATTCTTTCTTTGAAATGATTTCTCGGTTATGTGAAATAGCAACAGTGCAAAAACACTTTCAGTAACAGATTAAACAGCATCGCTTCACCGCCGTCCACGTCCATTAGCCTTCAAACGAAGACCCTGAAAGCACTGCTGAGCTCGGGACGTGCTCTCACCGGACGCCTCTGCGTATATAAGGAGGATGTAAAGAGAGAAATCAAGCTGAAGGTGCGGCTGGACATGCTACACACGAGTATTTACATTTCCCGTTCAGCCAGGCAAGCCGGCCCAGAGACCCCCGCACACGTACACAGGCTAGGATTAGAGAAAAGAGGAAGACATGAAAGACAAAAGTGACCCCTGTGGAAAAGGTGACCAGCGTCCCTCCTGAGCTCCTGCACAGGCAAGTCAAAAGTTTGAAGACACCTACCCAGGTTCTTCTTATTTGTATTACTGTATATTAATAGTAATAATATTAGTGAATACTAATAGAGGAGAGCTAAACTATAGGATAACAGGTATGGAATTATTATGGAAGGTATGGAATTAATCCTGGAGAATGTTTAGAGGGTATTTTAGAAATGAGCTCATTTGCTCTGATGCAGGTTAACATACTTTGAACATTCTGACCAGCAGCTTCATGAGGAGCCACATGAGCTGCTTCTCTAACAGGACTGAAGAAGATTGGTTAGATGCTGAGATCTTGTTCTGATAAACAGGTTTGGGGGTTTTATAGCTCTTATAAAAATATTCATTCTCATTTTTACATTTAAATACACTCAAATGTTTGTTTTAGTAATATTTGTGTCCATGGGCTCCAACTTCACTACATACACAGTTTCTCAATACCTTCAGATCATATATATTTAGCTAGGTGCCTCCAAACTTTTGACTTTATATATATAATATATATATTCTCCCATGCTCAGTTCTCCATTCTGGCTCAACCCAATCGATATCAATCCCGCCTCATATCTCATATGCCTTACAGCTCTGTATGAGCTCGTATGACAAAGAGATTTAAAACAGGAAGACAACATCATTACCCAGCGCACTCGACTGAACTGCTGTCACGAGCGGCTGTTGAGAGCGAGTCTTTCTGCTGTGTGTGATGGTGAGATGCTCGGAGGACTAAGAGCTAGCGAGGACCGTCTCAGTAGGACCGCAAATATGAGCTAAATTAAAAGTGAAGGTTAGCAGGAAGCACACCGGACGAGTCCATATAGACTACAGTTTAAAATAAACGTCCCGTCTCCATTAGAAACACCTTACAGTGATGGAAACTCCTTTTATATCCCTGATCTGGGAGACGGCGTACGATATACACCGAGAAAACACTGCGTCCAAACAAAAGAGTACATTCATTTGAAAGCTATCCGTCTGAAAGCGTGCGTAAAGGCGTGTGACAGCTAGAGAAAAGGCCTCCTCCACTGCTAATGACAGGCTAAAAGAAATGTAGGGATTTGCAGGCGTTAGTGGGCGTGTGGGCTGAAGGTGGAGGGGCGTGGTGGTCAGGGGGGGTAGGTTTACAGAGCCCTGTGTGTGTGTGGAGGTGTCCCTGATAAAGGTCCAGGAGAAGTCATGAACTTTGGCTCTAGACAGCTTCTTTTTCCCTCTGCTCCACCGGTACGGAGTACACCCTACAGAGAGAGAGAGAGAGAGAGAGAGAGAGAGAGAGAGAGAGAGAGAGAGAGAGAGAGAGAGAGAGAGAGAGAAAGAGTGAGAGTGTTAAAGAGAGAATGAGAAAGAGAGAGAGAGAGAAAGTGTGAGAGAGAGAGTAATAGAGAGGAAGAGAAAGAGAGAGAAAAAGTTTAAGAGGGAGAGAGAATAATAGAGAGAAAGAGAGAGAGAGAGAATAATAGAGAGAAAGAGAGAGAGAGAGAATAATAGAGAGAAAGAGAGGGAAAGTGTAAGAGAGAGAGAGAATAATAGAGAGAAAGAGAGAGAGAGAAAGAGAAAGTGTAAGAGAGAGAGAGAATAGAGAGAAAGAGAAAGAGAGAGAGAGAATAATAGAGAGAAAGAGAAAGTGTAAGAGAGAGAGAGAATAATAGAGAGAAAGAGAAAGAGAGAGAAAATAATATAGAGTGAGAGAATAATAGAGAGAGAGAGAGAGAGAGAGAGAGAGAGAGAGAGAGAGGCTCATTAACAATCATATACATGTACATTCATATACATACACTTAGCAGAGACACCAGTATTTTACTGTTATTTTACAGAGCATTTATGGTACTAACCAACTAGCCAGCCAGCTAGCTAGCTAACTAGCTCACAACATTCAAGCTACAGTTTCTTTGCTAAATTTAGTCACTAAATGAAACAGACCGAACTAACAACATCTTATATCTTAAAAGTTAAATAAATAATTATACTAACAAAACCATATCACTGAAAACATTAGGAGATGCAACATTAACAGCTAGCTTTTACTACAAAGACCTGAGAAGCAGCTACAAAGACCCAAGGAGCAGCTACAAAGAGCTGAGGAGCAGCTACAAAGAGCTGAGGAGCAGCTACAAAGACCTGAGGAGCAGCTACAAAGACCTGAGGAGCAGCTACAAAGACCTGAGGAGCAGCAGATGTGGTTACAGGCAGTGGCAGCTTTCATGCCAACTTTAGGTTTGAATAGTGGAACATTTCATCATCACTCTGAAAACACAGGGATGAATGGGTGTCATTGTGAGGAGATGGTGACATATTCAGGCTGTTTGAACAGTGCTGGCACACTTGGCTTCATTCTGTGCACGTAAGCTCTCCAACAATGTCTCCCTGGAACCGACTGACCTGTCCACGCACCGCCCTCAGATAGCTCACAGCTACTGTCGTGTGATAGAACAAGCTTCTGACGGAAAACCAAACTCTACCTGCTGAAGAACTGCTGCACAGCTGTCATTTGTTTACCCAGTCAAAGCCAAATGAACCCACTGAGTACAGAATATGGACAAAAGTATTGGGACACCCACAGGAGCTTTTATGGCGTCCCATTAAAACCCATAGGCATTAATATGGAGTTGGTTGGTCTTTTGTAGCTGCTGTTCTGAGAAGCTTTCTACAAGATGTTGGAGTGTATGTGGGAATTTCTGTCTGTTCGTCCAGAAGAGAACTTGTGAGACACTGATGTTGGATGAGATGTTCACAATCGCAGCACTACTTCATCTGAAAGGTGTTGGATGGGGTCAGGATTTAAACCAGGTGACATCTTTTCTCATAATAATGGGGCAGTTAAACACCCACCCAAACACACATACTAGTGAACACACACACTAGAGGGCAGTAAAGCACCCACATACACACACACTAGTAAACACTCATACACACTAGTAAACATACTCACTAGTAAACTCACATAACCACTAGTAAACACATACACCCACATACACACTAGTTACCACACATACACAATAGTGCACACAAACACTAGGGGGCAGTGAATCCCCCCACATACACACACACACACACACACACACACACACACACAGTAGGGGGGCAGTGAATCCCCCCCACATACACACACACACACACACACACTGGTGAAGACACACATTAGTGAACACACACACATACACACACTAGTGAACATACACTAGTGAACATACACAATATGGGACAGCAAATCACCTACATACATACAAACACACACTAGTGAACACACACATTAGTCAACACACACAAACACACACACACACACACTAGTGAACGCACACACTAGCGGGTAGTGAAACACCCGCATACACACATACTAGTGAATACACACTATAGGGGCAGTGAAAGACCCGCATACACACACACTAGTGAATACACACTCTAGGGAGCAGTGAAACACCCGCATACACACACACACTAGTGAATACACACTCTAGGGGGCAGTGAAAGACCCGCATACACACACACACTAGTGAATACACACTCTAGGGGGTAGTGAAAGACCCGCATACACACACACACTAGTGAATACACACTCTAGGGCGCAGTGAAACACCCGCATACACACACACTAGGGGGCAGTGAGCCTGCCCGGAGTGGTGGGCAGCCCTATCCTCAGTACCCAGGAAGCAGTTGGGGGTTAAGTGTCTTGCTTAAGAACACTTCAGTTGTGTCCTGTGGGTTCAGGGTCTTAAACCCACAACCTTCTGGTCAAAAGCTGGTTCCCCAACATTCAGCTCATCACTGCTCCTTAAATAGGAGGTGCAACGTTCCTACCAGGTACATGAACAGAGCAGATAAAACAAGCTCTGTTCTAGAAATCAATTTAAAATGAAGACCTCATATGGAGGACACATCAGATACTGAACTGATAATAACGATATGCTGAAATCTGAAATAGAGATGATGTGAAATTAAAGGTTGTGAGTATATATAAATATATAATATTAAATACGTGAAATGCACACGAGCGTACGAGCTTGTGTCACAGTGTGACTCGAGTACAGTGAGTTCATATGTACACGGCTGGCTGTGCTCACAGCTGGTATCCGCACCCCCCGCGCTGTAGTTAATTCTGAGTTACATGCGTATTTATTTATTTATTTGCCGTATATTAGCTTTTCATTGTGTCTGCCGTTCTCTCGGCATGCTTGGAAAGGACTGAGCGCCCTGGCAGGCTCAGTGTTGATCCACAGCGCGCCGGGTTGCTGTGCGATTAAGCCGCTTTTCAGCCACCCTATCTCTCAACACTGAGAAAAACACCCAGCTCAGCAAACTCGCTTCCCCAGAGGTAACCTGTAATCCCCCAGAGGAATTTAACCTCACTCACTCTGAACACAGGAGAACTCAGAACAAGGAGGCTACAGATCACAGAGACACACACAGACAGACACACAAACTCACAGACAGACACACACACAGACAGACAGACACAAAGACTCACACACACACAGACTCACAGGCAGACAGACAGACAGACGCACAGACACACACACACACACACACACACACAGACTCACAGACACACAGATACACACACAGACAGACAGACACACAGACAGACACACACAGACAAACAGACAGGCACACAGACTCACAGACACACAGATAGACACACACACACAGACACACACAGAGACACACACAGACTCACAGACACACAGATACACACACAGACAGACAGACAGACAGACAGACAGGCACACACAGACAAACAGACAGGCACACAGACTCACAGACACACAGATAGACACACACACACACAGACACACACAGAGACACACACAGACACACACACACACACACAGACAGACACACACACACACACACAGACACAGAGACACACACAGACACACACACAGACACACAGACAGACAGACACACACACAGACACCCAGACACACATACAGACACACAGACAGACAGACACAAAAACAGACACACAGACACCCAGTCACACATACAGACACAGACAGACACACAGACACACACACAGACAGACACACAGACAGACACACATACACACACACACACAGACAGACACAGACTCACAGACAGACAGTACACAGACAGACACAGACAGACAGACAGACACAGACTCACACACAAACACACAGACAGACAGTCAGACAGACAGACACACACACACATACAGACACACAGACACAAAGACAGACACACATACAGACAGACACACAGACTCACGGACAGACAGACACAGACAGACACACAGACTCACGGACAGACTCAAGGACAGACAGACACACAGACAGACACAGACAGACACACAGACACACACAGAGTCACGGACAGACAGACAGACAGACAGACTCACAGACAGACAGACACAGACAGACAGACAAACACACACACACACAGACTCACGGACAGACAGACAGACTCACAGACAGACAGACGCTTAGACATAAAAACAGACAGACAGACAGACAGACAGACAGAGAATTGAGAACAAGGAGACTACAGATCACACACCGACTCACAGACTCACAGAGAGACAGACACACACACAGACTCAAGGAGAGACAGACAGACAGACAGACAGACAGACAGACAGACACACACACACACACGGACTCACAGACAGACAGACAGACATATAGATGCTTAGACATGTCTGTCTGTCTGTCTCTTTCTGTATCTCTGTCTCTTTCTGTGTCAGTTTCCTCTCTCTCTCTTTCTTTCTCTCTCAGTCTCTCTTTCTCTCTGTGTCTCTCTCTTCCTCTCTCTCATACATTCTCACTTTTCTTCTTATTCTCTCTATTTTTGGTTTCTCTCTTTCTCTCGTTCTTGCTCTCTATTTTGTTTTTTTACCCCTCTCATTTTTGCTGTTTTCTTCCTCTCTCTTCCTCCCTCTCACTCTCTTCCTCTCAGCACTCTTTCACCACCTTCTGCTTTCTCTCCCCTTTGTCTCACCTTTATTCCTCTCCCCATATTTACTCTCCTTACTCTCTCTGTCTATCTTTTACTCTTTTTCCTCTCAGTTTCTCTCTCTCTCATTTCTCTCTCTCAGTTTTGCTCTTATCTTCTTTCTCTCACCACTCCCCCTGCCCCCTCCCTCCCTAAGAGCAGGTCATGTATCACCTCTGATCACAACACACATACACACAAAATACACTCACAAACACACACAAAACACACATACACACACAACACACATACACAAATATACACACAAAACACAC
Source organism: Megaleporinus macrocephalus (assembly GCA_021613375.1). Classification (NCBI taxonomy): domain Eukaryota; kingdom Metazoa; phylum Chordata; class Actinopteri; order Characiformes; family Anostomidae; genus Megaleporinus; species Megaleporinus macrocephalus. Next base: position 40,362,732 of record CM038716.1, on the reverse strand, counting down.
AAACATACACATGCAAAACACATACACACATATACACACACAACACAACACCTACACACACAAACAGACAAAAACACAAACAAAACACACACACGCTACACATACACACATACAAACTCAACACACAACACACAAACAACAGCCTACACATACACACACAAACAAACAAAAACACACACAAACAGACACACAACACACACACATACACACACAAACAAACAAAAACATACACAAACACAAAAACACACAAAACACACGAAACACACACACACAAACACACCACACATGCAAACAATACAAATATATACAACACACTCAAACAACACACGAAACAAAACACACATAACACACACCCAAAACTCAACACACAACAGCCAACACACAAAAACATACACAATCACAAAATAACAAAAAAAAAACACACACACACGTACACCACACATGCACACAATACAAATATATACAACACACACACATATACATACAAAACACAACACACGTGCACACAACCCATATACACACATATATATATACACACAGACGGCGGAGGAAACTCACTTTCACTCATAACACATAACACATTTAGAAAAAAGAACAGAATTTAGCAGCTTTAAAGCTCCTGACCACGTAAAGTGGAAACTTCCTCTATTAGAGCAGCGCTTCCTCTGTTTCCTGCCCAGACCCCCCGGAGGAGCAGCTGTTTGACTAATAAGACCCACATAGAAGAATATATACAAAAATCACATAAAATAAGAATAAATAAAGATGTGTTTCAGTCTCAGTTCAGTAATAACACATTAATAAAGGTCATCCGTGATGAGAGGGGCGTTATATCAGCCGGTCAGCTCTTAAGATCTAATCGTCTCTGCTTTCAGCGAGTCACGACCAACAACCTGCCGCTTCTGGAACGTGTGTTTCTGCTCGTAGAACGCAGCGAAAATAGACAGCGCGACGACCGCAGGTCCCTTCCGTCCTCGCTCAGGCGCCGCTCGATAGCTGCACACATCAGATATAAAACCCCCGTAATAACACAGGAGCACGCCAGCGGTTGCACAGTGACTGCGGTTCTCTGCTCTGATCTATAAGGTGCTTCATTTAGCGCTGCTCAAGCAGAAAAACAAACAGCGTGCCCTGATTCAGCTCCGCTACGCGTCCCACCGGTGAATCAAAGACACCTGAATACCATCAGCTGTGTTAAAAAGCAGAGGGTGACTACACGACGCAGACCTCAACAGCTGGGACATACATACATATATGGTGATGCTGGTTTCTGCTAGCACACCTATAGGAGTTACAGTATGTTAGGACCAAGTGTGTGTATATATATATATATACACACACACTACAATGGCAGAGTGTAGTTCATCTGTTTCCCTATATACTTCATTATTCTGTTCTTCAATGGTCAAGACCACCACCTGACGTGTGTGTGTTAGTAGTGTGTGTTGTGCTGCCGTGAGTGGACCAGAGTGTTCAAACACCTCAGTGTCCCTGCTGGACTGAGAATCGTCCACTAACCAAAACTATCCAGACAGCAGTGTCCTGTGGGCGGCGTCCTGTGTCCACTGATGAAGGACTAGAGGAACACAAACTGTGCAGCAGCAGATGAGCTACTGTCTCTGACTTTACATCTACAAGGTGGACCAGCAAGTAGTAGGAGTGTCTAATAGAGTGGACAGTGAGTGGACACAGTGTTTAAACACTCCAGCAGCAGCACTGCTGTGTCTGATCCACTCACACCAGCACAACACATACTAACACACCACCACCATGTCAGTGCCACTGCAGTGCTGAGAATGACGCACCACCCAAATAGTAGCTGCTCTGTGGGGGTCCGTATAACTAAAAAGTGAGTAATAAAGTATACAGAGAATCAGATGAACTACAGTCTGTAAGTGTAGCTCTTGTATTGTAGAAACAAGTTTACAGACAGACAGATAGATAGATAGATAGATAGATAGATAGATAGATAGATAGATAGATAGATAGATAGATAGATAGAAGTTTGACTTTCTGCATCATTACAATACTTATAGACGACTAGTCATCATATCTTCTGCTCCATGAAACACATGTAAATGTTCAGTAGCAACAGATATGCTTCTTTAATTTATTTACATTGTACTAAACTACATTCATGTTCAATGGGTGTATATGAGGCTGAAACAGGAAGCCTAGCGCATCCCAAATTTATCAACATTAACATTTTAATATAACATTATAGTCTTTATGGCTTTTAGAAGAATGGGGTTTTTGGGGAGGTGGGCTAGTGCACTATAGACCCCTGTGGTGCGGACTAAGCTTTTATCCTTAATGTCATTTTTTCCTTACATTACTTTTACTTTTATACTTTAAGTAGTTCTGAAAGCAGTACTTTTACATTTATACTGGAGTAAAAAGCTTCAGTTGATACTTCAACTTATACAGAAGTATTTTTAAACCCTAGTATCTATACTTCTACCTGAGTAATGAATGTGAATACTTCTGACACCTTTGTAAAACGCTATATAATAAGTTTACTTAAGAGTGTTTCGTAAAGCTTTGTAGAGGAATGGGTGCCTTGCGCTGTAACACTGTTACTCTCTCTCCTGCACAGAAACCAGTCGGGGCAGTTCAGTCCTGTTCCTGTCTGTCAGATAGCATCGCCATGGAGGGAGCAGATCTTCAGCTTAGTGTGTTCTGCTGCTTTTTTTCTCTTCTCGCTCTGTTTTCCTTGTTTCTCTGAAAGGTGTGCTGTGTGCGGCACGTTTCGTTTCTGAGAGCAGGTCACGTCATGTTCTTCTCTGTCCACCCCTGCACAGCTCTCTCTTGTTGTGTTTGGTGCGGTTACTGTTGACAGCTAAGGGCCCCAGGGGACTGTGACATAGACCTGCGATACAAGCTTCAGGCTACATTCACATTACAGCATTGAAGTGGCGGATATATATATATATATATCTATATATATATATACATACATACATATCCTCACTGTCCAAAGCTGTCCAATATAGCAACTTTACAGGAGAGGCCAGAAACTTACTTCACTTTTAATATATATATATATATATATATATATAGTTGCAGATACTGTTCACAAGTTGGCTGGAGCCAATCATTTGTCAACGGGCGAACCACTACTAACCACTACACCACCATACTGACCACTACACCACCGTACTAACCTTTACACCACCATACTAACCACTACATCACCATACTAACCACCACACCACCATACTAACCACTACACCACCATACTAACCACTACACCACCATACTAACCACTACACCACCATTCTAACCACTACACCACCGTACTAACCACTACACCACCATTCTAACCACTACACCACCACACTAACCACTACACCACCGTACTAACCATTACACCACCATACTAACCACTACACCACCATACTGACCACTACACCACCGTACTAACCTTTACACCACCATACTAACCACTACATCACCATACTAACCACCACACCACCATACTAACCACTACACCACCATACTAACCACTACACCACCATACTAACCACTACACCACCATTCTAACCACTACACCACCGTACTAACCACTACACCACCATTCTAACCACTACACCACCACACTAACCACTACACCACCACACTAACACTACACCACCGTACTAACCACTACACCACCGTACTAACCTCTGTATATATTTGTTTACCATGTGGGCCTTGCTGTCCAGTTTTGAACCCTATGTCTGTCATTAGGGTGGACACCTCTTGGCCCTCGCATGACAGGCTCATAAACAACAACGACAAAGCGACCGAACTTGCAGCCCAAGCCTTGTTTACTGACTCACAGCTCGGTTTAAACTTGTCACTAATTGACTCCCAACTTGCTAAACCTGACACTGTAAATAAAGCCTTTTGTTTCTGACTTAACAGGCTTTGACTGTCAGTTTTAAGACCACCGTTTACAGCAAAGTCAGTTTCTCACACTAGAGTCAGATTTCATACAGCTTCAAATGATGACCATTATAGAGTTCAGTTAGAAAACACCTGCCCTCATTAGACAGAGACACAGAGCAAGACTCACTCCCAGTAATGTTTAATGGTCCTAACAGCAAATCATTAAACAAACAGATAACGTTCCTTAGCAGCGGAAGCTTTTCCCGTAACTTCTTTAAATATTTAAGTTTTCTGGGTTAAACTTTAAACAGTTAATAAACATTAGTCTCTGTTTAATATCCAAATATTAAACAAATATTCTCTATAGGGTTTAAATCGAGACAATAGAAACTGTACCTCTGGCCTGACATTGTATGTAAAGGTGGCAGCAACATAAGGATTTGGGGATTTGGAGACCTCTCTGGTGGCAATGTGTAATTACATGTAAAGTAAAGAAGATCATTTTGTAACTTTGTACACAGGTAGGTGTAGGTAGTGTTAGACAGTTCACCTGTACACAGGTAGGTGAAGGTAGTGTTATAGTTTACCTATACACAGGTAGGTGTAGGTAGTGTTAGACAGTTCTCCTGTACACAGGTAGGTGAAGGTAGTGTTACAGTTTATCTGTACACAGGTAGGTGAAGGTAGTGTTGCAGTTTACCAGTACACAGGTAGGTGAAGGTAGTGTTACAGTTTACCTGTACACAGGTAGGTGAAGGTAGGTTTATAGTGCACCTGTACACAGGTAGGTGAAGGTAGGCTTATAGTTCACCTGTACACAGGTAGGTGAAGGTAGTGTTACAGTTTACCTGTACACAGGTAGGTGAAGGTAGGTTTATAGTGCACCTGTACACAGGTAGGTGAAGGTAGGCTTATAGTTCACCTGTACACAGGTAGGTGAAGGTAGTGTTAGACAGTTCACCTGTACACAGGTAGGTGAAGGTAGTGTTACAGTTTACCTGTACACAGGTAGGTGAAGGTAGTGTTACAGTTTACCTGTACACAGGTAGGTGAAGGTAGTGTTACAGTTTTCCTGTACACAGGTAGGTGAAGGTAGTGTTACAGTTTTCCTGTACACAGGTAGGTGAAGGTAGGTTTATAGTGCACCTGTACACAGGTAGGTGAAGGTAGGTTTATAGTGCACCTGTACACAGGTAGGTGAAGGTAGTGTTAGACAGTTCACCTGTACACAGGTAGGTGAAGGTAGCTATGTGTATTATGAACGAAGGCCTGATATACACAGTCCGGACCCTCTGTCACCGGGCCGCCTGCCTGTTTCTCGGGAAGCTGTTACTCACCTGACTGGTCCGGCTGCCCGTGTCACTGAGGTGACTGAGGGAGGTGGAACAGGGAGACGGTGAAGCTCCTCACAGAAGCGTAGGGCACTGATCTGTCTCTTTAGATTCCAGCGCTCAGGTGCGCCGCTCAGTAAGACTCTCTAACAGGTGAGTGAAAGCGCTCGGCGCTAAATCGTGCTGGCTTTAGCAAATACTGGCTTCTGTTTTCCACCGACCGCTGCCAAATCCGCCTTAACTGGCCCAGCAGCGGGAACGACGTGTGGAAATTAATATGTACGCGTCTCGCTGCGGCATTGCAAGTGATTTAGTTACGCTTTCTTCAGCCGTTCAGTAGATTAGCACTGCGCCCCTCACACACTGATGGGTTCCCAGTCAGGAGTCAGTATTCTTTTGGTATTCAAGCATGAGTCAGTTTTCCAGTTACTCAGGAGGAAGTAAAAACAGTTCTCACCCTTGTTCCCGGTTTCGGAGATGACGTCTGAAGAGAAGAATCACTGTGGGTGGGGGGAGAGGAAAACAGTGTGTTAAATTTTAGGCAGGGTTAAACATCTCTATCCCGAAGATTCCCAACTTTTCCCAAATTTCCCAATATTGTTAATAATGTTTATTTATTACGGACATAGTTTTAGAAGGACTAAACCACATCTTGCTGTTTTCCATGTACATTATGTATACAATCCTGTCAGCTCATCCCAAGTATCCCAACATTTCTGATTGGATGTTTGCATAGCTGATTGGTTGTGAACAGAAAAGCTCCGCCCACTGTGGGCATCCTTAAAATGAAGCTGCACTTGTTGCTACATGTGTGGGATTCGACGAGACTCACTTTGTTTGGAACTGAAATCCAACTGTACATTAAGTGTGTGTAATAACTATGTAATTACACGTATAACTACTACAACAATGTAACTACTAGTGATGTAGCCACTGTTACAGATGGACTACAGCAGTACAGCATATGTAATTACATGTGCATCCATCTCTCGTTTGACCAGTGTTATTACATAAGGGTGTCTTGATGGTTGTAACTGCATGTTTACTAGCATATAATTACACATTAGTTATAACATGAGTGTAACTGCAGTTTTGCTTTTTAACCATAATGTTATATGAATGTTACTGACACACCACCAGCAGCTCCCACAGTGCATATAGAGAATATGCAGTTACAGCTAGTAAGATATTCTCATGTAATTACATTTTACATGGGGCAAAAAAGAAATTGAAAAAGAAATGAATACACGTGTAATTACATAAGCTGTACTGCTGTAATACATCTATAACAGTGGCTACATCACTAGCGGTTGCATTGCTTTTGTGTGTGTTCATATGTAATTACACAGTTATTACAGACACTGTTACTGATGGAATACAGCAGTACTGATTGTATGTACTCGAGTCTCAATATCTTTGTATCTGTAACAGTGGCTGTATCACTAATAGTTAAGTTATAGTTAATGTGTAATTACACAGTTGTTACAGACACCGTTACAGGTGGTATACAGTAGTACGACTTATCTATGTACACATCTCAATTTCTTTTCATCTGTAACAGTGGCTAGTCATTATATTGTTGTTCATGTGTAATTACAGGTTAATTACAAACACTGTTACAGATGAACACAGTAGTACACGAGTGTCAATTTCTTTGTTTTTTAGTGCAGCATCGCTAGTAGTTACATTGCTGTTCATGTGTAATTACACAGTTATTACAGATACTGTTAGAGATGAAATACAGTAGTACAGCTTCCGTTTGTACACAAGTCTCAGTTTCTTTATCGGTAACAGTGTCTAATAGTTACATTGTTGTTCATATGTAATTACACAGTTATTACAGACACTGTTACAGCTGATATACAGTAGTACAGCTTATGTACATACATGTGTCTCAATGTCTTTGTATCTGTAACAGTGACTAGTAGTTACATCGTTGTTCATATGTAATTACACAGTTATTACAGACACTGATGCAGATGGTATACAGTAGTACAGCTTTTGTATGAACACATGTGTCTCAATTTTGCTAATGGCTATTATTCTGCTAATGGCTATTATTAACTATTAGTGGCTAATAGTTACATTGTTGTTCATGTGTTATTACACATTAATTACAGACACTATTACAGATGAACACAGTAGTGCACAAGTCTTAATTTATTTGTATCTGTAACAGTGGCTGCATCACTAATAGTTACATCGTTGTTCATGTGTAATTGCAGTTATTACAGACACTTACAGATTGTATACAGTCGTACAGCTTTTGTATGTACAGATGTGTCTCAATTTCTTTGTATCTGTAACAGTGGCTACGTTACGTTATTGTTGTTTATGTGTATTTACACAAATATTACAGACACTAACTGCTGGAATACATTAATATGGCTTATGTATGTACACGAATTTAAATTTCTTTGTATCTGTAACAGTGGCTAGTCATTATGTTATTGTTTATGTGTATTTACACAAGTATTACAGACACTAACTGCTGGAATACATTAATATGGCTTATGTATGTACACGAGTTTAAATTTCTTTGTATCTGTAACAGTGGCTGCATCACTAGTAGTTAAGTTATTGTTAATGTGTAATTGCACAGTTATTACAAACACTGTTACAGATGGTATTCAGTAGTACAGCTTATCTATGTACACATCTTAATTTCTTTGTATCTGTAACAGTGGATAGTCATTATATTGTTGTTCATATGTAATTACACGGTTATTACAGACACTGTGACTGATGGAATACAGCAGTACGGATTATGTATGTACACGTTTCTCAATTTCTTTGTATATGTAACAGTGACTGCATTGCTAATAGTTACATCGTTGTTCATGTGTAATTACACAGTTATTACAGATATCTAATATAAAATGGGGCTGATGAGGCTCAGTGCCTGTTCTAATGATATCTGATGTTCTTACTGATGTAAATCTACTTACTGATCAGATAAAGGTATTTACACGGTCAGCTTTAGGGGCCTCAGACTCTGCACAGTCGCTGTAACTGTGAACTCTGAGTACAGAGCTGTCCTGGTCTGTATCTATTTTAAAAGTGTATCTATGAGCCGAGCCGAGACTGTTTATGAGTATTGCTTACCTACAATAGCCACGATAGCCAGAACGACCACACTCACTGCTGCTATGATGATTATTGTGGTGGATCCATCTGCAACAAGTGAATTAGACACAAAGTTAATATGATGAAAAACTCAATATACGCCCATACACAACATTATTATACAGACTTATGAGCCTGTGATGGTTAACACATCATCTGACTCTATCAGAGGCACTTCACAGCTAAATACAGCTAACACTTTTGGGTCTCTGCTTCTTTACGATCTTGTAATTCAGAGGATTCAGTACATTTTGGGGGAAATTACACAAAAATAAACCATCAGGCACACGGGCTGATATATTCCTATAAAGACCCAGAATTCCTAACATGGTCATAATGTCCACAACATAATGACTTTAGAGGTCTGCTGTACAATTCAAAGCTTAGGAGAGAGACAGAAAGAGGGAGAGCGGGAGAGAGAGAGGAAGAGAGTGAGAGAATCAGAGAGAGGGGCAGAGAGACAGACAAAGAGAGACAATGAGAGAAAGAGTTTGAAGAAGAGAGAGACAGAGAGACTAAGAAAGAGAGAAAGAGTTTAAAAGAGAGAGAGAGACAAAGAGAGAGTAAGAAAGAGTTTGAAGAAGAGAGAGGTGGACAGAGAGAGACAGACTGAGAGAGAGAGGGTGAGAGAGAGGAAGAGAGTGAGAGAATCAGAGAGAGCAGGCAGAGAGACAATGAGAGAAAGAGTTTGAAGAAGAGAGGACAGAGAGACAAAGAGAGAGAAAAAGTTTGAAAAAGAGAGAGACAGATAGAGAGAGTTTGAATATAAGAGAGAGGAAAAGAGACAGAGAGAGACAAAGAGAGAGTGAGACAGAGTTTGAAGAAGGGAGAGGTGGAGAGAGAGACAGAGAGAGAGGGGAGAGAGAGAGAGACTGAGAGAGGGGGGAGAGAGGAAGAGTGAGAGAGACAGAGAGAGAGAGAGACTGAGAGAGAGAGGGGGGAGTGAGAGAATCAGAGAGAGGGGCAAAGAGACAGACAGAGAGATAAGACAAGAGAAAGAGTTTGAAGAAGAGAGAGACAAAGAGAGAGTAAAAAAAGACTGAAGAAGGGAGAGGTGGAGAGAGAGAGAGACAGAGAGAAAAAGTTTGAAGAGAGAGAGAGACAAAGAGAGAGTAAGAGAGTTTGAAAAAGAGAGAGGTTGTGAGAGAGAGACAGAGTGAGAAAGAGTTTGAAGAAGGGAGAGGCGGAGAGAGAAAGACAGAGAGAGAGAGTTTAAAAATGAGAGAGAGAGAGAGAAAGAGAAAGAGAGACCCTTTGATGCACAAGCTAAACAAACCCCTTCTAATGCACTGTGGGTTAAACTCCCCCGTATTGATTTCCTGTGTTACTGGATGTTCTGCTGAGAGTCTCTTTGGTAAATCTATTAAAATCAGTTTATTGTATTATTTAATGTCTCATTATTATTTAATGTGTTCATTAAAAATCATTACTTCAATTCTTTACAATTCTTTATTTATTTATATGCATAAACATGTTCCCGACTGCAATTGTTTACAAACGTCAGTAGGTCCTATCAAACTCCATAAGGGTTAATCCTGAGCTGTGTTGTGCTGGTAGAAGTGATGCAAGTGAGGAATTCATGGAATCTTGAATGATGAAATTAACTTATTGTAAAGATACAGAGAATAAAATCTTAGTCGGGTCACTTTGAGACCAGATTGTGCATCAAAGGGTTAAATTCAGTGATCCAAAAAAAAAAAAAAGTACCATATGTTTTTGTACCGTCATTTCCGGTGTCGATCTTTCCGTTCCGGAGAAATCCAGTTCCGGAGCTTGAGTCTACTGAAACATACAAACAACTGAATACAGTTAGTCACACAGGAACATCCACATCACTCACGTACATACTTTCTCACTCTAAAGCCCTCGGGGAATTAATCTCTCCTCTCGTCTCGTTTAGGTTCTCCCGGCTCTGAAAATTCCAGCTCCTCGTTCGTTTTGAAGGTAATTTCTCTCCCCTGACCACCCCCCGCTCCACTGCCCCCCTCCCCAGCCTGAACCAGGCCGGTCTGGGCTGAACCGAGGGCCGAGCAGAGGCTCTCTTAACAGCTCAGTAATTCTATCAGAAGGCAATCATCCCGCAGATGAAGAGTGACAGCGGTAGGCGGCGGAGGCCTGAACGGAGGAGTGTGCATTAAGCAGAGAGACGACAGCGCCGGGTCCATCAGCCAGGCCTCCACGGGGAGAAGCTAATTGATTGCTTTCAGGAATTAATGTGACGGGTGCAGCGGTTCGGCCTTACAGTAACAACCTGTCTTCATGCTGCATCTGCTGCCGCAGCTAAAGAAGGCTTACCCTCTTCATCGTCTTCTTCATCATCTGGACAGGAGAGAGAGAGAGAGAGAGAGAGAGAGAGAGAGAGGGAGAGAGAGGGAGAGAGAGAGAGGGAGAGAGAGAGAGAGGAGAAAGAAAAAAAGGGAAAGAGAGAAGGGAGGCAGAAAGATGGAGAGAGAGTGAGAGGAAGAAAGAAAGCGGGAAAGAGAGACAGAGAGATTGAAGAAGAGAGAGAGAGAGAGGAGGCGATTGAGAGAGCGAGAGAAAGAGGGAAAGAGTAAGGAAAGAGATTGAAGGAGAGGGAGAGGGAGGGACAGGGACAGAAAGGGACACGGGGAGAGGGGGACAAAGAAGGAAGGAGAGAAAGAAAGGGAGAGAATGAGGAAAACAGAAGGAGGGAAAGGGAAAGAGAGGGAGATGGTGAGAGAGAGAGAGAGAGAGAGAGGAGAAAGAGAAAAAGAGGAAAAGAGAGATAAAAGGCAGAAAGATGGAGAGAGAGAGAGAGAGAGAGAGAGAGAGAGTGAGAGGAAGAAAGAGAGCGGGAAAGAGAGACAGAGAGATTGAAGAAGAGAGAGAGGGAGAGGAGGCGATTGCGAGAGCGAGAGAAAGAGGGAAAGAGAAAGGAAAGAGATTGAAGGAGAGGGAGAGGGAGGGACAGGGACAGAAAGGGAGAGGGGGACAAAGAAGGAAGGAGAGAGAGAAAGGGAGAGAATGAGGAAAACAGAGGGAGGGAAAGGGAAAGAGAGGGAGATGGTGAGAGAGGGAGAGAGGGAGAGAGAGGAAGAGGGGGCAGAGAGAGAGGAAGGGGAGAGGGAGAGAGAGAGATAGAGAAGCAGAGAGGAGAAAGAAAGAGAAAGAGAAAAAGAGGGAGGGGGCAAAAGAGAGAGAGGGAGAGGAAAATAGAGGGAGAGAGAAAGAGATTTAAGGAGAGGGAGAGGGAGGGAGAGGAAAAGAGGGTGAAGGGGAGAGAGAGAAGGAGATAGGGAGAGGAGAGGGAAAGGGAGAGATAGAGAGGCGGAGAGGAGAAAGAAAGAAAAAGAAAAAGAGGGAGAGAGAGGAGAGGGTGAGGGAGAGATAGAGATAGAGAGGGAAGAGGAGAAAAAAGAGAACGAGAAAAAGAGGGAGAGAGAGAGGGGGGCAGAAAGATGGAGAGGGAGAGAGAGAAAACGAGGGAGAGAATGAGGAAGAGAGAGGGAGATAAGGAGAAAGAGAGAGGAAAAGGGAGAGAGAGAGAGTAATTTATAAAAGCCATCTCTCTATTATGGTCTTGCTTAAAATAAACTTTAAGGGTATGCGTTTATATGAGGCGGCGTTTGCGGCTGGAATGGAGAAATAAGGTTCTCTTCGCTTTAAAAGATTAACTAGAACAAATATTCAGCCCCACCTCATCTGGAGATAAAAGCTTCTGAGGAAAATGATATTTATTAAAAGTTTCTTGGCTGAAAAGAAAAAAGAGGATGTAAGGATCATCGTACCTCCATCTGCTGAACCTTCAGTGTCATCTGACCTCACAGCTGAACAGAGAAAAGAAGAGAAAACAGATTCAAATCTCTAAACACAGTCTGAGACCCCTGAGACCCCTGTGCTAATAGTTTAAAAGTCTGTATTTGATCAATAAGTGTATTTACACCAGTATGAACAGCAGATCTGATTAGAACAGATGTAAATAATCATACATACAATACAAAGTATCATGAATATGTTATTGTGAGAGAAGTAGATCAGATCTTGAGCTCCAGTTTGAAGAACAAAGTTAGGTTCCAGATTTCTCCTGGACGCCCCAGACATTGTATGAATGTGTTCAGTTCCTTCAGCAGCAAATCTTGATTTAGCTTAATGAAGTACTGAGCAGTCAAAGCAGGTATTAGATGAGAACTGATAATAATACTGGGTTGTTTAGGAGAAGCTTGGAAAGAGTTAAATAAACACACTGACGTATGTAAAAGCTCTACTTACTGTATTAATACTGTTTAATATTTAATAATAAAGTGTTTACTGAGTAAATAAAATATAGCTCTTATAAAAATATACATTCTAATTTTTACATTTAAATACAGTCAAATGTTTGTTTTAGTAATATTAGTGTACATGGGCTCCAACTTCACTATTTAAAAACTTTTGACTGGTGGTGTTTACAAAAAGGAAACGAGTACAGAGTGTCCTCCTGACTTTCTCCACCTTATATAAACACTTTACACTGATAACACTGTCATCCATTTTCACCAGTAATGCTGTCACTACGCTAGTGTTTGCATAGCTTCATTGCTGCTCTGACGTGTGGAGTGATGTTTTTTTTTCGTGTGTCAGTGAAACGTCAGTGAAGCGGATGGGATCTACACAACTCGTGCAAACATGACCCACTAAAGGCTTATTATTAGTATTACCTGAATTATTACCTGTAGTACTACCTCCAGTGTGCAGCAGCATTAGTTTGATGTTGACGTGCTATTAAGCATCTCATTACCGACATGAAATTACTGAATATACTACCATCTGATCTAGATGTGTTTATTTAATAAAGGACTTCGCTTGTCTGTCTTCACACGCATATGAATTTGAGTGACGTCACATTTTTAATCCATAGGGTTTAATACAATGTTGGTCCAACCTTTGCAGCTGTAACAGCTTCAGCTCTTCTGGGAAGACTCTCCACACGATTTAGGAAAGTGTTTATGGGAATGTTTTACAGTTCTTCCAGAAGACCATTAGTGAGGTCAGAAACTGATGTTGGACGAGAAGGTCTGGCTTCATCCCAAAGGTATTCTATCAGGTTGAGGTCAGCATTAAGAGTTCCTTTCACTGCTGTTGCTCGGCCATGGAGACCCATTCCATGAAGCTCTCCACGCTCTGTTCTCGAGCTGATCTGAAGACCACATGAAGTTTGGAGGTCTGTAGTGATTGACTCTGTAGAAAGTTGGTGACCTCTGTGCACTATGCTCCTCAGCATCCGCTGACCCGCTCTGTCACTGTACGTGTTCTACCACTTGGTGTCTAAATTGCTGTCGTTCCCAATCACTTCCACTTTGTTATAACACCACTGACAGTCCACTGTGGAATATTGAGTAGTGAGGAAACTTCACCACTGGACTTGCTGCACAGGTGGCGTCCTATCACGGTACCATGCTGGAGTTCACTGAGCTCCTGAGAGAGACCCATTCCTTTACTAATGTGTGTAGAAGCAGTCTGTATGACTAGGTGCTGGCTTTATTCACATGTAGTAAACTACATGCAATCAAAGATTGAAATATTCTGTATCTGCTAGATGATTTCTATTCATATATTCAGGTAACATAACTTGATGCAGCATGATGTGTTAGTTTTATTTCACATTTCTTCTTCTGTGAATTGTTTGGCTGGTTGTGAAGCAAACATACAATTACTGTCTGACTCATGTCGACTTGGAGTTTCCCACTATCTGATTACTCATTTGCATTAAAACCCATTGAACAGATTATTTACAGATTATTAATCAGTGTTTAGTGTTTAGATAGTGTTTAGTGGTCGTTGCATCCTTATTATCTGTTTTGTGATCAATGGATTAATACCATGTCATCTAATATCAGTTGTACATAAGTTTGACATTCATACGAAGATAGAAGTCCTACTGGGATCCTGGTGCAACTTCCAAATGAGATGATAAAACATTGACTCTCAGGATCATCTAAAAATGTTAGTGCTTCATATTGGGGTTCCTCTGGGTTCCATTTTAGGGTTGATTAGTTTTCTCAATGTGAGGCTAGTAAATCTTTAATTCTTTCAACACAGGAGAACTTAAAGGGAGTGAACTTACTTGTGGCTGTGAGGATCAAACCCAGCAAGAACAACCGCAACATTTTCCAGGTCTGCAAAGTAAACAAACAGTCGTGACTGTTCAAGATACAGACAGACGTTCACACTACAGCTTGCACAATCGCTTCGGTCTGAAACACGAAACTTTAAACATTGCGAGTTTGGTCTGAAAGTGAACTTTCTTTAGTCTCCCCACATCTGTGATAAGCCGCAATCGATGGTTATCAGCGTTCCGGTTGAAAAGCGAGCTGGGTTGATGATTTGCCATTGCGGTGGAGGTTTGTACTTTGAGGATTAGGTCACCTCTGGCTCTGTTTACCAAGGTCTTCAGAAAGCAGACTCAGTGGGAAAGCGTGTTGGAAATGTCACTGTATCATGACTTGACATGCTGACTGCGTTTCCCACAATACTCAGCAGGAATGAGTGTGCTGGCCTGGGTGGAGGTTATCCAACACGTATCTCCAGGCTTACCTGACCAAACACCCGCATGATTGAGCGAAAGAGTACCAGCGGGAAGCTTATCAATGTCCCTGCTGTCTGTTCTACAGTAGAAATAATGGAATACTCCAGTGTTTTTCAATCGAACCTTTGATTGGACTAGTTCATTTTGCATTTTTGATTACATTCGACAATAATTACAGTGGTTTCCTTGTGCTTTGCATACCTGTGCTTTATTACCTGCCCATTGGCTTCTATCTGTATTGGCTCTGAGGGTGATTTAGACCTCCAGAGAAATTATAGTCTTTTCTGGGAATTAAAATAATCTACAATTGTATGGAATCTGCATGTCTATGATATTTAAATCATCTCATCCAATATAGGAAGTTATTGCCAAGCTTGCTGTCTCAGTGGGCTAGACCATCAGGAGCCGAACTCAGGGCTTTGAACTTTAGATGAATCACTATCGTGCTTGTAAATTGGCTCTAAAATCAACCTATTACATCTAGAGCTGCGCTTTAGGCCTCATTCTGGAAGTTCCAGCCATGTCACTGTCTGTGAATACAAATGGTAGCTTAAGCAGAGTTTTAGTTAGTGGTCAGAAATCAAAACCATCCATTGGCTTTTGTCTCTATTGACCCTCAGGGTCTTTTTGACTGGCAGAGAAATTGTGGTCTTTTCTGGGAATTAAAAGAATTTACAATTGCATGTAATCTGCATGTCTATGATATTTAAACTATGTGAATTATCTCATCCGATCTGGGCAGATATGGCCAAGCATGCTGTCTCAGTGGGTTAGACCCTCAGGAGCTGAACTGAGGGCCTTGGTTGTGATATTAATTGGCACTGAAAACAACCTATTATATCTAGAACTGCTCTTCAAGCCTCATTCTGGAAGTTTCAGTTGTATAATTATCTGTCCAAGGAAAAACATGTAGCTCCAAAATGCCAACTTAACAGTTGAGGCCAAAAAGAAACTAAACTGTTTTTGTAAGGCAATGGAACCAGAATTTCTTTGCCAGATTTGGAGCATTTCTATTGGTCCATCCATCATGAAATTGTCAGCTGCTACGATCAAATGATGTAGAAGAATAGCGATTGACAAAAATGTAGATACATGTTTCTCTTGGACAGTGACGAAACACACGTGGTAGCCCAGGCAGGTTTTATAGTTAGTCAGAAATGGAAACTGGCCATTGCCTTCCATCCCCAATGACTCTCTGGGATTTTAGACCTCCAGGATAGTCACAATGACTTCTGAGTCAATTATAACTGCATGAAATTTGCATGTCTATGAGATTTAAATGTCGTTTATTTAACAAAATTATCTCATCCAATCTGGGCAGATATGGCCTTTACTCAGTTAGTGGTCAGAAATGAAAACTTCCCATTGGCTTTCTATCATATCATAAATCATAGTCTTTTCTGGGAATTAAAATAATCTGCAATTGCATGTAATCTGCATGTCTATGATATTTAAATGACGTTCAATTAACAGAGTCATCTCAACCAATATGGGTAGATATGGCCAAGCTTGTCTCTCAGTGGATTAGACCCTCAGGAGCTGAACTGAAGGCCTTAAACCACTATCATACTTCTAAATTGGCTCTGAAATCAACTTATTATATCTAGAACTGCTCTTAAGGCCTCATTCTGGAAGTTCCAGTTACATCACTGTCTGCAAATACAAGTGGTAGCTCAAGCAGGTTTCTAGTTAGATCGATGTGGCCAGGCTTGCTGTCTCAGTGGGTCAGACAGGGGGCAGTCGTGGGCTGGAGGTTAGGGAACCAGCCTTGTGGCCAGAAGGTTGCTGGTTCAATCCCATGAACAGAAGGGACACGACTGAAGTGCCCTTGAGCAAGGCACCTAACCTCTGGCGCTGTGGTAGGGCTGCCCAATGCTCCAGGCCAGTGTGCTCACTGCCCCCCAGTGTATCTGTTCACAAGTGTGTGTGTCTGCATGGATGGGTTAAATACAGGAGATCTTGAATTCCCCTCTGGGATCAATAAAATATATATTTATCTATCTAGAGCCTCAGGAGCTGAACTGAGAGCCTTAAACTTTAGATTGATCACGCTCACACTTTGAAATTGGCACTGAAATCAACCTTTTATATCTAGAACGGCTCTTCAGGCCTCATTCTGGAGGTTCAAGTCACATCACAGTCTGCAAATACAAGTGGTCACCCAATCAGGTTTTAGTTTGTGGTCTGAAATGGAAAACATGCTATTTATTTACTGACGTCGTGTGTGGGGAAAAAACGAAACAGCTGAACCTTAACTCAGTGGCAGCTACTGTTCAGAAGCGCTGCACTTATCTGCTGTGCAAATCTCCACTGCGGGCATGTGAGCATGTTTATGTGTACACAGTGAAGCCTGCGCATGGGTCATAGGAACGTTACCAGCCACACTTTACATGAAGGCATCATTGTAGAACCGCAAAATCTCTGTTCAACCCAGGACCTGTGCAGCAGCGTCAGCTTAGAAACAACATACTATTAAAAACTTCACAAGAAACATTTATAAGCATATTCTAATGAGTAGTTATATATAACACAGGGTGTGAAGTGTAAGTGAATATGTATTTTAAGTGGGGCGTATGGGGTCTGATATGTGATTTAAATGATCATGAGGTCCCACTTTATATAGTCACACATGATTAACATTGTAGCCAGTGTTACAGATGCATAACAGCAGTACAGCTTATGTAGTTACACATGTGTACCAATATCTTGCATCATGTAAGTTATAATGGCATATTTTCTGTTGTCTTATTACACATTGGTAATAACATGATTGTAACTGAACTTGTAACTTCGACTGAAACAGTACGTTTCTGGTACAGAAGTGTTTTGGTCCCACTTTGTAATAATTGTAATTAATTGTAATTACACATGAACAACACATGTAACAACAATGTAACTACTAGTGATGTAGCCACGGTTATAGGTGCATTACAGCTTATGTAATTACACATGTGTATTTATTTCTTTTTTTGCATCATGTAATTACATTACAAGAGCAAATATTGAAGAGCATATTTTCTGTTGTGTTATTACACATGGGTAATAACATGAATGTAACTGCATTTGAAATTAGACTGGAATAGCATTTTTTTAAAGTTTTTTTGGTCCCACATTATGTTAATTTTTGTAATTGAACAACACATGTAACAACAATGTAACTAATGATGTAGCCACTGCAGTGCAGCTTATGTAATTACATATTTGTGTCTTTTTTGCCTCATGTAATTACATAAGAGTGTGTTGATACATATTGTTTTCTCTTGTGTTATTACACATTGTTTAATAACATGAGTGTAATTACATTTGCAGTTCTTTTCCAGATTCGTTTACAGCACAGGAAGGAAAGATGATGTCACAGTGTACACACTTCCTTATAACGCTGGACTACACTTCTGGGAAAATACTGTTGACTACAAATGCAGTTACGCTCATGTTATAACTAATGTGTAATTACATGAGAAGGAAGAAGTTGTTATAGTTATTAAGATACTCTTATGTAATTACTTGAGACAAAAAGAAATTGATATGTATGTGTAACTACATAAGCTGTACTGCTATAATCCATCTGTAACAGTGGCTACATCACTAGTAGTTACATTGTTGTTCATGTGTAACTACACAGTTATTATAAGCCCATAATATGAAGTGGGCCCACATAGTCATATAAATATTAGACCCCATATGCCTTGTTCGGCCCCCAGAGACCTGAATTAATCTGCATTATATATATATATATATATATATATATATATATATATATATATATATATATATATATATATATATATATATATATATATATAATGTATATATACCAATCAGCCAACATTAAAACCACCTCCTTGTATCTACACTCACTGTCCACTGTATCAGCTCCACTGACCATACAGGAGCTCCACCTACAGACTGTAGTTCATCTGATTCTCTGTATACTTTATTACTCTGTTCTTTAATGATCAGGACCCCCACAGGACCACCACAGAGCAGATACTATTAGGGAGGTGGAGCATTCCCAGCACTGCAGTGACACTGACGTGGTGGTGTGTTAGTGTGTGTTGTGCTGGTGTGAGTGGATCAGACACAGCAGGACTGAGAATCATCCACCAACCAAAACTATCCAGACAGCAGTGTCCTGTGGGTGGCGTCCTGTGTCCACTGGTGAAGGACTAGAGGAACACAAACTCAAACAGATGAGCTACTGTCTCTGACTTTACATCTACAAGGTGGACCAGCAAGTAGTAGAAGTGTCTAATAGAGTGGACAGTGAGTGGACACAGTGTTTAAACACTCCAGCAGCACTGCCAACGCTAACAGAAGAGAATGACCCACCACACTTATAGTAGTGGTGGTCCTGTGGAGGTCCTGATCATTAAATAACAGAGTAATAAAGTATACAGAGAATCAGATGAACTACAGTCTGTAAGTGGAGCTCCTGTATGGTCTCTCATGAGTTTTTTAAAGTATGTTGTTTCTAATCTGATGCTGCTGCACACTGAAGGTCCTGGGTCAAACAGGGATGTTGACCTTGCTACAATGACTTCTTAATATAAAGTGGGTCCGGGAAGATTCCTATGACCCCTGTGCAGGCTTCACTGTGTGAACGTAAACAGTAGCTGCCCCTGAGTTAAAGTTCAGCCACTTTATTTTTTCCCCCACACAATGCCCCTGCGCTCTCCTTCTCGTGCCACCTGGTCCGCGTTAATAGCCGGAGCAGATGCGTACGACCCACAGCTGGTGGAGCCGAGCGTCCGGTGCCTCGTCCCCATCACAATCGGCCCTGTTTTTTCGCCTTGCGGTTCTCGGCTGGTTGGGAAACACCTCTTCCTAAATTCTGCCCTGGAAACCATCGTAAATAGCCGCAGCTCGCTGTCCGCAATTTCCTCTTCCTCAGCTCGAGCCACTACCCCCATTCGGCTGCATCCTTCACACACGGTATTGTTACAGATGCCCTTTGTGTCCAGCCACGCTTCCTTATGCTGATTTAAGCTGCTGGGTGCCCGTGTGTCTAAGTGACAGCTTGACACTGGCTTTGTGAGGAGATTGAGCCAGAGCTGGATTGCACCTGCGCTATGTCCACTGATACCTGCGAGCGTGTCTCTTTAGCTGGACGTTCACCGGCACCGGTTTTGGTCGTACAGGAGAGCTGGAGCTGAGCTTATGGAAGTCGTTGCATGTACAGACAAGACTTTATGTAGGGTTGCAAGGACTGAGGGTGTGGACTGGTAGCCAGCGGCATGTGGTTAACTATTCCAGCTGCTGGGATTTGAATACCGGAACCAATGTTTGCCAATGTATTCATATGTCCAGAGATGTGAAAACCAAGTCTTAATTTTTCGCTGATTTTCATTTTTCTATATGATTTGAACAAGACAGCTGCTCTTTATATCCTGTGAAGGATCAATGATAGAAACAGAAATGGTCCAAATTCACCCACAATAAAACATTGACTTACATTGAAAGCACAGAAGGGGTTTGTTCTCTCTCGTAAAGCTGCTATTTTGGAGGAACTTGTTTTTCTTTGGATGGTGACGAGATTTGTATTTGGTTTGGCTCACAATGTGTCTTGTTTAACATGAAGACACAACATCGCATCGGTTACATTTCTAAGTCCTTACTGATCTGGGATCAGAAGTTATCACAGTGCGTCCAGTGAAAAAGAGGCCTTGTGCATCTCTTATGCAGTGATAGGAAACGTGCCAGAACACAGCAAGTTCAGATTATGCTGCACTTTGGCCAGACATGCACCGTAACGCCTCCTGAGATCTGAAGCCTCTGAAAGTGTATGAAGATGTTTGGTTTGATGGTGTTAGTCTGCAAAAGTTTCTGTATAATTCAGTCAGTCTGAGGCAGAGTGGTTTCATCTGAACTGGTTCACTGAACAACCAATCAACTCAGATGCTGTTTACAGTGGTGGTGATGTTGTTTACAGTGGTGGTGATGTTGTTTACAGGGGTGGTGATGTTTACCGTGGTGGTGATGTTGTTTACAGTGGTGGTGATGTTGTTTACCGTGTAATGATGGTGTATACAGTGGTGGTGATGGTGTACACAGTGGTGTTGATGGTGTTTACAGTGGTGGTGGTGGTGTTTACATTGGTGGTGTTTGGTATTTACAGTGGTGGTGGTGGTGTTTACATTGGTGGTGTTTGGTATTTACAGTGGTGGTGTTTATGGGGTGGTGATGGTGCTTACAGAGGTGGTGATGATGTTTACAGTGGTGGGGATGGTGTTCACAGTGGTGGTGTAAATGGTGTTTACAGTGGTGGTGGTAATGTTTACAGTAGTGGTGGTGATGGTGTTTACAGTAGTGGTGGTGATGGTGTTTACAGGGTGGTGATGGTGTTTACAGTGGCGGTGATGTTTACAATGGTGGTGATGGTGTTTACAGTGGTGATGGTGGTGATACAGGGGTGTTAATGGTGTTTACAGTAGTGGTGGTGATGTCTACAGTGATGGTGGTGATGTTTACAGTGGTGGTGGTGATTACGGAGGTGATGGTGTTAACAGGGGTGGTAATGGTGTTTACAGTGGTTGTGGTGATGTTTACAGTGGTGGTGGTGGTGATGGTGTTTACAGGGGTGTTAATGGTGTTTACAGTGGTGGTGATGGTTTTTACGGTGGTGGTGTTGATGTTTACAGTGGTGGTGGTGGTGATGTTTACAGTGCTGGTGATGGTGTTTACAGTGGTGGTGATGTTGTTTCCAGTGGTGGTGATGGGAACCAGGGGTCACCATGTCTATATTACATTTTACTTACTATCAAAACCACCAGTGAACCTACACACGTCTTCAGTGTTTATAAATGTACAGCTGATGATGGTGAAATAGACAAGAACCTGGAAAAATGAGTTTTCTTCGGAAGCTATTCTGCTTCGTAACAGCCTGCAGGCTGTAATAAGCGGGGGCTTTTGAAGGTGGATGTCTGGTTTCATTCACCACCACTACAAGCAATTTTGACTCTAGAACGGTACGTTTCACATCAAACCTACTTTGTTTACATCTTAAAGACTGGATTATGTAGAAATTTGGAAAACTCGAAATTCCCTTTTTGCTTTTCCATCACGTGGTACCGGCTCCACTCGACTCGACCCTTCTCACCAATTTTTTTTAGACAAATCTATGGTCCTATGTAGTTGGTGTCACCTTCATTGAAGTTCCAAGCTAGCTCATA
Source organism: Megaleporinus macrocephalus (assembly GCA_021613375.1). Taxonomy (NCBI): domain Eukaryota; kingdom Metazoa; phylum Chordata; class Actinopteri; order Characiformes; family Anostomidae; genus Megaleporinus; species Megaleporinus macrocephalus. The sequence continues at coordinate 40,340,710 of CM038716.1, read as the reverse complement.
TCAAATGGTGACATAAAAAAGCTGCAGGTGCCTGATTGGTGAGAGACAATCATCACTTTTACCCTGAACACGTAAATTGTGTCCTTTAAGTTGAGTTCTGCTTTAGATGGTGGCAGCGTTATTGTATGGGAAATAACCAAGACTTCCAAGTACTACCCTGGACCCTTAATTCTCCAGACTTGAGCCCAATTGAGCATCTGTGGGACTACCTGGATGGTGGTGTTGTCTCTATGGATCCTCTTCCACACTCCCTCCAGCAGCTGTGGGATGCACTGCAGTCAGCATGACTCCAGATACCTGTGACCACCTACCAGAACCTTACTGAGTCTCTGGATAGTAGCTGGTGGTCATAATAATGTAACTCTACTGTGTATATACACTGTGGAACACAGAGTAGCTGGTTGAGTAGAGTCGAGTAGACCATGTGGTGGACAGAAATACATTGAAACTACAGAAATACATAAAAAACTCATTAATGCCCACGCTTGCCTGATTTAACCACTAATCTCGTGCGCCTGTGGCTTGTATGATTTCTGCCCACTCACAGCCACAAAGCCTAGCACCATTTTTGTCCACACTCGCCTGCTTTCACCATACACCACGCCCACTCGCATCCGCCTATGCGGTCCTCGACCATATTTGCTGTAATGGTGTAGAACGTGTCCATGCAAACCCACAATTTGAAAACAGATCAATTTGAAATTCCATCCAGGATGATATTATGAAAGCATCACATTTGGAAAAAGTACAAAGCTCTCCACAGCAATACAGAATCTCATGGCGGCTGCGAAGCATGGTGGTGGCAGTATTACCATGTGGGCCTGTTTCTCTGCTTCGGTACACTTGAGATGCTGGTTCATGAGCCAAACTAGAGATCACAAGCCAAAGTAATGTAATGTATAATGTAATAAAACATATTTATTACATTATAGATAATAATAGTACATATCCATGTGGTTTACATGCTGTACCGAGAGATTTAAATGTCTGGTGTCTAAGAAAATGAAACATGGCAAAATAAAATAGCATAGCGTTTCTGTTACTGTACAAGTTACACCTGATATTTTTCTTACTGTCACACAAAAGTGAGAGTTTCGTTTAATAAAATACAATTTTCTGAGCCATACAAGCAGAGATTGAGGTCATTTTGAAGAGTTCTCAAGTCAAGGCATTGAAGGAGTCATGATATATAACAGAACTCTGCATATCATCACTGTTATTTTCAGGTTTTACTCGATACTAAGAGTTATTACAGTTAATATCTACAGACATGGAGGTGGAAGTCTTTACACAACTGTAACAATATCAAACACTGACATACGCCTCAGTCACTCTGTCTAAATCTTTACAGCTGATTTCATCATACAGACAAGAGAAAGAGAGAGAAGGTGAAAAAGAAAAAGTAGAAAAGAAGAAAGAGAGTGAGGAAAGAGAAGACAACAACAGATACAGCAGGAGACAATGTGAATATAAACAAGAGTAATATATATAGTTAAAGCAGAGAGAGAGAGAAAGACTGAAGAAAGTAGAGAGAGTGGTAGACACAAGGGGACAAAGAAGGAGAAAACAGAGAGAGCATGAAGGGAGGGAGAAGAAAACAAGGAAAAGAAAAAGAAGAAGTGATGGGAAAGTAAGGACGAGAGAGTGAGATGTGGTGAATGGAGCAATGATAAAAGAATGAAGCAGATAAGGAGCCCAACATGACAGAGAGCATGAGAAAGAAGGAAAGAAAGAACGTGAGGAAAAAGAAAAGAAAGGAGAGAGAGGGAGAGAAACAGAGAGAGAGAGGGAGAGCGAAAGAGAGACAGAACGTGAGAGTGAGAGAGTGAGAGAGAAAGAGAGTGAGACAGAGAGAGAGAGAAAGAGAGAGAGAGAGAGAGGGAGAGCGAGAGACAGAGCGAGACAGAGAGAGAAAGAGAGAGGGAGAGTGAGAGAAAGAAAGAGAGAGTGAGAGAGAGAGAGAGAGAGAGAGAAAGAGAAAGTGGGAGAGTGAAAGAGAGTAAGAGGGAGTACGAGAGAGAGAGAGAGAGACTGAGAGAGGGAGAGAGAGAGAGAGGGAGAGAGAGAAAGAGAAAGTGGGAGAGTGAGAGAGAGAGAGAGAAAGAGAAAGTGGGAGAGTGAAAGAGAGTAAGAGGGAGTACAAGAGAGAGAGAGAGAGACTGAGAGAGGGAGAGGGAGAGAGAGGGAGAGAGAGAGAGGGAGAGTGAGAGAGAGTGAGAGAGAGAGCTTACTTGCGCTCTACCTCTGAATGTCCATGCTCTCTTCAGGTCATCGTGATGAGTGAGATTCCCTCATTTACCGCACTAATCGGACGACACGCCGCTGCTCCAGAGTAAATACAATCCCGTGCTGGAGTGCAGGAGCGAATTTTCCACCACCAATAACCTCGGCCCCCCAAATACAATCCCCCCGCGCCGCCAATTTGGGGAGACGAGCTGCTTTGGGTCAAATAATAAGCCGAACCAATTTAGGAATATTTATCAGCGCAGCCGGCCGCCTGTGAGTCGGGCGTCTCCCGGAGCCAGAGTTACTGCACAAATGGGCTAATATGTTGGTGTAGATTTGAATTGAAATTGAATTAGTTCTATTCTTCGGGTTCCACACTTGTTTGGAGCTCTAATTTCCCCTCTTATCACTAATACTGCCTCTTCTGTACAGCAGAGCCAGCAGCTCCCCGCAGCTTCACACCAACGACCATGAACACGCGACTACAAATCAGCCGTGAATCAACAGAACAGAGTTTGTTCTTTCCTCAGTCGTTTGTCTTCCTGGTTCATTTGTTTTTGTGTTCATTTATTTTGTATTGTTTTGGTTTTCTGCCTCCAGCTGCTTTCCCCACACCAGATTCTGATATATATATATATATATATTTCCTGCAACACATGGCTGGACCCTCACAGCTGTGTGAGCTTGTGGTATAAAACCCGACCAAACCACAGACCCCACAACAGCCTCCACTCTGGAATCTGTGCCGACTGATGAGGGACAAAGTCTTGCATTCCAGTATATCAGTGGGGTTGAGGCCGGGACTCCTAAAACTGTATGGAGATGCTTTTTGCACTGGGACACAGTCATGCTGGAGCAGGAAAGAGCTCTTCTCAAGACTGTTCCACAAACCTAGAAGTATTCAATAATCTGGAATAGTTTAATGGAGTTTTAGACCACTCCAGAGTCCAGTGGTGGAGATTTATACCACTCCAGAGTCCAGTGGTGGAGCTCACACCACTCCAGAGTCCAGAGGTAGAGTTTTACACCACTCCAGAGGCCAGTGGTGGAGCTCACACCCCTCCAGAGTCCAGAGGTAGAGTTTTACACCACCCCAGAGGCCAGTGGTGGAGCTCACACCACTCCAGAGTCCAGAGGTAGAGTTTTACACCACTCCAGAGTCCAGTGGTGGAGCTCACACCACTCCAGAGTCCAGAGGTAGAGTTTTACACCACTCCAGAGTCCAGTGGTGGAACTTTACACCACTCCAGAGTCCAGTGGTGAAGCTTACACCACTTCAGGGTCCAGCGGTACAGTTTTACACCACTCCAGAGGCCAGTGGTGGAGCTTACACCACTCCAGAGTCCAGAGGTAGAGTTTTACACCACTCCAGAGTCCAGTGGTGGAGATTTACCCCACTCCAGAGTCCAGTGGTGGAGATTTACCCCACTCCAGAGTCCAGTGGTGGAGCTTTACAACACTCCAGAGTCCAGTGGTGGAGCTTTACACCACTCCAGAGTCCAGAGGTAGAGTTTTACACCACTCCAGAGTCCAGTGGTGGAACTTTACACCACTCCAGAGTCCAGTGGTGAAGCTTACACCACTTCAGGGTCCAGCGGTACAGTTTTACACCACTCCAGAGGCCAGTGGTGGAGCTTACACCACTCCAGAGTCCAGAGGTAGAGTTTTACACCACTCCAGAGTCCAGTGGTGGAGATTTACCCCACTCCAGAGTCCAGTGGTGGAGATTTACCCCACTACAGAGTCCAGTGGTGGAGCTTTACAACACTCCAGAGTCCAGTGGTGGAGCTTTACACCACTCCAGAGTCCAGAGGTAGAGTTTTACACCACTCCAGAGTCCAGTGGTGAAGCTTACACCACTTCAGGGTCCAGTGGTAGAGTTTTACACCACTCCAGAGGCCAGTGGTGGAGCTTACACCACTCCAGAGTTCAGAGGTAGAATTTTACACCACTCCAGAGTCCAGTGGTGGAGATTTACCCCACTCCAGAGTCCAGTGGTGGAGATTTACCCCACTCCAGAGTCCAGTGGTGGAGCTTTACAACACTCCAGAGTCCAGTGGTGGAGCTTTACACCACTCCATAATCCAGTGATCAATAATTTATCTTTCAGGGTACTTGTGTTCAGGGTTTCAAAGAAAGCTGCAGCCACACCTCCAAAGTTCAGTCTTAGAAGCTGGTTCTGCTTCTAATCATCCAAATAACCCCAAACACATCCAGTGATGGTGAGGTTCTGGACTCTGGGGTGGTCAGTCCAGCAGCTCCTTGTTTAATGTCTCCTTTTGTCAGTGAGGAGCTTCTTGAACAGCTACACAGCCTTTCAGACCAATAGTGTTGTAGTGTCTTCTCATAGAAACACCTGTGGATGTTCTCAGATCTGAAGCAGCTTGATGTTCTCCTCTCTCTCAAAGATCTGATGGGGACAGTTCGGGTGAGTCTGCCAGCTCTTGCATGGTTAACATTTCATCTCCTGTACTGAAAACTAGGGGACGTCAGCATCACACCTACGTAAGATTTGTGTTGTATCTATTGTTAGGCCTCAGAGAGGAAGAGATACAGAACCTGAAAGCTCAATAGTTTCCTTCGCTTCCTACTTAGGTGCACCCTAGGCAGCCTTGCTGAAATGCTTGCCCATGGAGATATTTTGAGTGCTCTAACTCGAAATAAATAAAAGTAACCTGCTTCAGACATTACAAGACTCCAACCACACATGACTTTGTGTTGTAGTCTTTGGAAAACTGGAGCTAACGACATGCAACATCTGATCTTTGAAGTACTTTAGATTGGACACGCACTGCTGGAACAAGGGCAAATTCCACAGGTCAGCAGAGAGTGATCTTCCAACAAGGCCTGGATTGCTAGCCTTCAAGAAACCACAGACTCCAGAATCACCTATTGTCTTCTCTGAGGCGTCCACAACAGTCGACGAGTCTACTAGTCTGTGCAACCCTTGTTTTTTTCACTTCTCGTCCCATAACTTTAATGCAAGTGTGGTAGCTTCCGTGCAACCTCCACCAAAATTTGACTGGAAGTTAAAAAAATGAAGGTCGTCTTCTTCACAGCAGTGTTCATGATCGTACCCATATCCCTTCCTACATTCCACCCTGATCTTCAAATAGTTTCGCCCCTTCGGTTTTCTTCAAAACCTTTACAAAGTCAGTCGCGTTCTGCTGATCCGGTAAGTCGAGCTTGTTTTTCTCTTGTTCTCCAACAAAGCGCTCACCCACACGTATACACAAACACAAACATGAGATGCACGATGCAGCTGATAAAGATCTGCAAACATATGTTGAGCAACACTTCTGCTCAGTAGATACACTGATAGGCGGCGTGCGCACTGACAATTCAGGCTACAACTCTAACAGAACGGAGTGGACAGAGACCAGAGAAGGCCGTAAACCCGGACACGAATCAGACTTCATTCTTTCAGAGTGTGCTAACGCAGGAAATGAAACCCGTCCGAATGTTTACCCTGTCTGAGCGTCCGCGAGCTGCGCCGAGATAGGCCCGAGTCCAAAGGCCGATAGAGCTCCTGGTCGCGGCCTCTGCGAACCTCTGGTTGAACTTCCGTATCAATGCCTCAGTTGATCTGCTCACAATGCGCAATCCTACATGATGTGTCTAAACCAGGAACAGTTTACTCAACGTCTGCATGCTGGTTTTATCAGTTTCTGTTTCCAAAGAAGCTGCCATTGTTGGGCTTCCAACTTATGCTCTCCGGCTGCCACTGTATGTTTATACGGTTTGGGGTTCATTGTGGCAATTAAAAAAAAACACATTTTCTTATCTCCACCATCCTGGTTAGCCTGCAGCAGTTCAGCCTCACCCATTTACATAGAACCCTACGTCAGTTTTCACTGCTTTCTGAACAGGGAAATATACCGAGTAGCCAAAACGCAGATTATTTACATATCAGCCTTACAGGCACGGTAACGAAAGATTTAATACTCAGATAGAACGAGAAGCTGGAAATAATCATGTAAAAGCAATACACTTTCAATGTAAATCAATGGAACCAGAAATTTTTCCAACCTACTTTGGAGCATCTCTGTTAGTCTATTCATCATAAAACTCTCACCAGATATAAAGAACAACCACATATGACTTCATATGGTAGTCTTTAGTCAACTAGAGCTAACAACATGCAACATCTGATCTCTAAAGTGCTGTAGAGTGGGCAAGAAATGTTGGAACCAGAGGCTCCCACATCATCTGTTATCTTCTCGGAGGCATCCATAACTGTGGACTAGCCTACTAGTCTGTGCAACTTTTTAAATTTCTCATCCTTTAACTTATGCAAGCGTGGTAGCGTCCATGCTATCTCCACCGACAGCTGACTGGAAGTTTAAAAAATGAAGGTTGTCTTCTTTACAGCAGTGTTTATGATCATATCCATATCTCTTCCTACATTCAACCCTGATCTTTAAATTGTTTTACCCCTTCGTTTCTTCAAAACTTTACAAAGTCAGCCTGTGTTCTGCTGATCAATCTTGTTTTTCTCTGGTTCTCTGAAATAATCATGTATATATAAGATATTAGCCAAATATACTGACTATATTTACAGTGATATCAACAAGTATCTCCAAAATCCCAACTTTACAGGAGAGGGCACTTTCACTTTTAATATATGTCTATGGAACCAGACAATTTCCCAACCTACTTTAAAAGTATTTCTATTGGTCTGTTCATAAGCATAAGCTGTTGTGTTCAAATAACATAGACAAATAAAAAAACTTTTCTTTGGACAGCGACAATATACATTTCTTCTTTTGATATTTATTTATTTTTTATATGTGGTTTAATATCTGCTACAATGTCAAGCTTCTAGCAATAGAACCCTGTTTGGTGCTATATAGAGCCATATTCAAAAAGCTTCTGCGTAGAAAATCTACTAAATCTGACTAACGATTCAATAAAACCTTGTTTGGTGCTATGTAGAACCATATTCAAAAATGTTCTACATAGAACATAATAAAACACATCCTTATTAAATCTGACTAGCCATAGAAGCATGAATGGTTCGATAGAACCCTGTTTGGTGCTATATAGAACCATATACAAAAAGGTTTTGCGTAGAACCATATAAAACACATCCTTATTAAATCTGACTAACCATGGAAGCATGGAATGGTTCAATAGAACCCTGTTTGGTGCTATATAGAACCATATATAACAAATTCTTATCACATCTGACTAACTATGGAAGCACTGAATGGTTCAATAAAACCCTGTTTGGTGCTATATAGAACCATATATAACAAATTCTCATTAAATCTGACTAACCATGTGAGCATGAAATGGATTTGGATTCTGGATTTACCCACTAAAGAACACTTAAAGAACCTTGTTTTTAGAGTATAGTTAATAGAAGCACATGTGATACGGTTCTATATCTGCTACCACATGAAGTTTCTATGAATAGAACCCTGTTTGTACAGTGATGTCGTGCTATGTGGAGTCAGGCTGGTCTTTTTTAGGGTATATGGACGATGTAGGTCACCACCAGATCTGCACTTGAGCGTGTGAACTGCAGGCAGTGACCACTTTAATAAACATCTGCCTTTCAAAAGGTCATATGTTAGAACTTCCAGAAGCCGCACAGCCGAGAAGAAAAGCCCCGACACACATTTGCTGGGGCCAACGTCTCGCTAGGCAAATATGAAAGAGGATATGGAAATGTTCAGATAAGCATTTAAATATTAGTCTGTCATATTAGGGACGTGTCGCTTTCCTGCCGATGGCGAACGCGGCCCGACCGCAAGCCGCGACAAAGAGAGCGTGGATCGGGCGCTGAGAGGGGACGATGTGTTTTCTGAAGAGCTAAGAACTGTGAGACGTGCCGAGGAGTCTGAAACCACAGTGACGCTGGGTAATACTGACGCAACCGCGGTTAGACTCAACCAGCTGGCCTGGAAATGAAGGCTTTCTGTGAAAACTGCAACGAGAACAAGGCCGTAGTCACGAACATGCCTGCTTCTGTCAATTGTCAAGTGTAAGAGCGAGAATCACATTGATCCACGACTCTAAAAAAAGGAGCTACTCGACCGTCTGTCAGTTCCTATTTCTGACCACTTGTTAACATAAACATACACATGACCACAAAAAGTATCAGTCCTCAGATCTGGTTGCGTCTCACTGACTATGAAGCCTCAATATAGCCACCAATATAGAAGGCCTAATATGTTTACACAATGATAATCACCATCAGCATTGTATCCATACAGGAATCTTTAATTTACTCAGCAAAACAATCTTTATATTAAATAGTAAACAGCATTAATACAGTAAGTAGTGCTTTTCCATACGTCAGTGTGTCTATTTAACCCTTTCCAAGCTTCTTCTTGTGGAAACAACCCAGTATTATTTACAGTTCTCATCTAATACCTGCTTTGACTGCTCAGTACTTCATTAAGCTAAATCAAGATTGCTGCTGAAGGAACTGAATACATTCATACAATGTCTGGGGCGTCCAGGAGAAATCTGGAACTACACTTTATTCTTCAAACTGGAGCTCAAGATCTGATCTACTTCTCCCACCATAACATATTCATGTTACTTTGTATTGTATGTATCATTATGTACATCTGTTCTAATCAGATCTGGTGTTCTTACTGGTGTAAATACACTTATTGATCAGATAAAGACTTTTAAACTCTCAGCTTTGGGGCCTCAGTCATTTCCACTGTAATGTATATATGTATTGTCACATCTCTGTATAGGACTTTCTTTAAAATATTAGGTCCCTCATGCTCACACATCTTAGAGAGTGGTGCAGCAGTGGAATATCACTGTAAACTTTTATTTTGTACTTTTATTTGGGTTCTTTAGTTTCAAAACAGTGCTCCTATTAACACAATCCAGTAGTGTTGCTTTTAGCAGCAAATGTGTTTCTGTGGTCAAAATAAGTTAAGTTGCATAACCTTGAAGTTGGCACATTAATAACAAACGTGTACATTGGATCATGCCTTCAGTAAGCAGTGGTAGTTAAAGGGTTAAATGTGGTGGTGTGGGGAACTTCTGGCCTACTAGCTCCAGGCAGAAGCCACCCAGAAGAGTCAAACTATCACCACTTGTTGAAGGCATGATCCAAATGTACACAGTGGTTATTAACATGTCAGCTATAAGGCTTAGCATTGGCAGCTTCAGCATTAAGAAACACTTAGACGTTTGGTAACGCATGGTTTTAAATTTTTTTTATGCTTTTTAGCCGTTTCTGTGGTATGAAGAACCCTTAAAGAACCCTTTTTAGAGTATAAAAATGACTTTACAGGAGAGAGTTCAAAAACCGTCTTTATATTCAATGTAAGTCAATGGAACCAGAATTTATTTCTATTTATTTTGGAGCATTTCTATTGGTCTACTCATCATAAAGTTTTCACACAATGTAAATGGCAACTGCTGCGTTTAAATGGGGTATAAAAATAAAAATCCAAAAAAATTGAGACCCTTTAGAGCCTTCAGTAAGAAAAACAAAGGAAAATTATAATTTTTTAAATCTTTCTAATTTCTTTAGCATTAGGAAACAATTAGTCCTTTCAGTAATGCATTGTTTTGATAATTATTACGGTTTTTAGATGTTCTTGTTGTGTGATCTTACAAAATTCTCTTCATCTAAAGCTCTGAAGAAGAATATTTTTCATTCACTTTTGCATATCTTTGAAAATTTCACCAAAAACAGGGATGAACTGCTGCTTTCTCTCTGGATAAAAGTAAGTAAAGGTGTATCTATTGAACAACCCAGTGACCTCTTTAGTCTAACATGCCTCTACCAGCTGGTGGAGATGCACAGATCAGGTTGAGTTCAACACCTTCTTCTTCTTCAAGACATGGTGACTCAAAATGTGCTCCACCAAAAGGTTGAGAAGAACATTAACAGGATAACTAAGGAAGGACTGATATAGAACTGAGGAACCGAGGTAGAAGATGGGATGCCAGCAGGGACTGTGAGAACTTCGTCATGTGAAACCGAAGGTAAGGATTGAAAATCATTGGATGGTTGATTGAAAAGGGGAGGCAAAATGTTCAGTTATTCCAAAATACTCAACTCAACTTTACACTTTCCTAAGCTTGACCTTTCAGAGCATGTAGGCTAAAGCTAATCGCATAACATTCAAGTACAGCAGGTTTCTTTGATGGCTCTTCTGATAACCCCAGTCATTTCAAGTGTATCGTGTCTGAAGCCTCATGCGTAACGTCCCTGTCCAAAAAAACATGAATTTCTTGTTTATTTTTATATTTCTACATTATTTGAACACGACGGCTGCTCTTTACATTGTGTAAATATTTCATGATCAGTGGGCCAATAGAAATGCTTCAAACTGACTTGGAAAGATTTCTGGTTACATTGACTTGCATTAAAAGTGAGGAAGTTCTTCGGCCCCTCTTGTAAAGTTTCCATTTCGGGGATACATGTTCTTCTTTGGACAGCAACGCTAAGCTAAGTCCATCACTGATGCTGCATTGGCAATGGTAAGCATAGAACCATATACAACACATACTCACTGAATCTGAAAATCAATTTAAGCATGAAATGACTTTATATATAACTGGTGTATATACAATGCCACACTTCTAACAATAGAACCCTGTTAGCTTTCTTTATGGAATCATTTTAAAACCTGTATAGAAACAATCTGAAGAACCATTTAAGCATGAAATGCTTCTATATAGAACTCATGTTTCTAGATTTAACCACTAAACAACCTTTATTAGGATCATGTTTTATAGTTGCAGTATAGTTAAAGGTAATGCATGTGATGCTGTATACGGTTCTACATCTGATACTGCTAGAATGTTAACCTTCTAGCAATAGAACCCTGTTTGATTCATATAGATCCATATGTAATACATTGTCAGTCATTCTGAAGAACCATTTAGGCATGAACTCATGGTTCTACGTTTAACTAATACTTTTACTAAAGAACCCTTAAAGGACCATGTTTTTAGAACACAGTTAAAAGTAATACATGTAATGTTGTATATGGTTTTATATCTGCTGTTGCTACAATGCCATGCTTTTATGAATAAAACCCTGTTTGGTTCTTTATAGAGTCATTTTTAAAAAGGTTCTGTATAGATCCATATATAACACATACACATTTAAACTGATCCACCATTACAGCATGGAATGTTTCTATATAGAACTTATGGTTCTGGATTTAAACACCAAAGAACCCTTAAAGCTCTATGTTTTTTAAAGTACAGTTAAAAGTAATGCAAGTGATGTTGTATATGGTTCTATATCCATATCTATATATGGTATCTATATCTGAAGAACCATTTAAGCATGAAATGCGTCTATATAGAACTTATGGTTCTAGATTTAACCACTAAAGAACTCTTGAAGCACTATATTTTTAGAGTACAATTAAAAATAATACATGTAATGTTGTACATGGTTCTTTATCCACTATTGGATGAACCACCTGTAGTGTTCTAAAACTTTTGTTATACTTATATAAGAAATTCTTAAAATTCCTGCATAATTAAAGTTTGGTAGGAATTTCTCTGCTCTGAATAAACCTACCTAGTCAGAAAGACTCACAGTGGCGGTGAATGGAACCAGACATCCACCTCTAAAAGCTCCCTCTTAGACAGTTATTATATAAATTAATTACACTGCCTGATTGGTTTACAGTAGGTTTTAAGACTTTGGGTCTTTATAGAATCATTTTAAAACCTATTCTCTATAGAAACAATCTAAAGAACAATTTTGGGCTGAAATGCTTTTATATAGAAGTCAGGGTTCTAGATTTAACCACTAAAGAACCTTTAAAGGAACATGATTTTTAGAGAATAGTTAACAGTAGTATGCATGATGTTGTATATTGTTGCTGTCTAAAGAAAAACAAGTGTCTCCTAAATGACTTGACAAGAGAGAACAAAAACTGTCTTTACTTTCAATGTAAGTCAATAGAACCAGAATTGTTTCCGAGCTATTTTCATCATGAACTATTCACACAGTGTAAATGGCAGTTGCTGCATTCAAATGATGTATAAAAATAAAAATCCACAAAAATGGAGACAGCAACTATATGGTTCCACAGAGCACCCAAAAAAAGGTTCTACTGCTGTTATGACATCCAGCATGAAGTAAATAGTCTAGAACTCATCAGCACAGTTTACCTCCATAGACCAGCCAACAGCAATAACATATAATACAGCTGTCATGTGTTTATAACCACAATGAAGCCTCAGAGCCCTTAAATTAACACGCTGCCATGCAGTTCCTGCTGATAAGAGCTGCTCATCTATTTCTGGCAGTAGGTAAAGACTTGTATACGCATCTGAGCTCCTAAAATAACTCACAAGCTGTTTCTACTGCAGTTCAAAAGCATAATTTCTCTGGCAGTAAAGCGGACGTAGTTTAAAAACAGTACCTGACGCCTTGTGCACATGAGCTCAGCTTAAATAACACACTTTCAGAAGATACACTCAAGATTATGAACATGATGTGCCATCCCAGAGGATCCAGGATGAGCTGAAGTGGAGATGCTTAAAGTGAGCAGCCTTTCTGACTGTAGACCTAAACCACCAGTCAGCTCCCAGAGAGCAACCCAACAGCAGCAGTTCAGACTGAAAAACAGAGGAAAACAGTTTAAAACCATACCAGAAAGTAGTCCGGACTCACGCTGGGCTGACTCGAGCAAACAGAGGAGCGCTGCACTCAACAGGAAGTGAGCGAAGTGAGCTGACTTCTTAAAAGTGCACGGTGTCTCAGAACAGGAACATGAAGGGGATTCACACAACAGCGAAGGAGAAGAAGAAGAAAAAGGTCTAGGGCTGCACTTTTTGTGTCTAGGTGCACTTTTTTCTGGAAAGCACCTCTAGAGGAACGTCAAGCTGCGACTCTCACGTGGTGCACAGGTCAAAAAGTGAGGAGCTGTTAAAACTGCATGCGTCTCAGTAGCTCGTCTGCAGTCGGATCCCTCAGCAAAGACACGGGCTTGAAAAGGAATTCTCAAAATTCCTGCATAATTAAAGTTTGGTAGGAATTTCTCTGCTCTGAATAAACCTACCGAGTCAGAACGGCTCACAGTGGCTGTGAATGGAACCAGACGTCCACCTCTAAAGCTCCCTCTTAGACAGTTATTATATGAATTGCTTACTCTGCCTGATTAGTTTACAGTAGGTTTTAAGATTTTGGGTCTTTATAGAATCATTTTAAAACTTATTCTGTATAGAAACAATCTGAAGAACCATTTAGGGCTGAAATGCTTTTATATAGAACTCCTGGTTCTAGATTTAACCACTTAAGCGCCTTTAAAGGAACATGATTTTTAGAGTATAGTTAACAGTAGAGATGGAAGGATCAATTGGCTATGTATCGGTATCGGCCGATGTTTAATCAAAATATGTGATATTTCTCCAATTTAGCCGATTGATGGCGTGTATTTCTCCAATTTAGCCGATCGATGACCATTTTTTCTTCAATTTAGCCGATCGATGGCATATATTTCTCCAATTTAGTCGATCGATGGCATATATTTCTCCAATTTAGTCGATCGATGGCATATATTTCTCCAATTTAGCCGATCGATGGCATATATTTCTCCAATTTAGCCGATCGATGGCGTATATTTCTCCAATTTAGCCGATCGATGGCATATATTTCTCCAATTTAGCCGATCGATGGCGTATATTTCTCCAATTTAGCCGATCGATGGCGTATATTTCTCCAATTTAGCTGATCGATGGCATATATTTCTCCAATTTAGCCGATCGATGGCGTATATTTCTCCAATTTAGCTGATCGATGGCGTATATTTCTCCAATTTAGCCGATCGATGGCGTTAAACAAATAAGCATAATTTCTGTATTTGCAGCTAACATTTCATCCAGGAAGAGGAGACCTCCTTGAAACCCCCTCCGGCCAGCTCCCTGCAATTCCTATCTGAACCACTAGGTGGAGATACATTCCCTTTCACTTTCGACAGACTGACTAAAGCAGCGGCTTCGCAAGAACAGTTTACAGCGTTCACCACATGTACAGAAAGAAAACATTGTCCGTCTGGCAGTTTGTTACCGTATGTGACTCAGACTCATCCAGAACAGTTTATAACATCTGTACAATTAGTAACATCAGCGTCTCTCACGGGAACCAAGACAAAGACATTTAACATACTAATCTGATACAGCACTTCAGAGACACCACACAGCTGAACACAGTGAGTATCAGTAAACAGCAGAGCTAGCACACACAGCTAACACAGAACTAACAACCCAGAACACCTACAGACCAGATCTGACCAGTATGAACAGTACAGCAGCAGAAACAGCCAGAGAGCTAAAGAACCACAGCCAGAGTGATTGAGTTTATAGTTCTAGATAAGCAGCTCTTCTCAGCTGTAGAAGACGTTCATTCTGCTGCTTAATATTCCACCTGGATCCACGCTCTGCTGTTCCTAGTAGAGATACTTTTCAGATGTGGATCTTCCGGAGCTGTATCAAGCAGTTTACTCCCACATAGACCAACTTCTAATTTAGTTACAAATATTATACTGTTTCACATGAGCTCGTTAAAAATGGTAATAAACCAGTTTAGGCCATGTTTCATGACTTGCTTGTGCTAATAACTACATGTAGCCCTGCCGTGGCATATAGCCCCGCCCTCGATCAGTATCGGCTATTGGCAGATCGTGCTGAAAGGTAATCGGTGATCGGACTCGGCCTCAAAAACGCTGATCGGTCCATCTCTAGTTAACAGTAATACACATGATGTTGTATATCGCTGCTGCTCCAAGAAAAACAAGTGACTTTATAGGAGAGGACAAAAACTTTCTTTACTTTCAATGTAGGTCAATGGAACCAGATTTTTTTTTCTAAGCTATTTTAGAGCATTTATGTTGGTTCTATAGGTAGGTTTACAGAAATGTGTAAGATTTTGGCCTTAAATACATCTTTAAAGAAAGTATTGATGGTGGAGAAGTACATGCAGGACAATATAGTACAAATAATATTCTATATAAGACATATATATATGCACACACACACACACACACACACACACACACACACACACACACACACACACACACATATATATATATATATATATATGTGCATGCATGTGCCACTTTTAATGTAAATCAATGAAAAGTGGTTTTATTCCAAGCAACTTTTGGAGCATTTCTATTGGTCCATTCATCATTAAACTTTCACAGGATATAACGAGCAGCTGTCATTTTCAAATAATATAGAAAAATGGAGATACATTTGTGGCATTTGCCATTCAGCTCAAGTTCATACTTAAAAAATAAATAAATAAATATTATTACAATCACACATTTTCCTGAGGAGGTCATACACCCTGACCTGATCAGCCGATCCACAGTCTATCCTAAATCTTTTTAAACAAAGTTGACTTTGGCATTGCATCATGCATAAAGGTCACTTGGGGTCTTCTTTATGATGCAGACACTTTGGCCTCTCTTTCATCTAAGAATGTCGAAATGAAAGGCTTTCATTTTTAGTTGCACGAACTTACAGGCAAAGTGATTCAGAAGTTGTGCTTTTAGCAAGTTGAGTGCTTTAAAAGGTGTCGTGTTGTGCAACACGGTTTATAGTTGAAAGGGTTCAAACATAAAATCAAATTATGACTGAACGGCATTTTTACACAGTTTATTTAATCAGAGTGTATGGTTGGACGGCTGCAGTACTAGAAATCTTTAGACTTTAGCACAAAGAAACCAAATATATATGAATGCAAATTTTGATATATGGTGTATATACTCTACCGCTCAAAAGTTTGGGATCACAGTGAAATGTTCTTGTTTTCAATGGAGTATCTTCTTCCTTAACACAACAATGGACTGATGGGTCTTTAAAGAAAGTTGTTTCTTTCTGGTCATTGTGAGTCGGTCAGCAAGCCATCAACTGCTGATGCTTCAGATACTAAACTAACCTAGAATGTTGTTCTCCCTTTTATACTCACTTATTAGTAGAATGTTTTTCAGCTGTGCATCACAATTGAGCAAGAGTGTCCTAACAACCAATTAGTCCAATAACATCCTTAACTTGGATTGGCGGCCGTACCAGGAGATTTAGACAGAGGACTGAGAATTGCTGATAATAGGACTATATGTAAAATAAGCCTCTGTACAAAAATAGACTTTAATACAAACATTTTTATTCTTTAAAAATCATCTGATACACTTACATTAATTGAGAAATGGACGATATTGTTTGTGAATTGCATGAAATTAAATTCTAAAGTGATCCTAAACTTTTAAGCGGTAGTGTATATATATGTGTGTGTATATATATATATATATATATATATATATATATATATATATATATATATCGTCGCTGTCCAATGGAAAACAAGAATCTCCAAAATTGCTACTTTACAGGAGAGACCAAAAACCTACCTTACTTTCAATGCAAGTCAATGGACACAGAAAATTTTCCAAGCTATTTTGGAGCATTTTTATTGGTCCATTCATCATTAAATTTTCACACAATGTAAACGACCATAGACATGCTTAAATGATGTAAACAAAGAACTGGAGAAATGGAGATGCATGTTTTTCATTGTACAGCGACAAGATATATATATATCATTAGAGCGACTGAACATAGAATCCATTCACCTTCTGAACACCTTCCAGCAGTCGGCACTTGTAATAAACTTCAGGAATGAACTCACTATGCTCTCTGCAAGTATGTATATCCTACTCTTTTCTACTGACAGTGAAGTATTAGCTTATTCTTAGCGAGTTCCCCTAGTTTCTCCTTCTTTTCCAGCAGATGGGAAGATGTTAAAGCAACTTGACAGATGGCCACCGTGCCCTGCCGCTCTCCCCTCCGTACGCAAGCCCTGGCGTCTCTGCTCAGAAGTCCTGGACGTCTGCTTTATTGTTAAACTGCGTGAGCGTTCTTTTTTTATTATTTTTTTTCCCTTGATGTCATTAACTTGCCCTCCTCTTCTGGCTTTCCGTCTCAAGTGCCTCTGAAGTGCTTGCTCTGTTTGCACCTCTCAGGGCCGTTTTATAGTTCGCACTGACAAGCCGAGCGAGCGGGAAGTCAAACCGATACTTTTCCCCCAGAAAAGGTTCAGAAATTACTCTGCCTCTTCAAGAGCGCCTGCAGCTTCTCTTCTCAGTTGCAACATATATTTTCTGCTCTAGCAGGAGTGGAAAGACTCGCTTCACGCCCATGCAAGCGCTCAGGTGTCGTCACCAAGCGTTCGCCCGTTGCATGAGTGCATGGTCCTTCAGGGGCTCTACCACATGGTCCACATCATAATCTCAACAGCAACAACAGTACACATACCTGTAACACTCTAGCAGGTTGCATTATAAACTGACAGCCACCGCGCATGAGCTCCAACCTTACTGGTCCTGCATCACGTTGCACACTCTAATACACAGTTTCCATGAGGTCTCTTATAAACACTGAAACTCTGCAATTATTAGTTTGAAGCCTTTTGTCTTATTGCAAAGGTGACTTGTTTCTAAGCTCAGTGTCTTTAGATGCTGAAGAAGAAGAAGAAGAAGAAGAAGAAAACAAACTCCACTCACCAGATTATAGTCACTGTGGGTATTATGAGCTTGTACAGTACGCCTCGCTCTCACTCTCTGGAGCTCCTTTGTGAAACTCTGTGAACTTCCTGGCAGTCTTAATGCCTGGGCTGTTCAGAAAGGGCGGTGTGGACGTCCCATTGGCTGTCATTCCACATGAAATTCGACACCTACCCAAGGTTCACCTGCACTAGGCTGACTGTTGGAATATCTGTGCTGTGAAGAGCCATACAGTGCATGAATGATACACAGTATATCATTACTGAAGCCAAAACAGTCTTTACTGTTAAAGTCAATGGAACCAGAATTTTCTGAGTTTGGAGCGTTCCTATAGGTCCATTCATCATTACATTTTTGCATAGTGTGAAGAGCAGCTGTCGAGGACGACAATATCCTAGTACACCATGGTTGACCCAGTGCAGATGAACTTGTATATCGTTGCCGTCCAAAGAAAAACCAGTGAACAAAACCAGTCTTCACCTTTAATGTAATATATTGTTTATATTTCTATTCAACACCAGATATGGTTCTTCTGTTACAAGAACAAGCTTGACCCTTATCGGTGCTCATAGAACCAAATATAGGTTCTCCATCGAACTTAAAGAAAACCATGTAAGCATGAATGAATATGGTTCTAAATAGAACCATACTCTTCTCTAAAGAACCTTTGTTGAACCCTGTTTTCAATAGTGCAGCGGTGTTAAATGGAATGTTAAAGGGAATGCTTGTACCCTGGGTAACACTTGTAAACTTAAACATAGTGTAATGACTCTAAATGGTTAAGACGTGTTGTAAAAAATCACAAAAGTATCAGATTTATTCATAAATTAACTCTTTTATTCTAAATATTTAACATATAGCTATTATTACTGATGCGCAATGCCTGCTGGGTAGATGAGGTCAGATGATGTCAGTGCTGAACTGGACTGTGGTGTGAAGGAGTGAATGTTAGTTACTAACCTAGCTTAAAGAAAACCATGTAAGGCAGTGAAAGGCAGTGGGAAGACTGATATTAGTCTAAACAGCTTTCACAAACATAAACAAGGAGAATAGTTAGTGAAGCAGCGTGTGAACCAACACAGCTACCCAAAGACCCCCGCTCTGCTCTCCTCACTTCAGTCTGGATGAGTTTGAGTGGTTCAGTAGACCACCACTGGTGAGAGACTTGCGGAGGCTGTTGGTTTTAAGCGTAGACTAAAACACAATGCAGTACCACAGTTTCCCCACACAGGAAGTCCAAAAGCTCCAGATTATGGAGAACCGTGAATGTGAACATGTGCTGGATTCTCTCCTGAGAACGTTTAGCGTTAGCGTCAGCTGCTTCTCCTCGTTTGTGGATCCTGAAGGTGAAAGTACAGTAGTGAACATACTACTTCACTAATAAAGGAGTGTGAAGCTCAGAGACACTCCCGTTCAGTGTATCTAGCTGTTTACTGAGTGTGAATGTTTCCTGCTAGAAAGCGGAGCTCCTTTAACAGACACTCTCCTTCTCCGTCAACACCAACACACAGTTTCACAACAACTCCAGCACTGTGTCCACTCTCTCCTCCACCCTCTCTGTTCACAATTTACACTAACGTGGTGTGTGATGTCGCCGCTGATGTCAGAAATGTTGTGTTCTAGTTCAAGACTGAACAGTAGCATGTTTAGCTAGCTAGCTGTGCTCCAGCGTGACGACCGGTTACTGCAACCATTTGATGTCACTACCCGCTGATCACGTCAGTAGATACAACAATGGAGACCCACGTGCAGCGGATTTTACAGAACATCTTATAAATCTGATACTTTAGTAATTTTTGTTGGTGTAAATGAGTTTATCAGTAGTCAGTAGTGATTATTAAACTGAGTACTGAACTGAATGAACACAAAGAATAATGAGGATGTTTGATGGTGTAAATTAGTTTATCAGTAGTCAGTAGTAATTATTAAACTGAGTACTGAACTGAATGAACATTAAAAGAATAATGAGGGTGCTTGATGGTGTAAATGAGTTCATCAGTAGTCAGTAGTAATTATTAAACTGAGTACTGAACTGAATGAACTTTAAATGAATAATGAGGATGTTTGATGGTGTAAATAAGTTCATCAGTAGTCAGTAGTGATTATTAAACTGAGTACTGAACTGAATGAACTTTAAAAGAATAATGAGGATGTTTGATGGTGTAAATAAGTTCATCAGTAGTCAATAGTGATTATTAAACTAAGTACTGAACTGAATGAACATTAAAAGAATAATGAGGCTGTTGATGGTGTAGATGTGTTTATCAGTAGTTGATAGTGATTATTAAATTTCTGATTTCTGTTGCAAGACATTTAAGAAATGCAATTTTCAGAAGATCAAATTTATTTTTTAGCACAAAACCTCAAGAAGAAGTAACGGAGGAAGAATCCTCACCATCAAAGAACAGAAACCCTGTAGAAGCCAAACAAAACCGAGACAGATGCTGACACAACCAGAGCAGACACTCTGAGGCCCCGGTAGTTTCACAGGGGAGGCAGGGGTTTGGGGTTTGGGTTCATGGTAGCTCACAATACACAACCTCACCACTAGAGGACTCCTTTGAAATCCATAATGACTTTGAATGATTAGGAATTGTCCAACAATGAGCCAACATTGAAAAACCACTGAACATGAGCAGTAGCTGTTATTAGGAAGTATCAGTACTGGTATTCTGAAATTCACTCCACTGCTGCGCTCCCTTCACTGGCTTCCTGTAGCTGCTTGCATTCTATGTCAAATTCTGATGCCTACCAAGCCAAGAATGGACCAGCTCCTTCTGACCTTATGGCAATGGTCACCTCGAGCCCTTCATGCTTCACGTACGACTCGGCTTGACCCGCCATCTCTCAAGATTCATGGAAGACAGGATGCTTCTCTGTCCTGGAGCCCAGATGGTGGAACGAACTTCCACTGGCTGTCCGAACAGCGAACTCTCTCATGGTCTTCAAGCACAGACTGAAAACCATCGTCTCTTTGTGAAGCACTTATAAGCACTGACCTACTGAAGCATTGTTGTAAACCTTAATTGCACTTTATCTTCTAGGAGCACTGGATAAGTGCTGCACTGATACTGTAGGTAGTCTTGTATTTATTCTCTTTTCTGTAGGTGTTCCAGTCTTGCTAGATGTTGCTCTGTGTCTAATCTTATTTTGTTGTCTTCTTTCTAGGTATCAGCACTTGCCCTGTGTTTATGGCAGTGTTTGAGTGTAAGAGTAGTTTGGACTTAAACCTGTTTGTACTAGATAGAGATACATACTCTGACCGAACACTAAGAACTTCTGTAAATCGCTCTGGATAAGAGCACCTGCTAATTGCTGTAAATGTAACCAAAGGCTGTCAGCTCAAAGTGGCATAACACAGCACACAGTCCACTATGTACTCAACCACGCAGAGCCAGTGCTTCAGAGCCTCTTGGTGAGTGGCCAGACAGCGAACTGGACAGTGCACAGTATCAATGTTTATAGACGGCGTCCTAGAAGAAAATGGATATGAACAAATGAGTACTGCAAGACTGTGGTTTAAATGAGAACGTGAAGAAGGTCCACCATGTTTACTCAGATCACCGGATGCTTGTTTGCTATTGGTTCCCAAAATTCAGAAGACTTCAACGGGGGGAGAGTTTTTTTCTACAAATCCCCCAAATTGTGGAACAATCTCCCAGTTTCTGGTCGGGACTCTGACACAGTCTCAACGTTTAAGTCTAGACTGAACACAGACTGGTTTAGTCTAGCTGTTGGTGATTAATCTTCCCCTTCTATCTAGATGAAGGCAGGAGATCTGGTGGTACAGGGACACAGAGGCTTATGGTAAACTGAGATGTTGGTTCTGTTGTCCCACAAAGGTTTGTTGACGGTGGAGTGGGGGGATCCCAGTGTTTTAGGGTACTCTTATATCCATGAGACCTTCTGGTTCTCTCCTTTTAGTTTATGCTGTTATAGTTAGATCTGCCAAAGTCACCTGCCACAATGTTTCATATTCTCTATTACAATCTATTATCTCTATTGCAATATGCAACCTCACCATTAGAGACATATGCAGTGCTTCTTTAATAGGAAAGGTGGAATCCACCATGGCTTCACATTGCAAATTTGGTTTATTTTCCAAGAAGAACGCAAGAACATTCCAGCTCTCAAAACCTTCCTGGCAGGAACAGGATAATGATCCTAAACACACTGTAAAAACCTCAGAAGCTGGAGTAGAAGAGCGTAACCCCTCTAGCAAAGAACATTCTAATAGATGATTTTGATGTTTCTTCTTGTGAGTCAGGACCTGAGAGTACTGCTGTGTCACTGTACTAGGAAAAATTTACCACATAACTAGCTAGAGGTGGTCCATTGGTGGTCCCTTTAATGTATACCCATAAAGCCTATGCCAAGGCTTTGGCATAGGCCCAGCATTCAGACCCTCACAGATGCTCCTAGATTTGTCTACTCCCTGGACAACAGCACCAGGACCAAACTTGCAGTTTGAAGGAGGACAACTTTGAAACGTTGGCACCAGAACTTAAGTTGAATCCTTTTAAAGACAAGTGGCGGACTTTGATTGGCCAGAGTAATGAATGAACCAGGGATGTAGCTTCGAAGTCTTCCTGGCAGAACTTACGCCTTAAGCCTTCATTTCGAGTGTATTGCAATTGCTCTTATCAAGTGAGATGATGTAACCATGTTTTCGAGAAATGCCAGCGTAGCGTAATGAGTTCTTAGCAGCCAAAAGCATTAATACTACTTTAATATTACATATTACACACTTTCTATGCAGGAGCTTAAAACCCGGTTGCCAGATTGTAAAGCTACGGGGATGCAACGACATCTTCAATATATTACATAGCATTTAGTTATAACTCGCTACCACTTTAGAACAGGACTTTATAATGAATGGTTTAAAATGAGTTGGGTAATAAACACCTAATAAAGCTTTGTAAATAGTTATAACATATAACTAACATATAACTAACTCATAAAAAAGGATAAATGTGAGCCTGTCACTGTAAAATAACTGTTTATTAATGAGGTTTTTATAATTTATAATTAGTGTATTAGTTTAATCAGTCTTTCTTATAGGAACAGAAACTTGGTGAAACTTGGTTATTAATGCATGACAGATCAGAGTCACCGAGGGGAACGGCAGGGGGCTGGGACGGCACCAGACTGAGCCCGAGAGCCATAAATCACTAAGAGCTCAAGCCAACACACTCTTCTCAGTTCCATTCATTATACTATTTCAACACCACATGAACTTTAACTCCGTGTTTTGCTCAATCTTTTTCCCGGCTTTCCCGAAAGGAATGTCTGGAGTGCTGTGAATATGGACTTAAAGGGGAACTCCACCAGTTTTATCAAAATAGACTTTTGATCCATTGATAGACTTAACACTTAACACTTCCTACAAACTTTATAGATGCATGTATAAGGCATTATAAACATACATAAGACCTGTTATGTATTTGCTTAAGTAGTTATAGTGAGATGCATGACATATAAATATGTTTTTATAAAATAAACGTATGTAGCTTTAGATTGTCTGGGCTTATAATGTATTAAAATATCTGTTCACAAGAACATTTATAAACATGGATGTTGTTCCGCACTTCATTATCACACATCATAACAAAGTTCTGCTATAGTTTCAGCTGAACATTTATTAAGTATAATTACATACAGAGCAAGAGAGAACATTTTATTTGGAGCCAGAGAACAAAAAAAGTGTTTTGGTGCACCTGGCAACCTGTCAAATTCTTAAAAATTTTATATGGGCCAATAGATATGGCCCTAACATCACTTAGAATAAAACCTTACATTAACTTACATTGAAATTTGATTGGACTGGACAGATTTTTCTTTGGAAAGTGATGACAATCATAACCATTTTAGAAGTGGACGTCTGGTTCCATTCACCACCACTGTAAACAGTTCTGACTTCTCTAAAACCAAGCGTTTCAAAGAGAACAAGAGATGACTTGAGGCAACCCGTCAAATTCTTTTAAAAATTGTATATTTATTTATTGATTAATTTATTTATTTAATTTTAAGTTATAACTTTTATATGTGGTGGTAATGTCAGCAACAGGGCTAACATTAGATTAAATAGTTTTAAGCAGCTTTGCTAATTTTTATTATTAACCCGGCTGGTGACACATGTAAGCCTTAATATGATGTAATGACTCTAAATTATTAGGACAGGCTGTAAAAACTCACTATATCAGATTTATTAGATTTTCTGTAAAATCCGCTGCACGTAGGTCTCCATTGTTGTATCTACTGACGTGATCAGCGGGTAGTGATGTCAAACGGTTGCAGTAACCGGCCGTCACGCTTGAGCACAGCTAGCTAGCAAAACATGCTACTGTTCAGTCTTTACAGTTTGAGCTAGAACTCAACATTTCTGACATCAGCGGTGACATCACACACCACGTTAGTGTAAATTGTGAACAGAGAGGGTGGAGGAGAGAGTGACACAGTGCTGGAGTTGTTGTGAAACTGTGTGTTGGTGTTGACGGAGAAGGAGAGTGTCTGTTAAAGGAGCTCCGCCTTCTAGCAGGAAACATTCACGCTCAGTAAACAGCTAGATACACTGAACGCTAAACGTTCTCAGGAGAGAATCCAGCGCATGTTCACGTTCACAATATTTAGAATAAAAGAGTTAATTTATAAATAAATCTGATGCTTTTGTGATTTTTAACATGTCTTAACAATTCAGTCATTTCACCATAATAATGCTTACAAGTGTTACCAGCTGAGAGGTTCGCTTTACGACCTGTTATAACACTCTATAACCTCTATATACAGTTTTCTTATGATGCTATAATGTATTATGAAACCTGATTAATGTAATTCTAACCATTTAAAAGCAATTCTACAACTCATGCTTGACATAACCCAGTACTCTGTCTGTCCTATAACATCTTACTATAACACTTATGTATTATGAACACAGGACTCATAGGAAGTGTTTACATATATATTCTTTGGGAATATTTGTCATTCATTCTCACCCCAATATTTACAGCCTTGAGGTTCCCAAAGACAAGTTCCAGTTCAAAGAAGAGTCGCAAGGTAAGTTCCCAGTGCACTTCTCTGTTTTATTAAGTGTTAATGCAAAACAAACATGAGCAGTAAACGGGACAGTTGCAGTTCAGGGGGATGACTAAAAGCTGTACAGTGTTCAGTGATAACAAAATTCCCTACAGCTAATATCCAATCATCTCCCCTCACCAGATCTAACCAGCATCTTAAACCTTAAGTCTGAGCGCTGTGACGCACCACAGATTACACCATCTCTACCGCAGCTGCCTGTCAAACCAGTGAAATAATTATCTAATTAATTCCTGGGTCCGTCTCGAATCCCAGTGAGCTGCCTAGGTAGTGCACTGACTCTGGATCAGCTGTGTAAGTATCAGCGTTCTCTCCTTGTTTCTCCTCATAAAACAGATTACTGTGACGCTCTAGTTAGAGAGAGACTGGCTACCTGGCTACCTGGCTAAGCTACCAGCCGGCTGTCCAAAACAACTGTCTGAGGCTTAAAAACCCGCTAGCATAAATGCTAATGGTCAGAGACTGGTTGTAAAGTTACAGATAAAATGCTGTTTGTGTGGTCGTACGACAAGAAACACTTTAAAACATCAGACAGAATCAGAATCACTTATAATTGACTTCTCCAATATGTTGGAAAAGTTTTGTTTGCTGCGTCATGGGATTGCCACAGCGGACAAGGAGGTGTTTGAAGCCTTCTTACGACTGGGCCAAGTAGGGTACACGTTTAAGGTACCTAAGAATTAAGACAGCCTACAGAAGCCGCATACTATGAAGTATGTAGAGACTCAGTATGATTTAAGAAGACCCATTATGAGTACAGTAACGAGACGTGACTATAACAGTACTAAGGTTGTTATAACACTGTATACAAGCAGCCCACAACTGCCCCACCAATATACATATAAATCTATATGAATCTGGTAAGAATCCCACTTGGAACCATCAGTCCCACTTTATATTAAGTGCCTGTAATAACTGTGTAGTTACACATGAACAGTGTTACGGTTAGAGTAATGTTAGGATTAATGTTATGGTTAGGGTAATGTTAGGATTAGTGTTATGGTTAGGGTAAGGTTAGGATTAGTGTTATGGTTAGGGTAATGTTAGGATTAGTGTGATTGTTAGGGTAATGTTAGGATTAGTGTTATGGTTAGGGTAATGTTAGGATTAGTGTTATGGTTAGGGTAATATTAGGATTATTGTTATGGTTAGGGTAAGGTTAGGATTAGTGTTATGATTAGGGTAAGGTTAGGATTAGTGTTATGGTTAGGGTAAGGTTAGGATTAGTGTTATGGTTAGGGTAATGTTAGGATTATTGTTATGGTTAGGGTAATGTTAGGATTAGTGTTATGATTAGGGTAATGTTAGGATTAGTGTTATGGTTAGGGTAAGGTTAGGATTAGTGTTATGGTTAGGGTAATGTTAAGATTAATGTTATGGTTAGGGTAATGTTAGGATTAGTGTTATGGTTAGGGTAATGTTAGGATTAGTGTTATGGTTAGGGTAATGTTAGGATTAGTGTTATGATTAGGGTAATGTTAAGATTAGTGTTATGATTAGGGTAATGTTAGGATTAGTGTTATGGTTAGGGTAATATTAGGATTAGTGTTATGATTAGGGTAATGTTAGGATTAGTGTTATGATTAGGGTAATGTTAGGATTAGTGTTATGGTTAGGGTAATGTTAGGATTAGTGTTATGGTTAGGGTAATGTTAGGATTAGTGTGATTGTTAGGGTAATGTTAGGATTAGTGTGATGGTTAGGGTAAGGTTAGGATTAGTGTGATTGTTAGGGTAATGTTAGGATTAGTGTTATGGTTAGGGTAATGTTAGGATTAGTGTTATGGTTAGGGTAATATTAGGATTATTGTTATGGTTAGGGTAAGGTTAGGATTAGTGTTATGATTAGGGTAATGTTAGGATTAGTGTTATGATTAGGGTAATGTTAGGATTAGTGTTATGGTTAGGGTAATGTTAGGATTAGTGTTATTGTTAGGGTAAGGTTAGGATTAGTGTGATGGTTAGGGTAAGGTTAGGATTAGTGTTATTGTTAGGGTAAGGTTAGGATTAATGTTATTGTTAGGGTAAGGTTAGGATTAGTGTGATTGTTAGGGTAATGTTAGTATTAGTGTTATGGTTAGGGTAATGTTAGGATTAGTGTTATTGTTAGGGTAAGGTTAGGATTAGTGTGATGGTTAGGGTAAGGTTAGGATTAGTGTTATGGTTAGGGTAATGTTAGGATTAGTGTGATTGTTAGGGTAATGTTAGGATTAGTGTGATGGTTAGGGTAAGGTTAGGATTAATGTTATTGTTAGGGTAAGGTTAGGATTAGTGTGATTGTTAGGGTAATGTTAGTATTAGTGTTATGGTTAGGGTAATGTTAGGATTAGTGTTATGATTAGGGTAATGTTAAGATTAGTGTTATGATTAGGGTAATGTTAGGATTAGTGTTATGGTTAGGGTAATGTTAGGATTAGTGTTATGATTAGGGTAATGTTAGGATTAGTGTTATGATTAGGGTAATGTTAGGATTAGTGTTATGGTTAGGGTAATGTTAGGATTAGTGTTATGATTAGGGTAATGTTAGGATTAGTGTTATGGTTAGGGTAATGTTAGGATTAGTGTGATTGTTAGGGTAATGTTAGGATTAGTGTGATGGTTAGGGTAAGGTTAGGATTAGTGTTATTGTTAGGGTAATGTTAGGATTAATGTTATGGTTAGGGTAAGGTTAGGATAAGTGTTATGGTTAGAGTATTGGTAACAGCCTCACAGCACCAGCAAATGTCGGGTGTGACTTTGTCTAGTTTTTCCTCTAAACGTGGTTTAAGGGCT
The DNA here is from genome assembly GCA_021613375.1 of Megaleporinus macrocephalus. Classification (NCBI taxonomy): domain Eukaryota; kingdom Metazoa; phylum Chordata; class Actinopteri; order Characiformes; family Anostomidae; genus Megaleporinus; species Megaleporinus macrocephalus. The sequence goes on along the minus strand of CM038716.1, from coordinate 40,313,100 downwards.
TTTAAAATGCACCACACATTCTCTAGGTGGACAGGTCAGGGCTGCGGGCGGCACCCAGTGCAGCACCCGCACCCTCGTCTCCCACAGCGGTGACTTTGTAATGTGTGCAGGACGTAGTTTGGCAATGCTGAAATATGCAGGACGTACCTGGAAAAGGTGTCGCAGCATATGTAGCGCCCAAATCTCTCTGTGCTTCTCTGCATTAACACTGCATCACAGAAGGTACCTTTGCTAAGCGTTCTGGCACACTGACCCGACACCACATCTCAGACCCTGGCTTCTGGACTTGTCGATGATAACAGTGTAGTCCATTCATCACTGATCTGAAATACTGATTAGTTTGAACACAGTACATGTACTTACTGTGTGATGAACCCTTTCCATGCTTCTGAACATGGTTAACTTCTGTTTTGAACAGTAAAGGCATTTGTGGATCATCTGTGGATGCAACTACACATTGTAGTGCTGGATGAAGGTGTGATCCTAAGCCCATGTGGTTGTGTGGATTATTGTTGAATGAGGGTTCTCTATGCTGGGCTGTCTGAGAGATAGAGTTATTACCAGGCGATTAGTCTTTGTTTCTAAAGGACTCAGTCTTTCCTGAATGCTACTTTGGTACCAACTCATGATTACAGTCACCTGTGGGCATCTTCTATTTAATATCACATCAGTATTTAATATTTGATCTCATTACTAGCCCTTAATAGCCCCCTCCCCCCAACATCCCTACATCTTTTGGATTGTGTTGCAGGCCTAAATAGCAGGATTGGATTTCTGTTAACCAAAACAAACAAAACATGACCTACACTACTAGTCAAAAGATTGGAGACACCTAACTGAGTGTATAGGTGTATATAATTATAAAGACGCGTATATAATTATATGGTGAAGTTGGAGCCCATGTACACAAATATTACTAAAACAAACATTTGACTGTATTTAAATGTAAAAATGAGAATGTATATTTTTATAAGAGCAATAAAACCCCCAAACCTGTTTATCAGAACAAGATCTCAACATCTACACTATCTTCTTCAGTCCTGTTAGAGAAGCAGCTCATGTGGCTCCTCATTAAGCTGTTGGTCAGAATGTTCAAAGTATGTAAACCTGCATCAGAGCAAATGAGCTCATTTCTAAAAGATCCTCTAAACATTCTTTAAACACAACCAGATTTTTAATTCTGCTCCAAGAATAATTCCATACCGACTATTCTATAGTTTATCACTTCACACGTATTCACTAATATTAATACTATTAATATAGTACAAATCAGAACAACTTGGGTTGGTGTCTCCAAACTTTTGACTCATAGTATATCTTGTGTTTGTGCTGCCTGTAAATTATAATCACTACTTTTATTATTGACTTGTTTTTTCTATACCATCCCAACTTTTTTGGGGTAGTTCACACTCCACAAGCCGATTTTCCTCATTCTAGTCAACATGGAAATCCATATAGGGTCACTGCTTTGGGGGCAGATATAAATAAGCCTAAGTGGTCACAACCAAATTCTCAGACTGGGTCACTGCTTTTAGTGAAACCACACTTCCAAGCCAATACCAATTAGACAGCATGCTATCAGCGGGCCTTGTGCAGCCAGCAGCCAGCAGCCAGCAGCCAGCATAGAGCTGTTTCTCAGCACCAGCCTCGTCTCAGGACCACAGTCATTACTCAGAAGCTGCACGATCTGACAGGATGGCAGAGTACGGTCATAAACCCACCACCGTTCTGCACACTCACAGTTCACTTCTGCTGTGAGCAAGACCACACTCAGTCTCGCTTTGAGTTACAGACAGTGCAGGTGGCAGCTAGAGAGAGACTGCAGTCTTCTTCTGACTCTAAATCACAGAAAAAGGCATGAAGTAACTTACATTAAGCCTCTGATTGGTGAACATGTCAGAAACACAGCCTCTGATTAGTGAACAACTCAGAAACACAGCCTCTGATTGGTCCACAAGTCGGAAACACAACCTCTGATTGGTCAACAAGTCAAAAACACAGCCTCTGATTAGTCAACAGGTCAGAAACACAGCATCTGATTGGTCTACAAATCAGGAACACAGCTACTGATTAGTTGACAAGTCAGGAACACAGCCGCTGATTGGTGAACAAGTCAGGAACACAGCCGCTGATTGGTCATAATATAATGTAGCCACTGCTATATTACATTATACTATTGTTTTATTTATTCTAATATCGCTGCTATGGACAATATCACTCAGTCACTTTAAATAGATATATCTTCTTAGATAACCTGCCTATGCAAAAGTTTCTACATATGTCCTCCTGTATATCTTATGTATATTTTTGGTATATGTTTTGTTTATTCCTTTATATATTTAAGTTTTTACTAAATGTATATATTTTAGCTTATTTTTTACTTCGATATTGTCAATAGTTTGCACTGTTTTTACTACTATACATAATGCTGCCACGCTGTAGAGTTATTATCTGAGCCTCACCCCAAGCTTTTTAATGCATGTGTTTTTTTTATTTTCAATTATTGTGTTTTTTAATGATGTGCAAATGATAAATAAACTTGAAACTTAAAACTTGAAACTTGAACTTAAAAAATAAAAACAGTAGAGGATTTAAGATTTTTATCAGTCAAATAAAAATGACCCAAAAATAATTAGGGGACAAGAAAAATAAATAAGTTACATATAGAAAAAGATGAAAATTATATTTAAAAAGATGAAAAATAAAAAATTTAATTAGTTAAGCTCAACTAAATCAATGGTGTCTAAACTTAAACTTTAACATGAACTTGGACTTGAACTGGAACCTTTTATCTTTTTTTCTTTTTCTAAACTGACATGGCTTAACGATGAAGCCATAGCAACAATAACATACGTCAATGGGCCATAACATTGAAACCTCCTCCTTATATCTACACTCATCATCCACTGTATCAGCTCCACTGACAGCATGTCTTAAAGCAAGTCTTTAAAGTGGAGGCTCTTCCTGACAGAGTGGTGTTGCTCTGGTTCTAGGTTAAGTTCGAACACCTTCCCCGCATACAAGTGTGTGCCTGTTCAGTGGCTCAGGCTGTAGAGCTGCAGCAGCGAGCCACCCACCCCTCAACTCTAAACACAAACAGCAGACCAGCTCTGCTCTCACCACTCTGACCACACTCGGCTACTTCTGCACAAACACACACGCACACTGACAAACCAGTCTGTTCATCTGATCTCATAACCCGACAGAGGTACTGGTGTTTATGTCTCTGCTGTCAAAAACAATGTAAGAGTTTTTCAGCTTCTAGCATCATTTAAAAAACATACAAACAAATTAACAATAAAATGAACAAAATTAAGATGAAGATGAATGGAAAAAATAAGATCCTAGATATTTGTTTAATGGCAAAATAAAAAAAATAAATCCAAAATAATGTAACGTGTAGAACAGTCAAGAGAAAAAACCTAAAAAAAAAATAAAACAGTAGAAGAATTAAGATTAATAATTAGATTAATAAGATAATTAGGGGACACAAAAATAATAACATGTAACATATACAAATAGAAGAAAATTTTATTTAAAAAGATTAAAAATAAAAAAAATCATTCGTTAAGCTTACATCAGTGACGTCTATCTTAGAGTTAGATGTTTTTTTCTTCAGTAATTAAGAGTTATTTAGCTTTTGCCATAGTTTGAAAAAGCCTGTGGATCTTTACATGGTGTGCAAACTTTATGACTTTATGATAAATGGACCAAAAGAAATGAACTATAACTACTTGCACAAATGTCTGGTTCCATTGATTTACATGAAAAGAAAAGATTTTCCTTCTTCTTTAAAGTTCTAATTTTGGAGGACAGTATGTAACTCTGTGCTTCACCTTCATAAGAATGCAGCTCTGTACGGGTTGGAATATGGAAAGATGGACATCAGGTCACTTCATCTCAACCAATGTCACTTGGACCTTAAACAGAGTATTTACTGGCTGGTGGAAACATCTACTGCCCTGTTCTAACCAGTTGTACCAAGTTTTTAACTATTCTTTGTATGTTCCCTGTTTACCAAATCGTGTTTCCTTAGGGGTCTTTGAAGCACACGCACACACACACACACACACACACACACACACACACACACACACACACACACACACACACACACTATATATATATATATATATATACAAACACCAGTAAGAACAGCAGATCTGATTAGAACAGATATACATACAATACAAAGTAACATGAATATGTTATTGTGAGAGAAGTAGATCATATCTTGAGCTCCAGTTTGAAGAACAAAGTTAGGTTCCAGATTTCTCCTGGACGCCCCGGACATTGTATGAATGGATTCAGTTCCTTCAGCAGCAAATCTTGATTTAGCTTAATGAAGTACTGAGCAGTCAAAGCAGGTATTAGATGAGAACTGTATAATATGCTACTATTACTATTTTGAAGATACTTGTTTTTCTTTGGATATATATATATATATATATATATATATATATATATATATATATATATATATATATATATATATATATATATATATTTATTTATTTTTTTTTTGTTTATTGTAGCATTTACATTGTCCTCATCCCCATATTTGAGTGCTCCATACATGTTTCTGTAGATGGTGTATAATTCCTATGACCAGAACGACGTGTTGAAAGTGATGTGTAAATATAATGTTGGTACAAAATGACTATGCAAAAACTAAAAAAAGTATCTAAATACTCATTCCTGCTCTCTGTGTGCTGCAAGTCGCTTGTCCAGTGCATGCCGTCTGTCCAGCTTGCAGTCGATCTCTTTTTGCAACCAATGCACTGAAACCTCACCGACTCTGTGCAACCTAAATTAGGGTGGGATGCTTGTTTGGACACCGAAGTCTGACTAACAGAGGAACCGTTATTGTTTAACTTTAATCTGTGTGTCATCCAGTTCGTTTTCCCGTCAGTCCTGACATGCCCGGCCAACTCCCAGCTCACAGTTCATGCGTGGATTCCCGCCACTGCTCGGAATTGACAGTCTTAACGAGTTAACAGTGTATCACCATCCACCATGATTTATTGGATGACAGTGCTATTTGCAATGTAATGTCGTTGTAGTAGGTTTGCATCTGCCTCACGTGGCCATGGGGTGATGCGTCCCCCCAACTAGGCTTATACTAAATCACAACCGGGCCATCATTTGGGCTGTGGATAGTATAGTTGGCCTGGTAACCTGAAAGTGTGTTTATTTCTCAGGTCAGTTTTTATGAAACATCTCAAAAAGGTCCTAAATGAGTTTTTTTTAACCCATATAGTAATTATTGTAATTACTGTAAGAGGTATTGATGCAGAGGTGACCAACAACACCTGTCCAACAGTGGGATATTTGATTAATATGGTCTGGGGTACTGTTCGGTTTCTCCACTGCCTGCTAGAAGAGTTGTGTTTTGACTTTTGTGTGTGTCTTGCTCTTGCAGGTGGTTGAGTAATCCGCTGACTCATGTCTTTCCTCAGCAGTTGGTTAAGGGCTGCAGGTGGAGGTGTGACCGGCGTTCGGCGCTGCCAAAAACTCTTCTCACCCAGACCGAGGCCTTAATAACGAATCGCTCAGCTGTGTCAGCAAAGCTAAGCCTACTGGTTGGGCTGGATTTTCATCTCTGAGATTTAGACTCCTGGATATGGAGCTTGTTTTGTTATGAAAGGCTGTGCATTGAAACGTTAATTACTGGTAGGGACAAATTACTGGAACCGTGAGTTTTATGTGAGTCACCTGCCAAATTAAAAACAACAACAGACGATAAGGCGGGGCAGTCGATCATAAAGCCCTCTGCTACCAAGTCAGCAGTTCTTTTGATGGTTATATGAGTCCATTTTTGGCAAACGAGGCAGTATTTAGTAAAGCTATAGCCTTCTTAAGTAAAAGTAATGAATTTCATTGAAGCAGTGGTGCAGGGGTTTCTGGGTAGGCTGATATTCTTCTTGCGGAGATGACGTTCGCCTGACTTTGGCAAACATTCATTCATTCGTTCTCTTTCTAAGCTGCTTATCCTTTTCTAAGCTGGAGTATATCCCAATGCTCATTGGGTAGGAGGCAGGAAACACCCTGGACAGGCCACCAGTCCTTTAAGTCTTGACCAGTATGACATAATGGCAGTGAAATAGAACTACCACAGGTGTTGCATGGACGCTTCAATGGCTGACCTCACTTTGCACTGGTCAATACAACAACGAGGCCATTTAAGAAAGATTGAGAATTTTGAGGAGCCTAGTTTCAGAAGAAGTGTGCAGAAAGAGCCATGTAGACTTACAAGATAATAATAACCAGTAATATTGCAGTAATATTGTCATTTAATTATTTTATTTATGGATGTAACTGATCTCAATCTTTCTAAAACAACACTGGCAATGAATAAAAACTAAAGTTAGCGCGTGAGATTGTCTTGCATCCTTTTGTCTTGAATGTTAAAGTATGTTTTGGGCCACTGTCTATTAAAAGTCAGTCCAATTTTAGCTGCAGCTTCTTGACAGTCTATGATATATCAGTTAATTTTTTGTGGAGTCCATTCTACAGACACAAGATATCTTGATCCACACAATCCCAACATATAACAGATCAATGTTTCATGAAGAAGGGAGGGTTCTTTTCATCAAATGCTGCTCCATGTTTCCTACAAACACACCATATAGTTCTAGTTTTACTTCATCAGCACTTGTTTCCAAAATGTCTCTGGCTTGCTTATCTAGATGTTGCTTTGCAGACTTCAGACGTTGACTTTTGTGATGAGGTTGCAGGGAAGGTTTCTATCTGCTGGCTCCAGCATGGAGGTCATGCTTGGGCAAGAAAAAAGCTTCACAGTAGAACAGTGTGCCTGTGTCAGCTAAACCTTCCCGCAGGGTCTTTGCTGTCATATGGGCGTTTTGCTTTGCATATCAAACCAGCGTGCAAGCAGCCTTATCTTCGAGATCTTGGCCTGACTTCTACATTTCTTCTACATAACTTCCTCCATCACTGTCATTTAATTATGTTATTTGTAAAAAATGCCATCATTTTAAAGTATTACCATCTTACCAGGCATCGCTTCATTTTACCAGCTTACCAGATATCACTTTATTGTACCAGCTTACCAGACATCATTTTATTTTACCAGCTTACCAGGAATCACTTCATTTAACCAGCTTACCAGATATCACTTTATTGTACCAGCTTACCAGACATCACTTCATTTAACCAGCTTACCAGACATCACTTCATTTAACCAGCTTACCAGGAAGCACTTCATTTAACCAGCTTAAGAGACATCATTTTATTTTACCAGCTTACCAGATATCACTTTATTTTACCAGCTTACCAGATATCACTTTATTTTACCAGCTTATCAGACATCATTTTATTTTACCAGCTTACCAGACATCATTTTATTTTACCAGCTTACCAGGAATAACTTCATTTAACCAGCTTACCAGACATCACTTCATTTAACCAGCTTACCAGGAATAACTTCATTTAACCAGCTTACCAGATATCACTTTATTCAACCAGCTTACCAGACATCATTTTATTTTACCAGCTTACCAGGCATCACTTCATTTAACCAGCTTACCAGACATCACTTCATTTTACCAGCTTACCAGACATCACTTCATTTTACCAGCTTACCAGACATCACTTCATTTAACCAGCTTACCAGGAATCACTTCATTTAACCAGCTTACCAGGAATCACTTCATTTAACCAGCTTACCAGACATCACTTCATTTAACCAGCTTACCAGACATCACTTCATTTTACCAGCTTACCAGACATCACTTCATTTTACCAGCTTACCAGGAATCACTTCATTTAACCAGCTTACCAGGAATCACTTCATTTAACCAGCTTACCAGGAATCACTTCATTTAACCAGCTTGCCAGACGTCAATTTATTTTACCAGCTTACCAGACATCACTTCATTTAACCAGCTTACCAGGAATCACTTCATTTAACCAGCTTACCAGACATCACTTCATTTAACCAGCTTACCAGACATCATTTTATTTTACCAGCTTACTAGACATCACTTCATTTAACCAGCTTACCAGACATCATTTTATTTTACCAGCTTACCAGACATCACTTCATTTAACCAGCTTACCAGACATCATTTTATTTTACCAGCTTACCAGACATCACTTTATTTAACCAGCTTACAAGATATCACTTTATTTTACCAGTTTACCAGATATCACTACATTTAACCAGCTTAAGAGACATAATTTTATTTTACCAGCTTACCAGACATCATTTTATTTTACCAGCTTACCAGGAATAACTTCATTTAACCAGCTTACCAGACATCACTTCATTTAACCAGCTTACCAGGAATAACTTCATTTAACCAGCTTACCAGACATCACTTTATTCAACCAGCTTACCAGACATCATTTTATTTTACCAGCTTACCAGACATCATTTTATTTTACCAGCTTACCAGACATCATTTTATTTTACCAGCTTACCAGGAATAACTTCATTTAACCAGCTTACCAGACATCACTTCATTTAACCAGCTTACCAGGAATAACTTCATTTAACCAGCTTACCAGATATCACTTTATTCAACCAGCTTACCAGACATCATTTTATTTTACCAGCTTACCAGGCATCACTTCATTTAACCAGCTTACCAGACATCACTTCATTTAACCAGCTTACCAGGAATCACTTCATTTAACCAGCTTACCAGGAATCACTTCATTTAACCAGCTTACCAGACATCACTTCATTTAACCAGCTTACCAGACATCACTTCATTTTACCAGCTTACCAGACATCACTTCATTTTACCAGCTTACCAGGAATCACTTCATTTAACCAGCTTACCAGGAATCACTTCATTTAACCAGCTTGCCAGACGTCAATTTATTTTACCAGCTTACCAGACATCACTTCATTTAACCAGCTTACCAGGAATCACTTCATTTAACCAGCTTACCAGACATCACTTCATTTAACCAGCTTACCAGACATCATTTTATTTTACCAGCTTACTAGACATCACTTCATTTAACCAGCTTACCAGACATCATTTTATTTTACCAGCTTACCAGACATCACTTCATTTAACCAGCTTACCAGACATCATTTTATTTTACCAGCTTACCAGACATCACTTTATTTAACCAGCTTACAAGATATCACTTTATTTTACCAGTTTACCAGATATCACTACATTTAACCAGCTTAAGAGACATAATTTTATTTTACCAGCTTACCAGATATCACTACATTTAACCAGCTTACCAGACATAATTTTATTTTACCAGCTTACCAGATATCACTTCATTTCACCAGCTTACCAGGAATCACTTCATTTAACCAGCTTACCAGGAATCACTTCATTTTCAGATTTGCAGACAACTGCCTTGCCCATGCAAACCCCATGACCCAGTGAGGCCTCCAGACTCCTCCACACACTCAGCCACACAAACCAACCTTTAATTTTGTAAAATTTGGTACATTTTTAGACTAAAGCCATGTAAATATGCACTCCGCACCACACACCGAGCGAGACATCACATGACTTCACTGTTCACCAAAAAGCAGACAGAACCAAACAAGATAAAAAACCAGCAGCATATTTTCTCTCTGTGTCAACATTAAATGATAAAGTTGAACTAATTGCTCTACAACAGAAGTCACTAATAGGCAGACCACGGTCCTGGTCCGGACCCAGATGTTGTCCAATGTGAACCCAAACTGATAATCTATTGAGAATGATTTAATTTTGACTGTGTTTATTTTAAGCGGCGAGCTTTTCTTGTCTTTACGGTATACGGGCTTTACGGCGCAGAGACCAATCATGTGTGCTGTAAGATCACCGAAGGCTCCTCAGCCAATCAAAGCTGTGCAGCAGTAAAGAGACTAAAGCGACTCAGAAAGAATAACGAGCTCTAAAAACAGAAAAGTGAACAGAGAAAACTGAGTGTTTAACAGGAACGGTTCTGGAATGGACCTGCTCGTCTAGTTTTGGAGAATACCGCTCTGTACAACCTACATGTTAATCTGTGAAGCTGAGTTAACATTTTATTTACTTTCTCTATAAATAAACACTTTAAGGTGCACTTTTTTTCAAAAGCATTCTGTTTTTTTAAATGTAGCTCTTGTTTCAGTTCAGTATTTAAACAGTAAATATACTGAAATATACTGAACGTTATGTGTGGTGTGTTGGTGTTTCAGTAGCTGATGGTATAAGATGCTGATACTAGACTACTTCAGTAAACAGGATACACCACTGAATCAAAACACACGTTAGAAATGATGACGGACCTGGACCTTGGCCTGAGGAAATCTCCTCTAACTGGACCTTACTGAACTCTGAGTAAACACCCCTGCTCTACAAGATTTATACAAACTGAAATTGAAATGCTGAGACTTGCTCGTTCACTTCTCTAACCAGCCCATAATTGTCCAAGCCCAACCCACCCAGCCAGCCCACGTGTTGGTTGTTTACCTGCAACGACCGCAGTGCCTCACAATGAATCCCACCCGCAAATGATGTAGCAGATCACACAGGACCTGCGGGTGAACCCGCCTTGTTCAGACCTCTAATCAGTGGGCAGTTCCTAATGACAGCTCTTGACCCACTTAACCAGTTCTGTAAAGCTAAATAAAGCCTAACGAGTTTATTAAGTTCTGGGACAACTGGAAGAGTGTCCAACTGTTTTTTTTATTAGCCTTTTAAAATTTGTAATAGTAGCAGAGCTTAATTTTACTTCTTTATATTTTAAAAAATCTACAGTTTAAAAACTGTGACTCAGTTAGTTAGAGGTGGACAGTGTCCTCTGTACACTAGGGGCTGCAGGACGTCGACTTAATCGCTAATGATGTTATAAATAAAACCACAGCAACTTGGGATCTTAAGAGAATACTCAAGATAAAGACTCAGTAGAGGGTTTTGTGCCACTTCCATCACATATAAATCTAATTCTCAGCCTTCAGGAAACAGAAGATATAGTCTGACATACAGTGATTGAGATAAAATGTTATTGACGCTAAGATCTATTTATAAAACACATTTACAAAAGAAAACAGGTCCCACGTTATATTAAGTATCCTTAATAACTGTGTTGTTACACATGAACAACAATATAGCTACTAGTGATGTAGCCACTGTTACAGATGGGTTACAGCAGTTCAGCTTATGTAATCACACATGAGTATTAAATGCTGGAAAATACTTCAGGAACAAAAATTGCTAGCTATAAATAGTGAATATTGTCAATGTCCATTTTAGACGGTTCTAAAGTCTAAGTCAGCTGCCGTTTACGTTGGTTAAAAATTTCATGACCAATAAAATACTTTTTTATTTACTCAGCACTTTTGAAGTATTTAAACAGTATTAATAAGTAAGTCATTGGCGTAGGAACCGTGGGGGGGGGAGACAGTTTATATAATAAAATAAAAAACTTTTCTAACGTTTACATTAACTTTAGTTAGAAAACACATGTAAAGTTACATTACTCTCTGGCCACGCCCCCAAACTGCAGACTGCCACTACACTAAATACATAAAACCTAAAATATAATGAATAAAATTAATTAATTAATTAATTAATAAATAAAAGGACTCCAGCATAAGAAATGCTGTCAGTAGCGCAGTGTGTAATGTTTCAGAGGGTGCTGTTTGGGACACAGCCTTACTGTCTAACATTAATGTTAAGTCTAGTCAGGAAACCTTAATATACATTTATTTATCATTTCATTTCAGCATCATGCTCCAAAGAAAATATTTGTTTTAGTATATATGTATATAATCCAGACATTGAATGTATAATTTAAAAGTTTTCTGACAGCAGTAGCATGTAATGTGGAGTATCTTGTTTAGTTTGTAAAGTGATCTTTAATTGAATTTATCTAATAATAATCAGACGTACAGATAATGTTGTATTTTGTTTATTTATTTATAATTTACTGTAATTCCACAAATGTTGTTCTACGTCACTGTGATTTACTACCTTACCTACAGTCGAATCAGCTTATAGGTGATATTTAGGAGATAGGGTGGGCTTTGGTTCATATTAGCAAATGTGTCCCCCCAGTGTGAGACCCGATCCTACGCCCTTGCAGTAAGTAGTGCTTTTCCATACAGCAGTGTGTTTATTTAACTCTTTCCAAGCTTCTCCTTGTGGAACCCAGTATTATTTACAGTTCTCATCTAATACCTGCTTTGACTGCTCAGTACTTCATTAAGCTAAATCAAGATTTGCTGCTGAAGGAACTAAATACATTCATAAAATGTCTGGGGCGTCCAGGAGAAATCTGCAACTACACTTTGTTCTTCAAACTGGATCAAGATCTGATCTACTTCTCTCACAATAACATTTTCATGTTACTTTGTATTGTATGTATAATTAATTATTTACATCTGTTCTAATCATATCTGGTGTTCTTACTGGTGAACATTTATTGTTCAGATAAAGACTTTTGCATAGCATTGTATATGCAATTCTGGTTGAATAGCAACACCATCTGGACCAGAACCCTAATAGGTACCTTCAAAAGTGCACGTTTGTGGAAGTTTCTGGGTCTCAGTCTCTTCTCGTCTTGTGTTTTTCTGCTTTCTTTGTGAAAAACGTGGCTCCACAGAGAGCAAATGGGAGTTTACTGTTCAAACTGCGCCGGTTGTGTCAATAACAGTTGTTTTCAGGACAAAAGCGTTTCGAGTCAGCAATAACGTGTTCCAACAAGACAAGGCTTTCCAGGGTCACTGTTTTGGCTCGTTGAAGAGTTGAACAACAGGTCATCTTGACAAGCCCTCAGGTGAACTTCGCATTCAGACGCCTGAATGAGTCATTAGGCAATTAGTTCACGGTTGGAGACAGAACAGCCTCGGGGATTTGAACGGTGGTCTATGAGGTGAAGACGCACATGAAGTCAGGTTCTCGGTTATTTTGGTGACCTGGCTTATATTAAAGCCTACACTTTTCTAGTATTATGGTTATTACATGCGAAAACAGTTTAATTCATATTTACATGACCGACTGGTTTCCAAACCCTCCTCATCCCTTAAACAGGCTGGTTTGGTGACTGATTTATGTAAATGACGTCTGCCATGACTGGCTGTCCCAGGTCTGAAACACTCCTTCAATGCGAATGGGTGGGGTTAAGCTGCTGTAGGTTGAAAAAAGCCAGACATAGAAAGATAGATGGTAATGTAATGCAAACTTCAGAATGTAGTCCATTCTGTTCTGTAGTTTATTCTGTTCATTAGTGTCCAAGGCACGAGCGGATCAGACACAGCAAGTCCACTCTATTAGACACTGCTACCTTGGGGGTCCACCTTGTAGATGTAAAGTCAGAAACAATAGCTCATCTGCTGCTGCACAGTTAGTGTTCTCTAGTCCTTCATCAGTGGACACAGGACACTGCTGTCTGGATAGTTTTGGTTGATAGACAATACTCAGTCCAGCAGTGACAATGAGGACTGCTGTGTCTGATCCACTCACACCAGCACAACACACACTACTAACACGCCACTACCATATCAGTGTCACTGCAGTGCTGGGAATGACCCACCTCCCTAATAGTACCTGCTCTGTGATGGTCCTGTGGGCAGTTCTGATCATTGGACAGTGTGTGTAGATACAAAGAGGTGGGTTTAATGTTATGGCAAGTATATATATATAAAATTTTACCCCATGCCACTTTAAATTACATGTTAACCATTTAATTATGTAGAATTTTGAAAATTCAATGGACTTTTCCCCCATTTATTGTTACCTCATAGAGTTGAACAGCAGAGGTCACATTTGAAATACATCATAAGAATTAAAATCTTTCAGGTATGTAGGCAGAAAGTCCTGGAATGGAAGCAGAGGCTAAATTTCCTTTCTGCAGTCTGACATTTCACTCTGACCTCTCTCGGTTCAGCGCTGCCCCGGAACAGGCCGGTGCCTCGGCCTCGTCCCTGACCTCTGTCTGCACCCACGGCTCCTGGAGGACAGAGTGACCCAGGTTTCGTTCTGTCGGCTGCACTCCTGAGGCCGGCAGCGCTGCTTTCTGGAGCACCGGCGGCTCCTCTGAGCTTTGGGTCTGAGACGGTCTCTTGGTGCTGAGGTGAGTATTGCGGGCGGCGCCAACCAGTTAGAACCGGCTGCGGCTAAAAAAAGGACATAAAAACTAGTAAGACCTTTAAAGGATTGAAGGTTACGGTGCTGTGGACTGTATTCCCCTGTGTGGTGGAGCTTTTCTGAAATGTCTACAATAACATTTGTATTTTAGGTCAGTAGTGATCATAAATACATACATACTGGGTGTTTTATGCTTTTATACGCCATCCTGAGCGGAATTCTTGAATAATATGTTGAGATTATTATTGAGATTATTAATATTATGCTGAGACTGTAATATTACTGTAAGAACATTTTAATAACACATCAAGACTTACAGTATCATAAGCTGGAAGGATATCCTTCACAATAACTTGGCTGATGCAGGAAAGGATCATTTTCTTTACTTTAATTTTAATTAATATCATTTAAATTTTCCATTATTTTCAAACTCTGTCAAGATCTCCTCATGGTCCGCAACCTGTCCATCCTGTGACCACCCCAGAAGAAAACCCAGCATTGGACCCTGGATCTGTAAATGGGAGCCTTCCGAGAGTCTTCCAGTAAATCGGTAACAAGTATGCTCATGTACAGGACAAGGGAAGGGGGGTGTGCTACGTGCTGAACTTACATTCTGGTGTCTGGGATGTCTGAATGCAACTGATGCCTCATTTAAGGTGGAACTGGAAAGTTCTAACAAGAAGCTGAGACACCTTAATGTAGCCTAACTGCTGCACCATTTAAGGTAGAACAGGATAGTTCTAACAAGAAGCTTGGACACTAATGTAGCCTAACTGCTGCACCATTTAAGGTGGAACAGGAAAGTTCTAACAAGAAGCTGAGACACCTTAATATAGCCTAACTCCATTTAGGGTGGAATAGGAAAAATGAGCAATTTAAGGTGGAACAGGAGAGTTCACAAAGGATGCTGAGGTGCCTTAATGTAGCCTAACTGCTGCATCATTTAAGGTGGAATCAGAAAATATGAGCAAGAAACAGACACCCCAATGTAGCCTTACTTCTGCACTATTTAAGGTGGTACAGGAAAGTTCTAAAAAAAAACTTGAGGTGCCTTAATACAGCTCAACTGCTACACCACTTAAGGTGAAACAGGAAAGTTCTAACAAGAAGCTGAGGCACCTTAATCTAGCCTAACTCCATTTAGGGTGAAATGAAATGAGCAATTAAGGATGCTGAGGTGTCTTAACACAGCTGAACCGCTGCACCATTTAAGGTGGAACAGACACATTCGAACAAGAAGCTGTGGATCCAGGTGGAACAAGAAAATATGAACAAGCAACTGAGACACCTCCATCACCACTTTTTAAAAACGTTTGATATGATTTGAATGTACCTATTGTTCTTTACACTGTGTCTAAATTTCCCGATGAACGGAGCAAAAGAAATGATTTAGCAAGACGTCTGGTTCCATTGACTTACATTAACAGTGAGTGAGTTTTTTCCTTCTCCTGTAAAGTGACCATTTTTGAGATACACAGTTTTATTATGCTTCTTAAAAACTGGGAATCTGTATCCCTCTGTCTGAAGTCATGTCGTAGCTAATGTGGCTGCTAGATAAGCTGAGGGAGGTGAAAAAAACACTAGGTACCTCATGTCTGCTGAGCCTTTCCCAAACACAGTACAATCAATTATAAAACTAAACGCTTCCGTCCAGCAGGCACTCCTAAGAGCAGCATTAATCACGGCGTTTGCTTGCTCGAGCTGAATTTCCTCTAGACCTTTTGAAAAATCTTGACCTTTAAAACCAGTCGGTTCTATGGAATAGCATTTTAAAGGAAATCAAAGGTCCCGACTCTCAATATGTTAAATTGAATGGTGCACAAAGTAAAGATTGAATTCTATTTTATAGGTGGACGAGCTCTGAAAGAGCCAGCCTTTCTATGTCGATGCTGGTGTATCGCGGCCCCTGGCTGGCCTTTACATGTTCCTACACGAGTATTGGCCGGTTGCTCAATCGGAAACTCCAAACTCTTATTTCTCCAGCTAGTGCTCTACTGCCCCCTCTGGCCTCTGTGTTAACGGCACCTTCAAACCCTCTTACTGGTTTCATCTGTCTTGATGGACCTGTCACAGCAGACTGGATTAGCAGCTCTTGTTATGCGCCTTGCTGCCAGGAGGAAAACATGGAAATCAGAAGCAATTTACTGAGTCTGTTCTGTCACTCACCCAGACGGGTAATTGATTAATTCAGACAACCATGATTACCTGTTTCATGTGTCTTGGAAGCCGAAGCAGAGAAAGAAAATGATTGTGTCCTCATGAGCAGGTGTGTCTAAAGCATTTCAGAGGAGCTCTTTAAACTTTGACAGCAGATGTGTTCAGTCATGTCTGCTGAAGCTTGAGTTGAGTTTGAAAATAATACGTTTAGGTTAGACTCCTATAGATCATCTACAGATGCTGGCAGTATTAACAAACTATCTGTTTATCTGTTTAAAGAACTGTTTATCTGCTGAAACGAACGACGTGGCTTGTGCAAAAGTTCTGCCACATCATATGTTATGCTTTGCTTTTATGTCAAGCGATTAGAAGTTCTACACTAGAATCAGCTCAAAATATATCTGTCCAACCAAAGTATTCTTCCATATAGAGGACGTATTCATTTATTTTATTTCAGAAGCGCAACAAAACAGGTCACTGGGGGATACGGCTATTAAAGAGTAAAGAACATGAGTATTATTATTATTATTATTATTATTATTATTATTATTTTTCACTTCAACATTAATGCAACATTAAAGTAATACAGGCCTTCAGCTATTTAAGCCCTGTATAATAGTGATGTGCGATACTGCAAAAGTTGGTATCGATCCGATACCAAGTAATTACAGGGCAAGTATCACCGATACCAATACTGATGGGGAATCACCTACGTAAAATAAAATAAAGTCTATTCATACCCTACCTACAAGTAGCAGATATGAGCTATTTGTTATAATAACTGTATTTATATTATTATTAATAATAGCCAGATTTTATAATGAAAAAAGAATAATAGAAATCGTATTTGATATTGATAATTAACATTATTACTCATTGTAATAATATTATATTGTTATAATATATATTATAATATTATTATTATAATATGGTGTGTTTGTTGTTATTTTCGTAAAACAAGAAAATACAAGCTTAGTAACAGAGTTGAATCTCTTAGTAGCTTGCAGTCATTGTCGTCTCCTATTTCATAAATAAAAGGATGTGATCCAGATAGAAATCTGTAACAATCCGCTGCCAGATGTATAATAATTGGAGCATCTGTAAACATATGAGCGGGGCATTTATAAAGTGCCTAAAGAGAACTAATCATTTAACTATAGCTGTTACTAGTGCAAGGCTGCTGAGCCAATGGGAAAACGCTAACCTCCTGTTGCTAAGCAGCGCTCATTTGTGGTGTTGCTACAGCTCCTTACCGTTTTTCCAAAAACATCACAGATCTGGTCTTGGCTGTGTGTGGAGCTGAAATAGCTGAAAAACTCCACACATGACTGCTTACGCTCTGCCATTGTGACTCCTCCCTGAGCAGCGTGCCGCCGCGCTTACGGATCACGCTCTTACCCAGGTGGAAGAAAAAGTAGTTCCCACCAACCGCGTATCATTTAGACAAGATCTCAATAGTTTAGTTACTTTCCACTGTGTAACTGTTAATGATATACATTGCCTCTAATGATTTAAGTATCAAAAGTATCGATATTTTGATTTGAGAATCGATTTTAGAGCATAAAGATCTGGTATCGGAGGTAGCAATATTTCAGTATCAATCCGCACATCACTACTGTATAATGCAGTCTGGTTTAGTGTACAGTTTTTCTCAGTGGATTGGCATTGCAACAAGTGCATTTCTCAAAACAGTTGGTGCAAACTCAATGAAATACCTGCAAAAGCACGTACCTCACTCAGAATCCTTTGTTTTTGTCTCAAAAGCAAATATTTATGTCAATCAACTTATTAGTGCCATCAGAAAGTTTGGTCTGTGTGTGATTGGCTTTGAACAAGACAGTCCAAATACTTAGTCATGTTGTCAGTGCAACAGTGTACAGTGTAAGTATATTCTGATGGAAACTGCAAGAACGCTGCACATTCTGTGGCATATCAATTGAAACGGTACGTGTTACACACAAAATACAAACACAGAGTTACACATGACTGTATGTGGGAGACTGACAGCAGGAAATTAAACTGGAATCAAATTTATACAGTAATATTCTTTTACTGTATTGTTCGTACTGCAATTTGTTGACAAACAAAATCAAATGGAAATGTGGGAAAGACAGAAAACCGTTTGGCACCACTCAATAACACAAACTAGACAATCAGAAACTTACTCTACACATTCAAAACAACCTGAGACAAAAACTTTCTAGTGCTTTCTTTTCCTGTCACTCCTCTCCGCAAAACATTAGATTGAATAACATTTAAGAGTTTATGTCAATGTACAGCTTTACAGCAGAGGACACGTTTCTGAATTATATACCTGTTTATCTACGAAATGTTTGAACGATTGAAGACACAGTTGTTCTCCCAATATTCAGCTGCACCCGACGACCAGCTTCAGCCACAGTAAGACCATGATGTACAACTCAGCCTTCTACCACACAGCCGTACCCCTCTTCTTGGCTGTTCACCTGTACACAGCCTTGTGTTTCAATTCTGAGACTTTGTGACACTGCATTGTTTTGTGTCTATATATGTTTGTCAACTGAAAGTTCATAAGACACACCTTTGACTGATGGTTGAGAGCTGTTTGACCATTGCTTGATCTAAACCTTCACACATTCCCATTCTTAACTGAAAGCCAAGATTCTCCTGAGAACTCTTTAATCAATTTAGGATAAATTCCCAAAATGTACCTAAAGTTTTTTAGAAATGTACTAATTCTACTTGAGAGATTATGACACACACAATTAGAAACTTACTCTAAACATTCAAAACAACCTGAGACTAAAACTTAAGGTATTAGAGTGCTTTCTCTTCTATACATCCTGACACTCCTCTTTTGGGCCACATGTTTTCATCCACATCACACAGGATATCTTCCCTTGCAATGCAGCGTGGAAAGAATCTCCTGGAGTGTCTAATCCAGCCTCTGTTGGAATCTGCTGTGATATCCTACTTTGTGTCCAGACTACAGACTGATATTATGGAAAATAATGACTATAATCATAAATGACTATAATAACAATTCACACAATGTACCAAAAAACTTGTACAAATCATGTCTGAGAGATTACGACAACATGTTCAGCACTTTTGCATGTAATGACCTAGACAATGACCTAAAGTCTAAATGACCTGAAGCCTGAATGTTTTGGAAGGTAAGACAGTTCAACAGACAATCAGTAGAACACATTTTGATGAATGTGACAAAAGCAATTGACGATGCAAAAAAACAGCAGACAGATGTACATGTACATTTACATGAATGTACAAAAGCATTAGCTAAATGTGAAACAACGAGAAATGCTATTATGATGTGCACAAGTGACGAGCAGATGTGGAGATTGAATTAATAGTTTTGAGAAATTCAATTCTGATCTGAGAAAATCGACTGAGAAAAACTGTAATGCTTGCAGGAAAAAACAAACTCTGATTTTTAAGATGTCAAATATATTTAGAGTTATATAAGTTATATAACAAGTTTAAAATTCCAATATTTTCAGTTTCAATACTCTAGTATATTAAAGTGTCAATATTCATGTAAATTAAAGGTTCAAAACTCAAATTACTACGGTTTTAAAACTGAAGGCAGGTGAATGGGCAACATTCAATAAAAAAAAATGCATAATGTAATTAGAGTAAGGAAGTAAAGTTACCGAAGTAAGGTTAACAACTGTGATATTTTGGATTACAACATACCATACCATACCATGCATTCACATTTCTGTTTCACTAATAAAATACCTGAATACACTTCCCTCTTTATCCACTAGATGCCGTTGTTTTATTTCTGCTGAGCTCATGATCCAGTCACTGCACTGTAATATATACACCAATCAGCCGTAACATTAAAACACCTTCCTGTATCTCCATTCACTGTTCACCATATCAGCTCCACTGTATCTACACTCACTGTCCACTGTATCAGAGGTGGGTCATTCTCAGCACAGCAGTGACACTGACGTGGTGGTGGTGTGTTAGTAGTGTGTGTTGAGCTGGTGTGAGTGGATCAGAATGTTTAAACACTGTGTCCACTCACTGTCCACTCTATTAGACACTCCTACTACTTGCTGGTCCACCTTGTGGATGTGAAGTCAGAGACAGTAACTCATCTGCTGCTGCACAGTTTGTGTTCCTCTAGTTCTTCATCAGTGGACACAGGACGCCGCCCTCAGGACACTGCTGTCCGGATAGTTTTGGTTGGTGTAAGATTCTCAGTGGTCCTGTGGGGGGTCCTGATTGTTAAACCAATTATACAGAGAACTAAATATACTTATATATATATATATATATATATATATATATATATATATAAATAACTTTTTTCTATAACATATACTTTTATAGCTTTTATTGATTGATAGATACAATAAAACTACCTCTATAAAATTATTTTAAATGCTTATTATGTTTACTAAATGTTTATTAAATGGTTATTAATAGCTATACATTGCTATTAACACCATAACACATGAATGAAAATAGAAACAGTGACCTGTTGCTGGACATATAGTCTGTTACTATAGTCTGTTACTATAGTCTGTTGCTTGCCATCTACACTGTTAGCCCTCAGATGTTACTGTTTACTATGTATCGTACATCAGTCAGCATTGAACCTCTCAGCTTTATTAGACATTTCTTAATAATATACTAATATTTAAACTGTGTTAATAATTAAAGATGATAATTTGGCATACATTAACATATAAAATTATTTAATTTACATTCATTTCTAGTATATTATCTGCATCTTCCCCCAGAGTGTCACAAGTATTGATATAACACACCCAAGTGTATGTATATCACTCTCTCTTACACTGTGAACACCATTAGTATCTGCTGTACTTTGTGTTCTATTTGTGCTCTCACACCATCAAGCAGTTTAGATCTTCACAGATTTGAGGTTTTGAGTTTAGATCACAGATTTCCTGTTTGGTTTAAAGTTTCTCACCATCTCACATGGTTTATGGCTGTTAGTTAATGAGCTGCTAGCACTTATAACCATCAGCGGCAAGAAAAAATTAAAACAGCCATTATTTATTTATTTATTCATTCATGTTACAGCAAAAGTATTTAGGAGACATATTTTAATGTATGATTTGTAATACAATGATATATATATAAGAAAATAATATATATTGTATATTGCTGTATTAGTAATAATATTGGTGTTATATTGGTGTTCATGTATATCTGTGTATTGGAGTTATAGGTATACAAGCTTCAGCCACTAGGTGGTAGTAATGAGTCATTGCTCATAGGACAGAAACAGACAGAGACTATAAACTGCTGAACCTGACTGTGTGTTTAGCCTGATGGAGTGACTTCTGAATTCTCAGTAGTGCTGGTTATTATGTGTATGAGGAGAACAGCGTGTAACCTTTCCCGAAAGGCTTACACAGGAGAGTCCCCTGCAACCTAACCCTGTAGCTACCTTTCCTAATAAACCACGCGCCACCAATGATGGGCCATAAGCTTCAACATATTTTATATTGAATTACAAACAAAGATAAACCATAGAACCAATTCCATTCCCCAATATTTACATAGACAGGAGACCAAAAATAGTCCAGTTTAGTCCATAAAGTAGCAAAGAAATAAACAAAAAGAAAAATTTGGTCCCAAAAAGATCCCAGGGTAAGATCAGTCTTACCAGTTCAAGTCCTAAAAGGTGATCCTAGCGAGAGGTAGTCCTAGCAAAAGGTTGTTGTGGTTTAATCCCCCCAGATCCAGAGGTTCTCCAGGTCCAGAGGAGCACCTTAGATGAGTCCCCGTTCAAAAAAACTCCTTGTCTAGACCAATACATAGGACATCCAACAATAGCAACAGAGCATTGTCTCCAAACATATTAGCCTTAGCAAAGTAGCTTAGCAGTAGCAAGTTAACACAATACCTGGGCTTAATCTTTGTGCCAATTAGCACAAACTAGCATTTTAGCCTATTAGCTCAGCATTAGCATATTAGCTCTAGCATTAGCAGGTTAACATAACCCTATCATACCTCTTAATGTAGGAAGTTAAAATCAAACCCACTAATCTTTACTTTTTACCAAATAAACAAGACAATCAACGATCAGCTCATAAAAATAAATACTCAAAGAATGTTCTTACACCTGAGCATAAAACCAACTGTTTCCAGAGAGGGCTTAGAGCAGGTGTGTGGAAGACTCCTCAGGTGCCTTTCCTGGAAACATGACCCTACTTCCTCTTGTCCACAGGGGACATGCTTTTCCTGCTGTTGCCCCCCAGAGGATGCTATAAAAATGACATCCTAACTGGTACATAGGACTGTGTCTGTTACAAGCTGTTCCAGGAAACATTAATATTTCAGTATAACTGATTCAGCTGAGCATACTAACTAGTGTCATCTAACTAGTAACACTCTATCTCTCTCTGTCTGTCTGTCTTTCTGTCTCTCTCTCTTTCTGTCTGTCTCTCTCTCTCTGGCTATTACTTTTTCTGTCTGTCTGTCTCTCGTTCTATCTCTCTTTGTCTGTCTCTCTGTCTCTCTCTCTTTCTGTCTGTCTCTCTCTCTCTGCCTATTACTTTTTCTGTCTGTCTGTCTCTCTCTGTCTATCTCTCTGTCTGTCTCTCTGTCTATCTCTCTTTGTCTGTCTCTCTGTCTCTCTCTCTTTCTGTCTGTCTCTCTCTCTCTGCCTATTACTTTTTCTGTCTGTCTGTCTCTCTCTGTCTATCTCTCTTTCTGTCTGTCTCTCTGTCTATCTCTCTTTCTGTCTGTCTGTCTCTCTGTCTATCTCTCTTTGTCTGTCTCTCTGTCTCTCTCTCTTTCTGTCTGTCTCTCTCTCTCTCTGCCTATTACTTTTTCTGTCTGTCTATCTCTGTCTGTCTCTCTTTCTGTCTGTCTGTCTCTATCTCTCTCTTTCTGTCTGTCTGTCTCTCGGTCTCTCTCTGTCTGTCTCTCGGTCTCTCTCTGTCTGTCTCTCTGTCTGTCTCTCTTTCTATATCTATCTCTGTCTCTCTCTATCCCTGTCTGTATGTCTGTCTCTCTTTCTCTGTCTCTCTCTCTCACTGTCTGTCTGTCTCTCTCTCTCTGTCTCTCTCTCTATCGCTCTCTCTCTGTCTTTCTCTGTCTTTATCTCTCTCTGTCTGTCTCTCGATCTCTCTTTGTCTGTCTCTGTCTGTCTGTCTCTTTTTCTCTATCTCTCTCTGTCTGTCTGTATATCTGTCTCTCTTTCTTTCTCTCTCTCTTTTTCTCTCTCCCTCTATCCCTATCTCTGTCTCTCTCGCTCTTTTCACGTTAGATCAGATTATATGTATAGATCTGTAACCAGGACGCACATATGACCTAAATCTCATGGTGAATAAAATTGCTGTCTATAACTGTTTTTCATTCTTTCTTTTGATTTCTTCCTTCTTCATTCCTTCATAAAGTAGTTTTACTGTTACAGTTAAAGTAATAAATGGTTAAACTGTTTATTTACATCTTCAGCTGTAAATACCAGTTAAGATCTAAAGTACTACGTCTCTAATGCACCTGTTTTCTGCTGCGTTTCTGTCCTCACTGAAAACCAGTGAGCATATATACTGTACATACTACATACACTACCACTCAAAAGTTTGGGATCACAGTGAAATGTTCTTGTTTTCAATCTTGTTTTAATGGAGTATCTTCTTCCTTAACACAATAATGGACTGACGGGTCTCTAAAGAAAGTTGTTTCTTTCTGGTCATTGTGAGTCGGTCAGCAAGCCATCAACTGCTGATGCTTCAGATACTAAACTAACCTAGAATGTTGTTCTCCCTTCTATACTCACTTATTAGTAGAATGTTTTTCAGCTGTGCATCACAATTGATCAAGAGTGTCCTAACAACCAATTAGTCCAATAACATCCTTAACTTGGATTGGCGGCCGTACCAGGAGATTTAGACAGAGGACTGAGAATTGCTGATAATAGGACTATATGCAAAATAAGCCTCTATACAAAAATAGACTTTAATACAAACATTTTTATTCTTTAAAAATCATCTGATACACTTACAGTAATTGTGAAATGGACAATATTGTTTGTGAATTGCACAAAAATTGCATGAAATTAAATTCTAAAGTGATCCTAAACCTTTGAGCTGTAGTGTATATAATCTTTAGATTATGTTATGGATGATATCTTTACCAGGCAATCAGTAATCTGTAATTATATTAACCCTCCTGTGTGAAGCTCCTGCATACTGACTTCAGGTCAGTATTTAGGACAGCACCACTGCTGTAATGCATGTGCACTGTTTATTATTATTATTATTGTTTTATCTGAGGTTGCTATATAAGTCCTCAACCACCAGAGGGCAATAAAGTTCTAAATATCGTCTCTTTCTCAACAATGTACTAAAGGAGTTTTGAGGTGAGTACATTTGCTCTACTAAAATTACATCTAACTGGCTTTCGGAATCATAAAATGTCTACATTTATTTAAATAGCTGTATTTGTCATATACATAGTCAAGTCACATTATTATGACCACTTTCTACTTAGGATGGCAGCAGCGTTCTGATCTGGCTAATCTCTCTGTGGCATTCTCTGGACCCACTCATCCATGTGGAAGAAACTCTCAACTGATTTGGGTCCGAGTCCATCCTTGCAGATCACGTACACCATACATGCTGATGGTCTTCTCTGGGGTGGATGGGATCTTCCAGCAAGATGATGAGACACGTCACACGACTAGAAATGTCCCACACTGGTTGGAAGAGCTGACCAAGACCTCCAAGTACTACCCAGGACCTGTAATTCCATCAGATTTGAACCCAACTGAGCATCTGTGGGACCACCTGGATGGTGGTGTTGGCTCTATGGATGCTCCTCCACGCTCCCTCCAGCAGCTGTGGGATGCACTGCAGTCAGCATGGCTCCAAATACCTGTGACCACCAAGCAGGACCTTATTGAGTCTCCAAGCCAGCCCAGCTGCTGTCAGTGCTTTACACAGTGGTTACTCTGGATATAAGCTGGTGCTCATAATAATGTGACTCTACTGTGTATATGAGATCCACCTTTAATTCAGCTCCACTTCAGTATACCACAGTGAGTTCCTAATTCCTGTGTTTGAGTCTAGTTTTATTTGTTTGGGGCCTAAAAAGCTTCCTTTCTTGTGTTCAATGCATTGATGGATGGATGATCTTATTGCTTTAAGTAACACCAACTACTTTCAGTTCTACCCACCTCCTGTGTTAGTTTCCAGTTGAGCTGTTCTAACACCTGTTCAGTCAGTAAGGCCCCCGCCCTCTTTCATTATATGTGAAGTGACTAAAGCCGTAGTGACAAGTCAATGTGACCAAACTCAGAAGCATCCCAATTCTAATATAATACTACGTGTCTGTCTCAAACCCTAGTGAGTGTGTAAGTAGGCTGTCTAGGTAGCAGCTGTGTAAGTAGCAGCGTTCTCTCCTCATAAAACAGATTACTGAGACGCTCTAGTTAGAGAGAGACTGCGTCACGGCTTGTTCACGCCCACTGCAGCACGCCACCGGTGGTTTAGCTGGTTGCTAAGCTACCGGCCGGCATCCAAAACAATAGCCAAGGCTTAAAAATCCACTAGCATAAATGCTAATGTCTGGAGTATAAAAGTGTAAATGGTGAAGGACTCGTTACAGAGTTGATAATAAAATACTGTTTTGTGTGATTATATGACCAGAAACACATTAAAACTCCAGAGAGAATCAAAATAACTCACATTTTAAAACCACTTCACTGCTCCTAGATTAGCCTGTGTTGCATCATGGGATTGTCTTAGCGGCTGAGGAAGCGTTCAATGCTTCTTTAAAATCAGGTGTAAATAAGGTTTCTCAGTAGACAGTATGTTTAAGGTATGTAAGAATCAGGACAGTCTACATGTCGGGAGAGCATACTATGACGTTAAATGCTGCCTATGTAGGAGCTCAGTAGGTTTTGAGACAGACCCTAAGAGTCAGTATAGCTGTAGAAATTCCTTGATGGATGGATGGATGGATGGATGGATGGATGGACGGACGGACGGACGGACGGACGGATGGATACTTTATTGATCCCAAAGGAAATTTAGCAGCCAGTAGCAGTTACAAACACAGTACAAAAAAAACAATAAGGTATATAAAAATTAAATAGTGTTTAAATAGTGTCCAGGAGTGCAAATGTACAGGATGTAGAGCAAAGTGTCAAATAGTGTCCAGGAGTGCAAATGTACAGGATGTCTGGCAAGGTGTCAATAGTGTCTATGAGTGCAAATGTACAGGATGTACAGTAAAGTGTCAATAGTGTCTATGAGTGCTGACATAAGATGTCCAGTAAAGTGTGGAGAGTGTCCGGGAGTGCAGATGTACAGTAATGTGATTACAGTACAAATAAAAATAAACTGTAATTTGAACATAAGGGACTTGTTCCTCATCTGTCCTCCTCCCTCTTCCGGCTCCACTGGGAGGAATTGAAGAGTCTGATGGCTCTCGGGACAAAGGATCTCCTGAGTCTGTCTGTAGAGCAGCTCTGTGACAGGAACCTGCAAGACTTGTAGAGTCCTCCTCAGGCAGCAGCTGGTGTATAAATCCAGGAGGTTTGGGAGCTACACCCCGGTGATGTACTGGGCTGTCCACTTTACCCTCGACTCAGCAGTGCAGCTCCTGTAGCTGGTGGTTTTGGAGCTGTTAAAATGCTCTCCACAGTACATGTGTGAGATGTTCTGAAGATGCAGGGCTTCATGCCACACCTCCTCAGTTACTGTTGTGCCTTCTTCACTACCCATTTGGTCCATGAAAGATACCAGTGTGATGTGAACACTGTGAATTACTGTGATTCCTAAATGTTTCTACTGTGCAATAATATCCTCACAGCTGATGGTGAAAATCTAGGAGGGAAAAATTTGACAAATTGATTTGGATCCTATTACATACCATGCTCGAACTCAGCGAGCTCTTTAGAAACATTCTTTCACTGATGTTTATAAAGACAGACTGCATGGTTAGCTGCTTGATTGTATACACCTGTTTCAATGGTACTGAATGAAACACCTGAATTCATTTATTCATTTATTTTGTGTCTGTACTTACAGTGTCCATACAATGTATCAGAGCAAGCAATTGGTGGGAAGTAGCGATAGAAACTTGGCAAGCATTAGTTTGTAGCATATTAACTGCCATAATTATCACATTTAAGCGTTCTCCAGTTTTCCGGCCAGTAAATAAACACACTTCAGTGCCTGAATTTAAATAATAACTTGGATGGTTTACAAAGACTTTATTTTTATCACAAACAAAATGTATTTTGACCGCTGGCAAAGAAGATGTTGTGGAAAAACAGGACTTGAAGCAATTATTTTTTAATTGAACCTAGTAGAGTATGGGTAGTGCCCAAGCAGAGTCCCTGGGGTAGCCCCCGCCACCACCACAGTCTCTACACAGTAATGCTTTCAGAATGTCCACTGTCATAGTAAACAAGCACATACAGGGGTTGGACAATGAAACTGAAACACCTGTCATTTTAGTGTGGGAGGTTTCATGGCTAAATTGGACCAGTCTGGTGGCCAATCTTCATTAACTGCACATTGCACCAGTAAGAGCAGAGTGTGAAGTTCAGTTAGCATTTAAGATCACAGTTTAGCTCAAAATATTACAATAACACAACGTTATGGGACATACCAGAGTTCAAAAGAGGACAAACTGTTGGTGCAAGTCTTGCTGGCTATTCATGGCCGGACAGCTATAGCCAAACCTTTTGGTCCTTCGTGCCAATGCCAAACGTCAGTTTCAATGGTGCAAGGAGTGCAAATCTTGGGCTGTGGACAATGTGAAACATGTATTGTTCTCTGATGAGTCCACCTTTACTGTTTTCCCCACATCCAGGAGAGTTACGGTGTGGAGAAGCCCCAAAGAAGCGTACCACCCAGACTGTTGCATGGCCAGAGTGAAGCATGGGGGTGGATCAGTAATGGTTTGTGCTGCCATATCATGGCATTCCCTTGGCCCAGTACTTGTGCTAGATGGGCGCATTACTGCTAAGGACTACCGAACCATTCTGGAGGACAATGTGCATCCAATGGTTCAAACATTGTATCCTGAAGACGGTGCCGTGTATCAGGATGACAATTCACCAATACACACAGCAAGACTGGAGAAAGATTGGTTTGATGAACATGAAAGTGAAGTTGAACATCTCCCATGGCCTGCACAGTCACCAGATCAAAATATTATTGAGCCATTTTGGGGTGTTTTTGAGAAGCGAGTCAGGAAACGTTTCCCTCCACCAGCATCACACTGTCCTGCAAGAAGAATGGCTTAAAATCCCTCTGACCACTGTGCAGGACTTGTATATGTCATTCCCAAGACCAACTGACGCTGTATTGGCCGCAAAAGGAGGCCCTACACCATACTAATAAATTATTGTGGTCTAGAACCAGGTGTTTCAGTTTCATTGTCCAACCCTTGTACATCCCTTAGGGCCTTGTTTTGCTATTTTTCGGTGACCCGTGCATCTGTTCTCACACGTTTTCAATAGGAGACAGTTCTGGACTGTATGAAGGTGAATCTTTCTGGATATTGTTCACAATATTTGTGTATGAAGCTAAGTTTATTGGCAGAAGTTTGCCAAGCTGTCCCCGAGCCCATGTGGTGATATCGGCACAGAGACATGCTGAAGTTGAGACATGTTCAAAGGCATTGTGCATTATTGCTGATGCAGTGGTGATAAAGTCACTCAATTGTACTGTATATACAAAAAATGCCAAATGTCATTCATGCATAAGAATCTGGTCATTATTGGGTGCTTTCATGTTCGGGATGGACCAAACAAGCGTTTATTTAAAGTGTGCTTCATTGTAACAGGTGTGAACGCTCCACTCATACTCACCAAACGACTGAAGCTTGGAATTCTACACGTCACGGCTCTCGTTGCACTTCCACACAAACCTCGGCTCAGCTAACTGCTGGTAGGAAGATATCCATTCAAACAAAGAATAACAAGTAACACTCATATTCAGTCTCTCGTTCTGACCGCAGATGAAGTGTCTGGCAGTTTTGCATAAACATAAAAAAATCTTTGCTACTCAGTAAAAGCTCCTCGCGGTTTCATGGTTACAAAGCACTGACTTGCTTCTCACGGTTCTACATCCTGTCACCCTGTCACATGCGTGCCAACTTGTAGGGGGCATTAAAACCACAGTGGCAGTGTAAAACCATTTAGAGAGAGTGTGATAGCACCCCTTATATAAGACATCACTTTCTGTCCTTACAGCTCATGCCACAGCAATGCAATGACATGATATCATTTGCAAACATTATACATTATAGCTTTATAGGTGCTGTAGTTCAGCACAGAGTGAGATACACCGAAGATGCTGATGTTGATATTTTTTTAAGGCCACTGGGCTGTGTGGGTTTTATATGGGCTTGTAGTGGCTTTTTGGTTTATAACTTTGGGCCCCCACTGGGTTATAATTTTGGGCCTCAGTTGGGCTACCTCTGGGGGTCCAGCTGGGTTAGAGTTATGAGATCCAGTTAGGTTACAGGTGACCCAAATAGTACTTACATCTGTGATTTAACTGTGGCCCAGTTAGGGTGCCACTGTGGACCTCGGTCAAGTCAAAGTGGGCACTATTTGGCTCACTATCATGGGGCCCAGTTAGGCTACATTTCTGTTTTGATTTTTCACATGGGCCCCACCTGCACTGAAGGAAGTCTGAATCTCCTCACTCATCTTCTAAACCACTTATCATTATTGCTCATGGGGAGTGCTGGAGCCTGTCACAGTGGTCATTTGACAGAAACACCTTGCCGCCAGTCCATCACAGGGCACACATAAACACAAACACTCACACCTAGGGGGCAATGTAGCATCTTCAGTTCACCTGACCGGGGAATCAAACCCAGGCCCTTCTTGCCAGTAACAGCGATACCCACTGCTTTCTTATTTATCTCTGGTAGACCACAAACACACAACACCCTACAAATGAAAAGTCTTGACCTGAACATGTGTTTTGACTAATCTTGCTCTGTTTATGTTTGTAAATAATTCTGAAACCAAACTTGGTGGTCAGTGCTGCTTTCAGCAAGTCACAGCAGTTGAATGTAAGGGATTGCTCTACAGCAGAGGTCATTAATAGGCGGACAGTGGTCCGGACCCAGGCGTTGTCCAATGTGGACCCAATCCGATAAACTATTGAGTTTATTTTTATTTGTACTGTAATCACATTACTGTACATCTGCACTCCCGGACACTTTACATTCTGTACATTTGCACTCAATGGACAGTATTTAACACTATTTAACATTTACATAAATACAATCTTTGCACATTTCTTTATTTTTTAATAAATATCCCAGTACTGTCATATATCTACTGAAACCCGTTTTTCTCTTACACATTACCTAATTTATTACTGCACTACCGTTTTACCTTCAGTCAGGGTGTATAGTTGGTATTCATATATTCTTGTATATTCTTTTTGACTATTGGAATTCTTTATTCTTCTTTATTTATACTGTGTTATATACCTTTGTCAGGAGAGGTGCCGGGGGAAATAGACACGACGAAGGAGGCAGGCGCAGGCGCAAGGTTTAACTAAAATACTTTAATAAAGATCCAAACAAACACTAAGAATGAAAACAAACAAGAATATTAATCAAAACACTGACAAACTGACAGGGTCCACGCATAACACTAAACATAGACAACAAACCACAAAGGAGAGGGCAAAACAGGCAGACTATATACACTGGATAACGAGAGGAAACAGGAGACAGCTGGTGACAATGGGAGGCGACAAGGATGGGAACCAGGTGGAGGGCGGAGACAAGGATCACATGACTAACAGACAGAACCACATGGTGAAAGACGTGAACACAAGCACATGGACTACAAACAGAAACGTTAACAAACAGGCAAGGACGAGGGAAACAGGGCAGGACGTGACAACCTTATTGTGTTTTGTACTGTGTAACTGCTACTGGCTGCTAAATTTAATAATAAAGTATCTATCTATCAATAAAGTATCTATCTATCTATCTATCTATCTATCTATCAATAGAGTATCTATCTATCTATCTATCTATCTATCTATCTATCTATCTATCTATCTAGATTTCATTCTGGCCGTGTTCATTTTAAGCGGCAGAGCTTTTCTTGTCTTTACGGTATACGGGCTTTGCAGTGCAGTAGTCAGAGAATAAAACGAGTCGGAGCAAGACTAATTCAGATGGTTCATTCCACAATAAACATTATTAAGAAGAAAGAGCATCACCTTTAGACACCTTCGTACATGTATGAAAACGGCCCTGACTCAATTTCAGCCCAGATTTAAAGACAACCAAGAGCTCACTCCTCTCAGAGAGGAATAAAAGAGGGAAATAAACAGAGAACAAGAGGAGTGCACGTTTTATTCACTTTCTCTATACATGAGCACTTTATGATGCACTTTTTTTACAAAAGCATTGTTTTTTTTTATGTAAGCCCTTGTTTTGAAGAGGAAAACACATTTATTTGAAGTTCTATAAATAAATGATTCAGTTCAGCATTTAAAACAACAAATGATGTTGAAATATATCGAACAGTATTTGTAATTTGTCAAAAATGCTGATAGCGCTACTAGTCTACTTCAGTATACAGGATACGGCACTGAAGTTATTAAAATTGTGACCATCCAGACCTTGGCCTGAGGAAATGTCCGCTAACTGGACCTTACTGAATTCTGATTAAATACCCCTGCTCTATAGCAACTAATGGCATTCTCACTGCACAATCAATGAGAGCATCATGACATCTTCTCACGTTCCTACTTCTCACGGTTCTACATCCTGTCACCCCTCATCCTGTCACAAGTGTGGCAACTTGAGGGGACATTAGAACCACAATGGCAGTGTAAATACACAAAGCACCCCCATAACACAGTAAAAAGGTGAAATCTATACGGGCTGCTGCACCTACAAAGCTTATTCAGCTTTTACACTGGAATACACCTGCTACATCAAGTTAGGATCCCCTGTACACGTTATTAAATAAATAATAATAAAATAAGCTAAATTTAAAACCAGCAGGAAACATAATCATCATCAATCAGGTCACTGTGCTTCACCAGCCATTCAGTCAAACCTACTGTGGGACATATGAAGGGGGCATGCAACTTAAAACTTAAAAACTATAATGAGCTTGTCTAATTTCAATGCATATTATTGTATCATATAAAATTATATAGTTACGTTTACAGCAATATATTAAGGGAGGACAACTCTCAGTTCTTCTAAAACTCTCGTGGATGCCAGAGTGAAAGTGTGCATGCACACAAAAGCAGGAAATGGCGTGCAGCCAAAAAAAAAAGAGAGACAGACATGGCTCAGAGTAGATCAGTGATACAAAATTCTTACATAATAGAATGTAGGGCGAAGTGTAGTGTATATGTGCAATGTAGTGCATATCGTCGCTGTCCATGAAAAACAAGTGTCTCCAAAATAGTAACTTTACAGGAGACTGTACTTTTTAATGTAAGCAAATGGAACCAGAAGAGTATCCAAGCTATTTTGGAGCATCTCTGTTGGTCAGTTCATCATAAAATCTTTAAACAATGTAAACAACAACTGTTGTGTTCAATTGACAAGAATGCAGATATATGTTTTTCACTGGACAGCAGCAATATGTAAAACAAAGAATAACAAGTAACACTCATATTCAGTCTCTCATTCTGACCGCAGATGAAGGGTCTGGCAGTTTTGCAGCTGTTTTTCTCCTCATATACAGAAAAAGATCTTTGCTACTCAGTAAAAGCTCCTCGCGGTTTCATGGTTACACTAGCTTTAAGCACAGACTTGCTTCTCACGGTTCTACATCCTGTCACCCTGTCACATGCGTGCCAACTTGTAGGGGGCATTAAAACCACAATGGCAGTGTAAAACCATTTAGAGAGACTTAGATAGCACGCCTTTGTATAAGACATCACTTTCTGTCCTTACAGCTCATGCCACAGCAATGCGATGACATGATATCATTTGCAAACATTATACATTATAGCTTTATAGGTGCTGTAGTTCAGCACAGAGTGAGATACACAGCAGATGCTGATGTAGATATTTTTTTAAGGCCACTGGGCTGTGTGGGTTTTATATGGGCTTGTAGTGGCTTTTTGGTTTATAACTTTGGGCCCCCACTGGGTTATAATTTTGGGCCTCAGTTGGGCTACATCTGGGGGTCCAGCTGGGTTAGAGTTATGAGATCCAGTTAGGTTACAGGTGACCCAAATAGTACTTACATCTGTGACTTAACTGTGGCCCAGTTAGGCTGCCACTGTGGACCTCGGTCAAGTCAAAGTGGGCACTATTTGGCTCACTATCATGGGGCCCAGTTAGGCTACATTTCTGTTTAGATTTTTCACATGGGCCCCACCTGCACTGAAGGAAGTCTGAATCTCCTCACTCATCTTCTAAACCACTTATCATTATTGCTCATGGGGAGTGCTGGAGCCTGTCACAGTGGTCATTGGATAGAAACACCTTGCCGCCAGTCCATCCCAGGGCACACAAACACAAACACTCACACCTAGGGGGCAATGTAGCATCTTCAGTTCACCTGACTGTGGAACAAAACCCACACATCCAGAACCCTGGAGACCTGACCGGGGAATCAAACCCAGGCCCTTCTTGCCAGTAACAGCGATACCCACTGCTTTCTTATTTATCTCTGGTAGACCACAAACACACAACACCCTACAAATGAAAAGTCTTGACCTGAACATGTGTTTTGACTAATCTTGCTCTGTTTATGTTTGTAAATAATTCTGAAACCAAACTTGGTGGTCAGTGCTGCTTTCAGCAAGTCACAGCAGTTGAATGTAAGGGATTGCTCTACAGCAGAGGTCACTAATAGGCGGACCGTGGTCCGGACCCAGGCGTTGTCCAATGTGGACCCAATCCGATAAATTATTGAGTTTATTTTTATTTGTACTGTAATCACATTACTGTACATCTGCACTCCCAGACACTTTACATTCTGTACATTTGCACTCAATGGACAGTATTTAACACTATTTAACATTTACTTAAATACAATCTTTGCACATTTTT
This sequence comes from Megaleporinus macrocephalus, assembly GCA_021613375.1. NCBI lineage: Eukaryota > Metazoa > Chordata > Actinopteri > Characiformes > Anostomidae > Megaleporinus > Megaleporinus macrocephalus. Next base: position 40,278,871 of record CM038716.1, on the reverse strand, counting down.
TTATTTTTTAATAAATATCCCAGTACTGTCATATATCTACTGAAACCCGTTTTTCTCTTACACATTACCTAATTTATTACTGCACTACCGTTTTACCTTCAGTCCTTTACCTTACCTTCACCATTTATTTGTGTAGTTCTATAAATAAATGATTCAGTTCAGCTTTCAAAACAACAAATGATGTTGAAATATATTGAACAGTATTTGTAATTTGTCAAAAATGCTGATAGCGCTACTAGTCTACTTCAGTATACAGGATACGGCACTGAAATTATTAAAATTGTGACCATCCAGACCTTGGCCTGAGGAAATGTCCACCAACTGGACCTTACTGAATTCTGATTAAATACCCCTGCTCTATAGCAACTAATGGCATTCTCACTGCACAATCAATGAGAGCATCATGACATCTTCTCACGTTCCTACTTCTCACGGTTATACATCCTGTCATACCCTCATCCTGTCACAAGTGTGGCAACTTGACGGGACATTAGAACCACAATGGCAGTGTAAATACACAAAGCACCCCCATAACACAGTAAAAAGGTGAAATCTATACGGGCTGCTGCACCTACAAAGCTTATTCAGCTTTTACACTGGAATACACCTGCTACATCAAGTTAGGATCCCCTGTACACGTTATTAAATAAATAATAATAAAATAAGCTAAATTTAAAACCAGCAGGAAACATAATCATCATCAATCAGGTCACTGTGCTTCACCAGCCATTCAGTCAAACCTACTGTGGGACATATGAAGGGGGCATGCAACTTAAAACTTAAAAACTATAATGAGCTTGTCTAATTTCAATGCATATTATTGTGTCATATAAAATTATATAGTTACGTTTACAGCAATATATTAAGGGGGGACAACTCTCAGTTCTTCTAAAACTCTGGTGAATGCCAGAGTGAAAGTGTGCATGCACATTTAGCAGGAAATGGCGTGCAGCCAAAAAAAAAAAAAATCAGATCTCCAGACAGAGAGACAGACACGGCTCAGAGTAAATAATTGATACAAAATTCTTACATAATAGAATGTAGGGCGAAGTGTAGTGTATATGTGCAATGTAGTGCATATCGTCGCTGTCCAATGAAAAACAAGTGTCTCCAAAATAGTAACTTTACAGGAGACTGTACTTTTTAATGTAAGCAAATGGAACCAGAATAGTATCCAAGCTATTTTGGAGCATCTCTGTTGGTCAGTTCATCATAAAATCTTTAAACAATGTAAACAACAACTGTTGTGTTCAATTGACAAGAATGCAGATATATGTTTTTCACTGGACAGCAGCAATATGTAAAACATATATGTATATCACCAGATAAACTAATGTTAAATGAGTATATATATATATATATATATATATATATATATATATATATATATATATATATATATATATATATATATATATATATATATATATATATGATATAATGCATTGCACTGGAGCTCCCAGGTAAGGAGAAGCAGCGTTTTGGTTTTTTTTTTAGTTCAGCAGTTCAGCAGTTTTATGGCATGTGGGAAGAAGCTGTTTTTGAACTACTGCTTTGAAGACTTCAGAACCTCCCTCCAGAGGCCAGTCCACAGTGGGGGTGGAAGGGTTTTCTGTTTACTTTCTGAGTCCCAATAATTCTCTGCTGGTCTTAAAGGCTCAGCACCACTTATGGACACTCCTGGTGATTTCACATTGTTTTAGATACTGAGAATATATAAACATGACTTAAAATAAAATGTTCTGCTTAATTTGCTTTAAAATAGACTATTTTAATTAAATTGACGGAAAAACCTGAGCTCGCTACAGAAACTCCTGAACGCTACTGTAAGCTCCGTGACTCGCCAAATTGTACGGTCGCAGTCACCTGTTTACTAGGTAGCTTAGGACACACTCCACACAAACCCCTACATCACCATGGCAACCTAGACATGCCTCGCACACACCCATGTCTTTAAGGCTACCTATCACTCACACCTGTATCCCGTTAGTGCTAGCGGCAGCTCTCATTAGCACAACCCATTTAAGCTAGCCACACGCTAGTCTCAGCTCTCAACCTGAAATTGTGAGGATCAGATCCTACCTGTCTGTGGTCTTCAGGCTGATGTGCTCTCAAGGTCTTTTCCCAGGTTCATCAAGATTGGCGTTTCCACAGCAGCAAGGCTCGTCTTCAATCTTCCCAAGTTTACTCATGTCACTCCACTGCTGCGCTCCCTTCACTGGCTTCCTGTAGCTGCTCACATTCAGTTTAAAGTTCTGATGCCTACAAAGCCAAGAATGGACCAGCTCCTCCTGACCTTATAGCAATGATCAAAAGTCGAACCGCACCTCGAGCCCTTCGCGCTTCAAGTATGGCTTGGCTTGACCTGCCATCACTCAAGATTCATGGAAGACATGCGACAAGATGCTTCTCTGTCCTGGAGCCCAGATGGTGGAATGAACTTCCACTGGCTGTCCGAACAGCGAACTCTCTCGCGGTCTTCAAACTCAGACTGAAGATCACTGTCTCTTTGTAAAGCACTTATAAACACTAATCTACTAAAGTACTGGTATAAATTGTAATTGCACTTTATCTTCTAGGAACACTGGCTAAGTATTGCACTTGTATTGTATGTAGTCTTGTATTTGTTCTCTTCTCTGTAGGTGTTCCAGTCTTGCTAGGTATTGCATTGTCTTTTTTCTAGGCATCAGCACTGGCCCTGTGTTTATGGCAGTGTTTGAGTATAAGAGTAGTTTGGACTTAAACCTGTTTGTACTAGATAGAGATACTCATACTCTGACCGAACACTAATCACTTTTGTAAGTCACTTTGGATAAGAGCGCCTGCTAAGGTCCTGTCTACCTCCCTGGAAGCCAAGAGAACCCGCAGACTCCAACTCCAGCCTCATCACCCACCTCCGAGCGGCTGAGCCCCACTACGGCGGTGCCCGAAGAGTGAGGTCAGTGCCACCACGGATCCACAAACTCCAATCTCAGTACGGGTTTGTTTCCCCGGCTCCAGCCGGGCTCCTTAAAGTCTATTTATGTTTAAAGACTGCACAGTGTTATTCCCGGCCCCCGCTGGTCCTCTCTAGAGACTGTTTACGCAGTCCAATGAAAGCCATGGAATGAAAGTGCTGCTCTGGTTCCCCAGGACAATCGGACCAACGCAGGAGGAGCGAGTGAGTGTCTTCATCTATGCCGGCGATGCATTATCTCCATCCAGCCTGCCCTCTGGATCAGCCGGTGGCTACCACTAGCCCTCCTGCCTCCAACCCATTGGACATTCTCGCCTTAGTGAGCTTTTGAACTGTTTTTGTTGACTTTTAAACTGCTCTATCGCTTTAAAAGCCTCGCACATGGATCGCATGTCTCCTCTCGAGTCTGATTCCTTACAGCTACTGTGTGATGTCACTGGTGGACAACAGGGAACAGCATCATGACTGACTGGGACTGAGAATGTTCCAGCGCTGCTGCTTTAGATTCTGATGATATTTCTGAAACTGAATTTGAAAGAGTTGTAGTGTAGAAATAGACCACCATATCACTAGTGTAGAAATACATACTACATATAAAGTAGAATAAGATACGGCAAGCAATGAAACTTTAAACATGCAGACAAAAAATGTATTGGTGATGGTTTGCACATTTCCAAGTATTTCTTTATAAATTCATTTGAGGCCTGTTGTGTGTACACCACCCAGGACTGGTCTATTTTGCAGGTTGCTGCACTTTTATCTTCGTATCATGTAACACGCAGAGTGGGCATGACCACATATCGTCTTTATGAGAACACAAAGACCTGGTTTAAATGCGTACTTCAAGTGATTGTGGGATATTGTGGGATGTTGTTTGCACGACAGCTGTGGTTCTAATGCCACCTACAAGTCATGTGGGTGACAGGATGTAGAACCGTGAAAACAAAGAATGTGGAAAGATGCCCTCATTGATTGCATCTCTGTGAGGTGAGAATGCAATCATTATCTATATCACAATTACTTCCATTCAACTGCTGGGATTAGCTGAAAGCAGTACTGACCACCAAGATTACCTTCAGCCTTATTTAAAATGAATCAAAACACACATTCATGTCTTAATATGAAGACGTTTCATTTGTAAGGTGTTGTGTTTTTGTGGTCTACTGGAGCTAAATAAGAAAGCAGTGGGGAGCGCTGTCAATAGCAAGTAGGTTCCTGGGTTCGATTCCCTGGCTGGGTGTAAGCTCCGCGACAAGCCGAACTGTAAGGTCGCAATCACCTGTTTTCTAGGTAGCCCAGGACACACCCTACAAACACCCCTAGGTCGCCAGGGCAACCCAGCCCTGGCTCACACAGCCCTGGCTTTCCATGGCAGCGTCTCATTAGCACACCCATATAAACCAGCCACACGCTAGTCTCAACGTGCGGCGTTGATCTCAGTAAGACTGTTCTCAGTATCTCTGGTTTCAGCTATCTGAGACTGTGAGGGTCAGATCCTACCTGCCCGTGGTCTTCAGGCTAATGTGCTTTCGAGGTCTTTTCCCACGTTCATCAAGTATTGGCATTTCCACAGCAGGGTCTCGTAGGCCTCCCTGGAACCCAAGAGAAGACTCCAGCACCAGCCATCTCACCCACCTCCGAGCGGCAGAGCCTCTCTACAGCGGAGCCCAAAGCGAGAGGTCGGTGCCACCACGGAATCCACTAACTCCAAGCTCAAGTACGGGTTTGTTTCCCCGGCTCCTGCCGGTCACCCTTAAGACTCTTCTACGTTGGGTGACTACGCAGCGTATTCCCCGGCCCTGCTGGTCATCCTTGAGACTCTTTTCAGTTAGGCTGCTCTGAAATATCCCCACAGGGTTGCAGCTGGGCCATCCTTCACCGAGGAACACGAGTGCTGCTCTGGTTCCCCAGGACCATCGGACCCAAGCAGGAGAAGCGAGAGGATCTCCCCAGCCTCACCGGCTATCCAGTCACTCCACTCAGCCTGCCTCCTGGGTTAGCCGGTGGCTACCGCTAGCTCTCCTGCTACCAGCCCTTGGACTCACTCGCTTTTGCGAGCCATTTGAACTCTTTTCGTTGTCTTTTTCACTGCTCAATCCTATTAAAAGCCTTGCACATGGATCGCATGTCTCCTCTCGAGTCTGAATCCTCGAGCTGGCATGCTCTCCCCGTGTCTGCGTGTCTGCACAGTGATGGACTACTGTCCTGTCCAGTGGCCTGTCCAGCCTGCCCAATGAATGCTGGAATAGCATTCATTATTGTTGATGATTATAAATATAATTATTGCAAGATGATGGCGCCCCGGAGTGACACCAGTCTTTACTATCCCACTCTGTGTACCATTTTCAGTTATCACCACATTTACAAACTTCACCAGACTTGGCGTCTTACACGTCCTTAACCCATGACCTGTGCCATCGCAAGTAGCATATCTCATTTTTTACACTTCATCAACATGCACATAGCCAGTTAAAAAAAAAAACAGCCTTTGTATTTATATACAGAGAAATAACCATGTAATCACAGATTCAGGAAGAATGGTGAGCATATGAAGAGTGTAAAGATAGGCATACTAGTCTACAGATGGATGAGCTTTAACTTAAGGTTGTAAACTTCAAATCACTACTCTGAGTTCATGTGTGGAGCAGTTTTCTCAAAATGGGGGTCATGGGGTAAATCATGACATTAGTCTCTGGGCAAGTTAAGCCAGTGGCTCATCTTAGCCTAATTAAAATAAAATGTATGTTCACTACATTCTGCATTGCATAAGGGCTGAGCTCCACTGGAACATCTGAGAAGACCAGCCAATCAGATGTCTGAAAGGAAGTTTATTTAGTCTGCCACAGAAAAGAACAGACAGACACCAGGTTTCACAGGATACAGACAAGCAAATGAGTTTTTAAGTTATGACGAATTGTGAATTTGACAACCACATCAAGAGACTTACCTGCTGTTAAAAAAAACATAGAAACCACAAGGTTCCTGCTGGTATCTGATGGTCTCTTATGGTGAAACCACAAGGTTTCTACTGGTTCCTGATGGTATCTGATGGTCTCTTATGGTGAAACCACAAGGTTTCTACTGGTTCCTGATGGTATCTGATGGTCTCTTATGGTGAAACCACAAGGTTTCTACTGGTTCCTGATGGTGTCTGATGGTCTCTTATGTTGTTTTCTGTTTTCCTGATGGGCCAGTGTTACAGTGTAAAGGCAGTAGTAGGTGTTCCTTACTGATATCAGATGCGTTCAGCAAAGGCGTAGAAGCGGGTTTGACATTGGGGGGGGGACACATTTGCTAAGATGAATCAAAGCCCACTCTATTCCCTAAATATTACCTATAAGCTGATTCCACTGTAGGTAAGGTAGTAAATCACTGTATGTATAGTGACGTAGAACAACATTTGTGTAATTACAGTAAATTACTAATAAATAAACAAAATACAACATTATCTGATTGTGTCTGATTATTAATTGATAAATCCAATTACAGATCACTTTACAAAAGACCACTTTGCTGTCTTTTCGTTGTTAAAATAATTGGTTTAACCATATACTCTCTATGGTTTTAACATTTCCAGCTTGTCAGAGACAAATTAATGTTAAAAGAAAAAAATGTTTTTTACTATAATCTTTAGGGGTGCTGGGACTCAATTTAAATCTAAACTAGGGCTAGCTACGCCCCTTGTCTGCAGGTTGGGACATGGCCAGTAATGTGACTATACGTTTCAGAGTGCTTTCTGACTAAAGTTAATATAAACGTTACCTAACCCAACTCCTCCTAGTCTGTTACCATAACAACACATTATACTAAAGCCATTGTATTACAGTATATATAGTTATATTTGTTATTCACTGCTCTCAACACTAACCTCAGGTTTAAAGCTGGCACGGGTTAAAACCCAATGCTCCAACGAGGTGAGAGCTCGGGTCAGTGAAGCTGCTGACTTCAGGATATTTCTGAACAGGCATCTCAACACAAGCCTTAACACAGTGAAAGACCACTTAACAACCAGAGTCTGTTGCTAACAACAAACACAGCACATGAATTGCGACGGCTGCCAAAACATGCTTTTAAAATAAAGTGTAAAAGATTTTTCTATGATTTAATTTTTGGGTGGGACAAATCTACCTGTTTTTGATATTGGGTGGGACACGTCCCCCCATTCCCCCCGGTTCCTACACCAATTGCGTTCAGGTTGGTTTACAAACGTTATGTAAAGGCATCCTACAGGAAACTAGTGCTCTCTTATCAAAAGTATCAAACCAAATCCAATTCGAAAGCACAACTATCGCATAAAGGCTGGTTTCCTTTGAAGTCAACTTGGCGGGGCACCCACTTCTAGGTTTGCCTGTTTGATTAGTGTGTCATAACTGTTTACTAATACTTTGTACAGGGTTTATGACCCAGCTAATAACTAATTTTACACCATTGATTAACCCTTTATAAGGGTAGTCTTATTCTAAAGCGCTACAGATGATGGTGATGTCTGGTAACTGGTGCCTGATGACTCTCCCAGTGGTCTTTGTTACCATTTGAAGGGATTGTTGTCGGTATTAATATAAGAAAGAGGTTGAAGATGTTGGTATAAACCTTTGCTAGCTGAACGGCACAGTCTTTAAGAACAGAGTCTAGCGTCTGGTCTAGCTGCATGGGGTTGTGGTTTATTTAGCCCAGCTGTTTCTGCCAGTGTTGCTTATTTGCACTACAGTTGTGGTTCTAAAGCCGCCTACAAGTTTTTACACATGACAGGATGAAGAACCAAGTGAAAAGATGCCATGATTAAAATGACAAATTAACCCTCTCAGAAGACTCTGCCTGGTTCTTTATTATGTCATGGGCCTTTAATCTACGTAGTCTTTAGTTTTTCTCTTAGAGCCAGTGGTACCCTAGCCAACATTTCTATGTGAGCCACACATGGATTAAAGATGGGCTACCAATTGGGTCCCCTTTAGGCAACCCAAATATTTGTCCTTTGGCTCCACATGTGCCCATGTGGGCCACTAATAGGGCCAATCTTGGCTGCAAGTGGGGCCCATGTGAACAATTATCCACTGACCCCACAGTCAAACTATAAATAACTGTAACCCTGTTGGGACCACAAATGTAGCCTAACTGGGGCCCACAGTGGCAGCCTAACTGGGCCCCAGGTGGGTAACTATTGTGGGGCCTAGTTAAGTTACAGTTGTGGGCACCATTTGGGTCACCTGTAGCCTAACTAGGTCTCATAACTGTAACCCAGCTGGACCCCCAGCGGTAGACTAAATGGGGCCCACAACTGTAACCCAAATGGGGCCCACAGGGTGATCCACGACTGTGGCCCACCAGGGGCCCAAAGTTATAATTCCAGAAGCCACTACACGACCACATAAAACCCATACAGGCCAGTGGTGTCTATTTCACTATGTGCACCACTTTCAGTTATCACCACATTTACACACTTCCAGAGCTAGTGTCTCACACCTCTTTAGCCATGGCTTGTACCATCACAAGTGACATCTCTTATCTTCCACACACATCACCAACATACACATAGCCAGTAAACAGAGAGTAAAATGAACCAGCCTGTGTATTTATATACAGAGAAATAACCATGTGATCACAGATTTAGCGAGAATGGTGAGCATATGAAGAGCGTAAAGATAGGCTTGGGATATTTATACACACTAGTCTACAGAGGGATGAGCTTTAACTTGAGGAGATAAACTTATCACTACTCTGAGTTTGAGGTCAGGTATGGAGCAGTTTTCTCAAAATGGGGTTTGTGGGGTAAATCATGACATCAGTCTCTGGGCAAGTTCAGCCAGTGGCTCATCTTAGCCTAATTAAAATAAAATGTATGTTCAATAAATTCTGTATTGCATAAGGGCTCAGCTCCACTGGAACATCTGAGAAGACCAACCAATCAAATGTCTGAAAGGAAGTCTATTTGGTCTGCCGCAAAAGAGAACAGACAGAAAGAGCTGGGAGGCCTTGCTTAGAGGGACCTGTATCTTCTTCCTAAGGGCAGAGGATTTGATTAATCACTAATGATACTGTTGGTATATCATCCCTGTCCAAAGACAAACATGTATCTCCATTTTTGTCAATTTTCATTTTCTGACAGCTACTCTTCATATCCTGTGAAGGTTTCATGATGAATGGACCAATAGAAATGCTCCAAAATCACTTGCATTGAAAATAAGTAAGGTTTTTGTTCTCTCCTGTGAAGTTACTATTTTGGAGATCAGCAGCGATCTGTGGCATAGGCAGCAAGAAGTATAGGTGGTGGGGTACAACTTTAGAATAAGTCGAGCCTAATATAGTGTTTGTGAATGGCTTGAATTGAGTTTATTAATGGTTATTAACAGGGTTGTAAACTCCTTAATAAAAAAATCCTCAATAAGCCGTTACACATGCATAAAAACAATAAAAGTTTATAGAATAACAGTGAACTCACATTCATTTCTACTGTTAAAGCTTAGATACTTAAATACACAATCATATTCATCATATATAAACTCACTTTTTCCTGTTTAATGAATGGGTTTATGACCCAGCTAATAACCATAATTACACTGTTGATTAACCCTTTATAAGTGCAGTCTTATTCTAAAGCGCTACAGATGGTGGTGATGTCTGGTAACTGGGGCCTGATGGCTTTCCCAGTGGACTTTGTTACTGTTATCTTTAAGAACACGGCCTAGCGTCTGGTCCAGCTGCTTTCCTGGGTTTTATGTTCAATAGGGAGTGTCTGATGTTGTGAAAGCTTTAGAATCAGTGCAGTATCGTTGAAGGGGAGGGACTTCAACACTTGATCTTTATTTTTTCTATCAAACTGAGCAAGGAAGTTACTCAGCTAGAGTCGCAAAGCTTGTTACTAGAGATGGAAGGATCGATCGGCTATGTATCGGTATCGGTGATCGGCCAATATTTCTCCAATTTAGAGCCAATCCCGAGAGCTGATCGATGGCGTTAAACAAATGAGCCTAATTTCTGTATTTTCAGCTAGCGTTTCATCCAGGAAGAGGAGACCTCCTTGAAACCCCCTTCGGCCAGCTCCCTGCAATTCCTATCTGAACCACTAGGTGGAAATACACACCCTTTCATTTTCCACAGACTGACCAAAGCAGCCTAGCAAGAAAAGCATGCGCTGATAGTAAGCATGTCCGTCTGGCGGTGTTTACCGTACGTGACAGGCTCATCCAGAACGTTTTAAAATTAGTAAAATCAGCGTGTCTTGTTGGGGAACCAAAACAAAGACATTTAACTACTAATCTGAATACAGTGAGTATCAGCAAACAGCAGAGCTAGCACGCACAGCTAGCACAAATCAAATAACCCAGAACACCGTGCAGACCAGATCTGACCGGTACGAACAGAACAGCAGCAACAATTCAATATTCTACATTTAATGATTACAGATTTAGTTTAAAATAACAGAGTCTGCGTTTAATTTATTTAGCTTTTTTAGTTTTAAATTAAGGGTCTAAATGTAATGATTACAGTATTGGAGATATTTGTTTGATTTACTTTGTTTATTTACTGTTAATTTTGTTTAAAATATTATGCTGTTTCACATGAGCTCGTTAAAAATGGTAATAAACCAGTTTTGACCATGTTTCATGACTTGCTTGCGGTTATAACTACATGTAGCCCTGCGGTGGCGTATACCCCGCCCTCTATCGGTATCGGCTATCGGCCAATCGTGCTGAAAGGTGATCGGCGATTGAGATCGGCCTCAAAAACGCTGATTGGTCCATCTCTACTTGTTACAGATAGGGTTATGTTTCCTTTTGTACAACTTGATTTTCCTTATTCCTTTCTATATTCCCCACAAGTTAATAATGTGGTTCAGTCTGCTTTAAAGCTGCACGATATATGATTTCAACATCGTCATCATCATGTGTGCATGAGCAATAGTCACATCACGATGTGTGATGTCACGTAAGGCAAGTCAAGCTACAAAGTTTTTGCACAGCTAAATTTGAAACACATAACCTTTTTACTGTAACGTACTGAACTAAAGCGTGACAAACCTAATGTTATGAATACTTCGAGAGTGCCCCCTGCTGTTTGTTGATGGTGGAGTAGGACGATCCCAGTGTCTCAGTGTGCTCTCGTCTATATTATCTTCTGGTTCTCTTCTTTTAGTTTATGCTGTTACAGTTAGATCTGCCGGAGTCACCAGCCACACTCTGAAACACTTCACATCCTCTATACATCCTCTATTCTAATCCAAACCAAAGCTAACTCTGTCTCTTTACTCTTCCTGAGATACTGACCGCCCTGCTGTCCTGACGAATACCATTGAAAGACTGACCAGCAGGGCCTCCTCCTCTATCCTATCACCTATCACCAACCAGATCTCCTCTTCATTCGTGCCACCTGTTCCACCCTCGACTGCATCACCGTGTCATCCAGAAGCACCAGCATTAGATAGGATGGGTGTGTTTCAGTTCACTCTCACTTTTTAGACAGACTCAGTCAGAGACTGCCTCAGTCAGAGACTGCCTCAGTCAGAGACTGCCTCTACCTGTACAGTTTATAAAGCTTTTACCTTCCAGACCTCAGACAGAGACTCTATCAGCTCTTAACTGGGCTGAATAAAGTGTAAACACTGTTTGACCAGAGGAGGACGGGTCTCACCTTAAGAGTCTTGGTTCCTCCCAAGGTTTCTTCCTCCAGTCTTGAGGGAGTTGGACCTGACTTTCTTAGAGCATCTCTCCCCCTCAGTTTCAGTTTCAGTTTCAAAGACACCCAAAGGTGTCCATATAAGTGCCTACCTGAAAGACCTGCAGCTGGCTTGCTAAGTGCCGGCACTGCCCCACTCAGTAACGTCATCCTTCACGTGCACACACACAAACAAAAACAACAGCCACCTCAACTACACTGGCTCCATTAGGTTTAGTATCTTTCCCATTAACTCCAGTTTAAAAGCCCAGTATTACAAAAACTTCCTAATTACTGTGGAATAAACTCCACCAGTGTCCTAACTCCTGTTTAAGCGCTGGTGTTATGCAGTGACCGGCAGCAATGTGATAGTCCACTGTGACAGCAGCCTAATGACCTCACCTTTATCTCCACTGTAAATCAGAGTATTTCACTTTTTGAGGTTTGTATTCTTTAAAAAATCCAGACAATGCAGACACACAAGCTCCGCCACCCCCTCTTATTACCCTCCCGTGTTAATATATAGACACTACATGTTTGTAATTGTGTGTCTGACTGAATGCAGTCATTTTTAGTAAATAGGTAGATAGAAGTAGCTCAACTCCATCACTCACTTGGCAGCCCTGAAATCAACAGTCATTGTTCATTATATCATTTGTTGATAGACGTTTGGGAGGTACTGGTGGAGCTACTGGCTTTGAATGGACACAGCAGTGCTCAGACTATTTGCTCCCTTGTTCTCTTTCTTATTCTGGACACTCATTTTAGTGCTGAACAGAGAGCTGCTATACCTCAAAACGGAAAGGCGTCTATAGTGTCTATAAACTACAGGAAAGAGAACTGTGAGGTGTGACAAGATGGTCTCGATGTCCTCGTTGTTCGTGTTACTGTGGGGTAAGGATGCTATTGTTCTCTAAAATGTTCACTGTTGTTGAAACTTGGAGAAAGTGGAGCAAACAACAAGTCTTATGTGAGAATAATCTTCTTATTTCTAGGCGTCGTGTTTGGCAGGATTGCACAGTGGTCGACCAGAGATCAGTATGAAGCTGGAGATTCAGCTGTGCTTCAGTGCAACATCACTTCTCATGGAGAAACTCTTATTGGATGCAAACTGTCTTGGGCTATCATGAACCAAAACAACCAAAAAAAGACCAAAAACCTTTTAACAGATAAGAGATATAAACACAGAGTCCACTTTTATCAGAATGGTACGTTCAGTACAATCACTCTTGATGAGCTTTCACCAAATGACACCGAGCAACTGTTTTGCACAGCATCCTGCTTCATTGATGGAACACTGAAGCAGATCTCTGGCAACGGGACATCACTGATAATAACTGGTGGGTTAAAAATATATCATTTTCATTATTTCAGAATATACACTACTGTGCAAAAATCTGAGGCCTCTAAGCTGAGACTTATAAGTCTTCATCAGATCAATAAGTGTATGTACACCAGTAACAGCAGATATGATTAGAACTGATGTAAATAGTCATACATACAATACAAAGTAACATGAATATGTTATTGTGAGAGGAGTAGATCAGATCTTGAGCTCCAGTTTGAAAAACAAAGTGTAGTTCCAGATTTCTCCTGGATGCCCCAGACATTGTATGAATGTGTTCAGTTCCTTCAGCAGCAATCTTGATTTAGCTTAATGAAGTACTGAGCAGTCAAAGCAGGTATTAGATGAGAACTGTAAATAATACTGGGTTGATTCCACAATGAGAAGCTTGGAAAGGGTTAAATAAACACACTGACAAACGTAAAAGCACTACTTACTCTATTAATACTGTTTAAATAATAAAAAATAGTGTTTTGCTGAGTAAATAAAAGGTTCATGTCTGAAAGAAACTGTATAGCTGTAGTTAATATTATGTAGTGTGTTACACTGCGGTCCTCCACACTGTAGACTTGGGTACCCACCATACGCTATACCAACCAGAGTCCTTGGGTAAGACCCCTAACATCAATTTTACTTACCTGTGTACAGGTAAACTGTAACATTACCTTCACCTACCTGTGTACAGGTAAACTGTAAGTCCTTCTGGCTACAGGTTTGATATATAATGCAGTGCAGAATCACTTCAGGAACCTGTTATATTTAATATTTCATTTCAGAAAGACGACCACGTTCTGCACCTCCACCTGCATGGCTGAAATATCTCAACTTCTCTATTATTCTGCTGGTCTTCTTCATTCCCACTGTTATCGCTGCATTGATCATCCGGAATAGAATCCAAAACAATGGGAGTGGATCACTGTAATTAAAAAAATCTTAGTTTGTACAACATTGTGTTACATTCTCTACTTTGTACAAGTGTCCATAAGAATTCTGAATATTGTTTGATTTTCATTAAAAACTGAAATCTGCTCCTCTTGTTTAAAATGTGGAGTTACTGTACAGTAAGTTGTCCAACAACTTCTGATGTGAATTATGAGTTCGCCTACAGAAGTTAGCTCGTCAATCAGCTGCACTGACAGTGTTAGGTACTAACCAATACACCACCGTACTAACTATTACACCACCATGCTAACCACTACACCACCATACTAACCACTAAACCACCATACTAACCACTACACCACCATACTAACCACTACACCACCGTACTAACTACTACACCACCATACTAACCCCTACACCACCATACTAACCACTAAACCACCGTACTAACTACTACACCACCATACTAACTACTACACCACCGTGCTAACCACTACACCACCATACTAACCACTAAACCACCATACTAACTACACCACCGTACTAACTACTACACCACCGTACTAACCACTTCACCACCATACTAACCACTATACTAACCACTACACCACCATACTAACCACTACACCACCATGCTAACCACTACAGCACCGTACTAACCACTACACCACCATACTAACCACTGCAATACCGTACTAAACACTACACCACCGTACTAACCACTACACCACCATACTAACAACTACACCACCATACTAACCACTACACCACCGTACGAACAACTACACCACCATACTAACTACACCACTGTACTAACTACTACACCACCGTACTAACCACTTCACCACCATACTAACCACTATACTAACCACTACACCACCATACTAACCACTACACCACCATGCTAACCACTACAGCACCGTACTAACCACTACACCACCATACTAACCACTGCAATACCGTACTAAACACTACACCACCGTACTAACCACTGCAATACCGTACTAAACACTACACCACCGTACTAACCACTACACCACCATACTAACCACTACACCACCATACTAACCACTACACCACCATACTAACTACTACACCACCGTACTAACCACTACACCACCGTACTAACCACTACACCACCATGCCGTCATTGACCAATTATCAATAACACATCAAAAACATAGTACTGGCTGGGGATTGAGTCCCAAAGCCTGAATATTTTAAAAGTACCAGTTTTTTATTGGAATGTTAAAGCTGGATAAGCCAGTCCTAACACAAGATGGACAACCCCTTTCCTCCTGCCACGCCTCGCCTCCAGGCAATGCATGAATAACCACTGTAAAAAACACAAACTTAGGTGTTTTATTTAATATGCAACAAAAGCATCAGGGATAAGTATATACCCAAAATAACAAACAAACTAATATACTAATATTAGTACTCCCTAATACTAAATCTCCCTTACTACCCAAAACAAAGGGAAAACTTACTCATAATGGAGGGCCCTATCCCCCACAAAGCTGCAGGCTTGTAATCAAAGAAAGATGACCAACATTGCTCCTGGATGGCTGGGAGAAGTTTCTCTTGGAGGATGTTTTGATATCATTCCTTATTCATGGCAGTGTTCCTATGGGAACAATTTTGAGGAAACCCACTCGCCTGGATGAGAAGCAACCCCACACATGAATGGTCTCAGGATGCTTCACTTTTGGCATGGCACAGGACTTTTGGTAGCGCTCACCTTTTTTTCTCAGGACAATCATTTGTCCAAATGCCCTAAACAGTCTGAAGGGGCTTCATCAGACAAAAACACTTTACCCCAGTCCTCTGCAGTCCAATCCCTGTACCGCCTGCAGAACTGTCTGTCCTTGGTGTTCTTCTTGGAGAGAAGTGGCTTCTTTGCTGCTCTTCTTGACACCAAGCCGTCCTCCAAAAGCTTTCATCTCAATGCGCGTTCAGATGCCCTCACACCTGCCCTCTGCCTGAGCAAGCTCTGCACTGGTGGTGACTCAATCTTGTAGCTGCGTCCTCTTTAGGAGAGGGACCTGACATTTGCCAGACTTTCCTGGGAGCCCTAAAGCTTCTTCACTGCAATTGAACCACTCTTCTTGAATTTCTTGATGATTTGATGAATGGTTGATTGTGGTGTATCTTACAAGCAGCAATGTCCTTACCTGTGAAACCCTTTTGATGCAATGCAATCATGACTGCAATCTATGGAGGTAACCATGGTTAACAGAAGGACACTTTAAAGCTTTTTAAAGAAAACTTTAAACTTTTTACCATTTTAAAGCATCCAGCCTGCTCTTCTAATCAGCATGCCAAAGTGATATTAGCTGTCTTGTTCTCATTACCTTTTCTCTTGAGCTAACAAGATCATCACATAAATGATGTTTTAGGTAATTTTGTACGGCTGGAATGCAGTAATTTTTCATGGCAGGGAATGATTTTGCAATAAATTGCAATTCATCTGATCACTCTTCACAATCTTAGAGTTCATACAAGTTGCCACCATGAGAACTGAGACAGCAAACCTTGTGAAAACCAAAATATGTCTCATTTTCCAACTTTTGGCCATGACTGTAGATACACAGGCCAGTCCACCAATCAAAACAAGCTATCACTCACAGCTATCTTTTTTTTCTTTTTTTTATATTCTTTTTTACTATTGGAGTTCTTTATTCTTCTTTATATACCTTATTGTTTTTTGTACTGTGTTTTGTACTTTGTTTTGTTACTGTGTAACTGCTACTGGCTGCTAAATTTCCTTCGGGATCAATAAAGTATCTATCTATCTATCTATCTATCTATCTATCTATCTATCTATCTATCTATCTATCTATCTATCTATCTATCTATCTATCTATCTATCTATCTATCTATCAGGAGGCACGTCCCCATCATCAAGGCCAGGTTATCAGCTTAAAGAGAACCCTGGCTGGTAACACTTGCAAGCCTTAATACAGTGCAATGACTCTAAATTATTAGGACAGGTTGTTAAAAATCAAAGTATCAAATTTATTAGATTTTCTGTAAAATCCGCTGCACGTAGGTCTCCATTGTTGTAACTACTGACGTGATCAGCGGGTTGTGACGTCAAATGTGTCTGTTAAAGGAGCTCCGCTTTCTAGCAGGAAACATTCACGCTCAGTAAACAGCTAGATACACTGAACGGGAGTGTCTCTTAGCTTCACACTCCTTTATTAGTGAAGTAGTATGTTCACTACTAAGACTCTACTTTCACCTTCAGGATCCACAAACGAGGGAGAAGCAGCTGACGCTAACACTAAATGTTGTTGGCGGGACGCCAGGAGAGAATCCGGCGCCTTTCACGTTTTTTCGCTCAGTTCTTGCTCCATATTTTGGGGCTTTTGGACTTCCTGTGTGGGAAAACTGTGGCACCAACAGCCTCCGTCAAGTCTCTCACCAGTGGTGGTCAACTGAACGACTCAAACTCATCCAGACTGAAGTGAGGAGAGCAGAGCGGGGGTCTTTAGGTAGCTGTGTTGGTCCACACGCTGCTTCACTAACTATTCTCCTTGTTTATGTTTGGGAAAGCTGTTTAGACTAATATCAGTCTTTACAATGCCCTTTGACTGGAAATAACAACGAATTTAAAATTCCAACAAATAATTACAACAAATTACATTACAACTAGGAATCACACCTTTTTGTCAATATCAATATTATTCTTAAAGCAAAATGTATAAATCATTTTTTATCAACAAGACATGTAAATCCTAATAAAATTATAGCTAACAACATCATGATTCAAAGAATAGCCATCCAGCTCCTTGTATGTCTGCTACAAACAGCATAGACTAGTAGCTGGTCACTAGAAAAACTAGAACGTTTCAGACACTGACATAAAACTTACAGTAAGCAGGAATAGTCAAAGAGCTAATCAGTTGAATCAGCTGTGTTGGGTTAAGAGAAATCAATAAATGTGCGGGCCAGGATTGAGAAAATACTGGTTTATAATCATTTATCCACTTATAATGAGACAACCGTTTACATCATAATTTATTCACATACCGCCAGCACGCCGTACATGCATTTTATGTATAGCCAAATGAATATTGACATTCTGAATCACCTCGATCATATTGTATGTGTGGAGTTAGCCTGCCTTGCCAATATCAGGCTAGCGAGCAGACTCTACGTGTGGACTAGCATTTAGCTATTTAGGTCGCTAGCAAAATGCCCTTACCAGACTAGATAACCAGCTCCTCTCTTCGCCAAACTCATAGAGTTAGCGTGCTAGAATTTGGCTGTTTAGCTCAATAGCAAAACAGACTTGCCACTTCCCCTCACTTCTTAGCTCGCTAGCAAAATGCCCTTACCAGACTAGACAACCAGCTCCAGCTTCACCAAACACATTGAGTTAGCATGCTAGCATTTGGCTACTTAACTTGTTCCCCTAGCTTGGAAACAGGACTTCCCGGATTACGTTTATCCAGAGTATATATATATATATATATATATATATATATATATATATATATATATATATATGCAATATGAGCAGTAGGACTTCAACAGAAAGTCAAACGAGAGGAAAAATAACATGCTTCACAAACTATTCTACTTGTTTATGTTTGGGAAAGTTGTTTAGACTAATATCAATCTTCCCACTGCCTTTCACTGGAAATAACATCCAACAACACAATGTACATGGTTTTCTTTAAGCTACACTGTAAAAAATGAGGCGTTAAAATGACTTAAAAAAGATTAAGGCAATAGTTTGCATGTATATATATAGATCAACTCCTCTGATTATGTTTATGCAAACAAGCACCAGAAAGCACAACTTTTAAGGTTATCAACCTTGCAATATGATCAGTAGGGCTTCAACAGAAAGTCAAACGAGAGGAAAAATAACCTCATAACTTAGCAAATCAGTTAAGTCATAAGAAACTTACCGTATACCAAATGTTTAAGATGGCGCCGTTTTATAGCTTGCCTCTCTAGATTTCAACTGAACTAAAGTAAGTTGCCCCAACTTAGTTCACCAATGTTGCTCTGATGTCAAGAAAAGTTACATAGATTCAGAATGAGTTTTTACAGTGTAGGTTAGCTAACTATCATTCTCTTCTTCCAACCGCAGTCAAGTTTAGTGTGCTGCAACCATTTGACGTCATCTACCCAAGAGCTACCCAAGGCACTGCACGTCAGAAATTATGGCTGCGTCCATATGTAAAATATTTAGAACGAAAGCATTAATTTACAAATAAATCTGCTGCTTTTGTGATTTTTTTTTACAAAAAAACAAAAAACACATCTGTAACAGGAACCAAGGAACATCAAAGTATGTGTTCCTTGGATGTTCCTTGGTTCCAACAAAACTGGTGCAAACATAGACTGGTTCCTTGAATAGCACTAAGGTTCTAAGGTCCCTAAATAATCCAGGGTTCTTTATGGAAAGGTCAGATTATTATCTAGTGGCCTTAACTACAGAAGTGCATTAAACAAAGGTTATGGCACATTTATATTATACCTTTATGATTAATTTTCAGTTCCATTATATTAAAAGAACATTTTATTCACCAACATTGGTGGAAAAATGCAACATTTACATTCATCTGCCCTCGAAGTTACATTTTAGTCCTTCATTAAAAGTATTATTTTTTGGTTGGAATAGTAAAAGTTTACCATCACTGCCCATCTGTTGCTACGTAATTTATTAGCTGCCTGTCCAGAAATGGAAAGGGAAGACCGTAGGGTCAGAATTGACCAGGTATTAATTGGGTATTTTAGGGCCACTACCCAGTGTGACCACAGACTTATCCAAAGATATGGTTAAGAGATATTTAAATAAGCTGTGCTCACTGTATTATGGCCAAGCAGATAATTTTCTCTGCATTAAGCCCCGCCTACTAGCCCTACAAAAGCTACCTTCATTTTTTTAGTTTCATTTTTCACATCTTTAAGTCTTTCTCACAGACAGCAAAGCTCTGCAGACCTCACTGTAAAGCCTCAAAGGTAAGTCTGTGTTTTGTCTTAGTTTATTGAAACAAATTGTTGGGCTCTTATATTACAAATACCTAAAACAGTACTTTGTATGTGGAGCACCTAGTCATCTTAGTTTTGATTGTTTTGATCTAAGTTTATTTTGGCAAAGTATCAGTCACCTGACTAGTTAAATCAAAGTACTTGAGTAAACAGCACAGAATTGTAGTTACTGGTTTTCAGCTCTCACACACATAAAGCCTAAAACCCTTACCACAGATTGCCATTTGACTAAGACTATAATATACTAATAATTATTGGTTAGGCTATATTATATAATATTATATTTTGCTAAATATATCCTTAAATGTGATATTATTTATCAATCTAGGCTGTAAAATGAATAATAAGAAATGAACTGAAAACAATGTTTTAAATTGTATTTATTTATTTTTAATGTATTTAATTTTTAATTAAATTAATTGAATTAATTGAATTTTATTTAATTTTAATCGGAAAAAAAAGAAATCTTGATCTGGTCCTAGTCTTGTCTCAGTCTCAGACACACCTGGTCCAGATCTTGACTCAGACCCAATTAGCAGAGGGGGTTTCCACCAAAAATAAATGGGTTTTGAACCTGAAAAGTTGGTTCACAGCTCTATTCACAATCAGAGAATAGAGGGTTCTTCAACATGAATGGTGACGACATTAAGGGGGATCTGCA
Organism: Megaleporinus macrocephalus; assembly: GCA_021613375.1. Taxonomy (NCBI): domain Eukaryota; kingdom Metazoa; phylum Chordata; class Actinopteri; order Characiformes; family Anostomidae; genus Megaleporinus; species Megaleporinus macrocephalus. The sequence goes on along the minus strand of CM038716.1, from coordinate 40,258,366 downwards.
GTGTTAAGGAAGGAGATCATCCTATGTAATGTGGTGGAAGAGGAATTGCCTGGTCAAAGAAACAACTAAATAATTGTATATCTTAATTCTGCTTTTTATTAAGGAATAGCAAAAAAAAAAAAACATGAATGTACATAAATATGTGTGAATGATATTCTGTTCCAGTTTATTTATTGTATTATGTTAAAGTGACACAGAAAACTGTGATATTTACATGTATCTGCCCTCAAATTTAGCCACCTTAATAGCTGCTATTCTTCCTGGGGTCCAATAGACATAATTTCTCAACTAAAGTAAAATAGAAATACATCTAAAAAGAAACAAATGCACAAAACTAACGAATTGGAGCTAAAAACAAACAAAGAAAACACAAAAGGTAGAAAACTACATTGTAGGAAAGGTCATTTGGTACATCTAACAGTCACCATATCAACTCTATTCAGTTAAATATCTAGTAATTCTGCTAATATCTGTAATGTATAACAGCTTTATTAAGGAATAGCAACACAAAAAAAACACACTGGACTATGTACACTTTTAGCTACTTTAATATCGTGTAGCTCCACCTTGACTAGATGTAAAGTGTAAATTATGATTTTGAAGAAAAGTCAGCATAAAACTTTCACTGCATGAAAAATTGGTAAATAAGAAGACTTTTCTCAAACAAAGATAAAGCTGTACAAAATCACATTATATTTGACATTAACATCATATTTCCATTTTAGTAGCTAACTTTTATCTTTTATTTTCAGTAAAAAATGGCATTGCTGTGTTTGATATCACTGATACTTCTGACTAAGCCTGTGTTTATACAGTCAGGTAAGCCAGTATGTATATTTTCTTACTTATTCAGTCCTCATTGATTCTTATATCTAGATGTTTTGGTAACAAGATAAAGTTGAATATAAATGTGTTTTAAGTGTACTAATATCATGTGTTAAAAATGTTCTGCAAATTTGGGAATTAATGAATTAAATGTTGATTCATTGGAATATTTTCGTCAAAAGCATATTGGAAATGTATTTAAGTGACCTGATAAACAAGGAATATGGTCAAGTATTAAGGCTCTGACTTCCCAACAACCAAATGTGCAAGTTCCATAAACTGCAGAGACTTGAATACTCTAACTTCTACTTTGGTTGCAGTTATGCAAATACATGAATAAAGATCTTATAGATGTATCAAACTCTTTCCAGGTTATTTCTAAGTATTTAATAACAGGTATGTGTTGATAATTAACTCTATAAAGCCTAACTATCAAATAATTGCCCATGAATTATAATACATGCTGTATATAAACTGATACAAACCTTTTCAACGGTATTATGCCATAAAATATCTTACATAATAGTAAGTAATTATGAGTTCCATCTGTCCAATAAATGTTGCTATTGAAGTATCAGTACAAATGTTCAAAAATTGACAAAAATATCCATGCAAAACCACATGCTGGTCACTGATTGATGACAGCCATGCTGGAGGTCTCAATTAAAGGTAATTTGGTATATGCTGTGCAAGAAGAATCCACCAGGGGGTTTTATGAAAAAGAAATTATGGCACTCATGACGCAGAGGGCTCAAAAATTGATATATGAACTATGATTTGGCATTAGAGGGTTAAGACTGTTTCCCTTTCTGGTCTTGCAAAAAAAAAATATTATTAATATTAAAAACATATTATATAATTTGCAGACTAACTTGTACAAATTTGTACACTCCTACTTTAATAGTCTTTGACTTCAGGCTTAAACAAGTATACGAACTTGCATTTGACTGACATTGGAAAACACAAAGACCTTTCTGAAAGATTACTCTTAATTAAACTCAACAAACTCTTAATAACTAATTAACCAAAAAGCTTACTAAAACATCCTGCAATATATCATCGTTGTGCAAAGAAAAGCATGTGTCTCCAAAATGACAGTCTTATGGCCGGGGCCTTCTTTACCTTCTTACCTTCTTTACTTTTAAAGTAAGCCAATGAAACCAGAAATTGTTCCGAGCTGTTTTGGAGCATTTCTATTGGTCCGTTCATCATGAAATTTTCACCCAAAACAGCTGTCGTGTTCAAATGCTGTAGAAAAATGAAAATCAACAAAAATGGAGTGTTACGACACCTCAAGATTGGTCTAAGGGTACGAGGAGTCTATAACATGAGGTTTAAAAAACATGTGGGTGGGTGGTGGTGGTGAGGCAGCGAGGTAGAGAACCACAAACACAAAGAATCTTGTTTCAACCATTTACTGAAGTTACACTCTGTAATACAGGCAATGTTACAGTGAAAGAAGAGTCAATACTGACTGATCAATACTGATCAAACCCTTCAGAAAGAAAACCACAGACGGCACCAAAGCAAAGAAAATAACAAAAGAAAACAAACCCTAAACTAACTAACCAATAGTAGCCTCTCATCTAATTCAAATATGAAAATAAAGTAACTAACTACTCTAAACCTAGGCTAATAAATAAAACATACGGGGGGCGATGCCTGCCCCTTACCTAAGGTGTCTAGACAAGTAGAGTCCTATGTGATGTAAATGTATAAGCGCGCTCCTTCTTACCTGTCCACCTCCCAAAAACAAAGAAACAAACAACCGCTAATGGTTTCCTCAAACCATATCTGAGCTGGGCATCCAAAACCAAGGTTCAACTGTCTTCACATATCTGCAAGTGGCAGCCTTTATACAGGTGAGGCTCCACCCACTTCTCAGGAGCAGCAACCACAACAGAGACTGAGACCACATCTGAGAAACATGGCCAGCATGTGCATGCATGTGACAGGAGATCTTTTTTTTGGGCAGCGATGATATGTATATGTGTCTGTATGTATATATATATATATATATATATATATATATATATATATATATATATATAAACTGCTTGTCAATACTTAAGTAAAACTGTGTACCAGTTGTGTTGTTTTTTTAATCTTCTCTACTGGAATACTGACAATTAATTAGTAATAAAGTTGGTCCCTCTTAGCCATGACAAAAATTCTTTGGTAATTATGTAGTAATGAATATAAAAGTTTGTGTAAATAACTTATGATTCAGTGTCGTACCTGTTTACTGAAGTAGTCTAGTATCAGCATCTTACACCATCAGCTACTGAAACACCAACACGTACCGTTCAGTATATTTCAGTATATTTACTGTTTAAATATTGAACTAAATGAATTATTTATAAATAAACTCCAAATAAATGTTTTTTTCCTCACTTCAAGTAAAAACAAGTGCTACATAAAAAAAGGACGAATGCTTTTGCAAAAAAGTAAATTAAAAATGTATATGTATATAAAAAAAAGTAAATAAATAAAACATACGTCTTCTTGTTAACTCGATTCTACATCTTGACCTGTTGATTTGAAGCGGCTGGTGGGAATAATAAACGTACGCGTCTCTCTTTTCCTGGTTAAGTCGGTTTTTGCCGTTGACTTACTTATCATTATTTAAGGAAACAGCTGTAGAGGTACAGTTATGCAGTAATAGGGGAGTAATATAAGGGAGTTTAATAAAAACTGTGTGTGAAACATTATATTCTATCTGTTGTATTCAATCGTATTTCCTTTATTTAGTTTCCCAGCAGCTGGACATACGTTGCGATTACACAGGCAGTGAAACAGTGTGTCCTAATGGCGACTCCTGCGCTTGGAAAGTCGACTTATCATCATGCCAGAGTAAGTCGCGTAGTCACACTTCCTTTATCAGTTAGTGTAATCACTGTATTCCAGTCCTACATGCTCTTACTTTTTAATAGAACCAGAATTTCTTCTTCTTTTGGAGCATTTCCATTCATTCAACTGTCATGAAATTTTCACACAATGTAAACGACATTCACACAATCAAGAACAATTTAAATCACCAAAAATAGAGATACATGGTTTTTATTGGACAGCCACAATATTTGTGTTATTCTTGTTGCTTGACGACGGTGCTCACATCACATTTCTGATTCTCCAGCTCTACAGATGCACTGCACTGAACAAGATCGTACAGAAACTGTGAGCTTCTGCACATCCAGTGAAGACTGTGGGTTCTCCGACTTTCCACACAAACTAACCGGTGTTCTAGACTGTGACATCACCAAAGGTGATCTATCTATCTATCTATCTATCTATCTATCTATCTATCTATCTATCTATCTATCTTATTGTTTATCTATCTATCTATCATATAATCTATCTGTCATATCTGTATATCTATCGATCTCTCTTATTGTTTATCTATCTATCTATCTATCTATCTATCTATCTATCTATCTATCTATCTATCATATAATCTTTCTATCTATCATAGCTGTATATCTATCTATCTCTCTTATTGTCTATCTATCTCTCTTATTGTCTATCTATCTCTCTTATTGCCTATCTATCTATTTATCTCTCTTATTGTCTATATATCTATCTCTCTTATTGTCTATCTATCTCTCTTATTATCTATCTATCTATCTATCTATCTATCTATCTATCTATCTATCTATCTATCTATCTATCTATCTATCTATCTATCTGTCATATAGTCTTTCTATCTATCAAATAATCTATCATAGCTTTATATCTATCTATCTCTCTTATTGTCCACCTATCTATCTCTCTTATTGTCTATCTATCTATCTCTCTTATTGTCTATCTATCTCTCTTATTATCTATCTATCTATCTATCTATCTATCTATCTATCTATCTATCTATCTATCTATATATCTATCTATCATATAGTCTTTCTATCTATCAAATAATCTATCATAGCTTTATATCTATCTATCTCTCTTATTGTCTATCTATCTCTCTTATCTATCTATCTATCTATCTATCTATCTATCTATCTATCTATCTATCTATCTATCATATAGTCTTTCTATCTATCAAATAATCTATCATAGCTTTATATCTATCTATCTCTCTTATTGTCTACATATCTATCTCTCTTATTGTCTATCTATCTCTCTTATTGTCTATCTATCTCTCTTATTGCATATCTATCTATCTATCTGTCTATCTATCTATCTATCTTATTGGAGCTACTGATGGAAAATGTTATGCTGTAAAATGCGCTTTGTTAGTACAGTCTGAAAATGTAGTTTAAATCAAAGTAGTTTTTGTGAGTTCACCACATGAAGTAATGTCTATGGTCGTACCAACAAAACACTTTTTAGAATGTAATAGTTTTTTTTTTTTTCCTTGATTTATCAAGCCGTACAAATTTGGTTCCCCGTGTTCTGCAAATTGCAGAGCTATAATGCGCCCCTACCTGGTCAGTGGAGCTGATAAAATGGACAGTGAGTGTGGAATTAAGGTGGTGTATCTAATAAAGTGGCCGGTTGATGTATATCCTTTATTTTATATTTGATATTTAAATGTTCACTTGCATGATCAAATGTAAAACAATGATTTTGATCTTTTCATTTTTATTATTTTAGCTGAAAACAAGCATACCATTTCCTGTCAGCTCAGAGGGGGGACAGTCTGTGATACGCCAGAGAAATGCCACTGGAATCCCAATCCGGCTTTTAAGGATATCAACAATGCAAGATGTGTTCTTAAGCATGACGGTAGGTTTTTTTTTTGTTTGTTTTTTATCAAATATTAATGCATTAGAATTTTCTTTATATTATTCTGCCGGAGGACTAAAATCAAGAATTAACTCATTAATGACTGAGTTTATTGGGAGATATTTAATGAACCGACCAGTAGAACTCTAGTAATATCAGAATTCTCATAGATTCACTATTTATTGATCAAAGCTGCATAGACACAGAATTAAACACATAATGTGCCGTCTTGAAAACGGTCACACATCCAATTCATGAAACTTTCACACAATTTAACAATCAAATTAACAAACATCTTTCCATAAGTCTACATATCGTCACTGTCCCAAGAAAAACAAGTATTACTAAAATAGTAACTTTACTGAAGGAACTAAAAACCGTCTTTACTTTCAATGTAAATGTAGCGCCCCTTAATTCTAGGCTATGCTATATTAGTTAGGTGAGTTTGTGCTCTATTAGTTTAATTAACAAGCTGTTAGTCAAAGCTTATATAACACAGGGTGAATTACCACTACAGGTTAATACTTTGAACTATCTCAGTTATAACCATACTTGAAGTATGACTAGGATGTAACATTTAACACGTCAAATGTGTGACTTTCCGATAGATCAAACACATACCACCCTGCTTATAATAGTAATAAAAAATCAAACAAGCGAAACCAAGAATTGGCTGGAGTTTTCTCAATCCAGTCACTCAAATCTGAATTTTCTGTTAACATAACAAGCAAAAACAAAAAAAAAAAATAAAAAAAATAAAATATATATATATAAATATATATATATATATATATATATATATATATATATATATATATATATATATATACACTATTTAGTTTACAAAGGTTACTCAGAATTTTCTATTAACACACCGACCTATTGTGGGCCCACACTCACTGAAACAGTAATCCTGTTCGAATTGCTAGATGCAGAGTTATTTATAGAAAAATTACACACAACAAATCAATGTGGGGTACCCCTTTTTGTTGGTGTGTGTGAGTGTCAGTGTACGTTGCAGGCCTCAATCGCTGCTTGTGAACATGGTGGTCTCAAACTAAATGACCGCTTTGTGCTCTTTCAGGAGACGAGAGTGTTGTAAAAAAATAATAAATAAAAAATATTCAAGTGTTGGGTTTATTATAGGAAACATAAGTCACATTACAAATAACATAATAAAAAATAAATATTCAATTAAGAGCAAAATTAAGATAGAAATTGTACATTCAGAAGAAAATATCAACTTAAATGTGCAATCAAAAAGAAAATAAATAGCTTGACTCCATGTGAAATAAATAGCTTGATAAATAGCTTGACTCGAATCGTTCGCGAACGACACAACACTTATTCACTCAGGGTCCATAGCGAGGAATGGAGTGGAGAGATGCCATCTTGCTCCTGAGAGGGGAAATCCAGCGTTGCCAGAGAAAGTCTGGACACCGCAGCAGCTCAGACTGCTCTCTGGTGTTGGTGGAAGTGAAGACAGTGCACTTGTATCTGGTATCCAGTCCCACTGGTTCAGTTCACTGGGGAAGCGAACTTTGGCTAACTGGGGTGCTGTGAGCCGACGAAAACACTTTTAAACTTGAATCTCGTACTCAATTATTTTCCCTGTCATCTTAATCATTCTAGTCAATTTACTCTTATTTAGTACTGACAAATGTCCATACCAGCCCAAGATATTAAACACCAGAACACTCTCTATCAAGCTCACATATACCTTTTCCAGTATTTTACTGTCAACACTGAAGTCCTTCAATTCAAGAACCATTTGTTTGTTTGTTTATTTGTTTGTTTTTTCTTCATATGTGTTTGCATATGTATGTGTATTTTTGTCCATATCCTCTCTTATGAGTAATACATTATAAATAAAAATAAAGTGTAAATAGTCCTCCAAAGAGAGGGAGTGGTGGTGGTGACCTCAACTTTCACACTCTGAAAGGAGCCACGACAATAATGAGAGACACAGGCTTTGATATGAGATATGATTAAACACACTCTAAAAGAGACAGAAAGCATCGCCATAACAACCGGTGTTGAACCGATGTAGAGGTGCACTGCGCTATATCACAATTATTAATTTTATTATAGTATAAATGATAAATTATTAATTATAAATTATTACAAATTAGTTTCAAGAGCCTAGTTTCTCGTGAGATGAGTGTCTCGGCACACCCCTGCTTCCTGTGCTTTGTTTGTTTATCGTATTCCCAGTTTTCCTAGCTTTGTTCTTTTTTTGGTTGTTCTTTTCTTGTTTTCTGGCTGTTTTGTTTCGTTTGTTCATCAGCATTTTATTAAACTTCATCTGCGTATGTATCTGCCGCTACATATTTGCTCACTCGTTACAGCCTCCCACCAAGTACTGAGAACATGTTACCTAATTATTAGTTACTAAACATGCTTATTTTGCAATAAGTCGAGTGTAAGCCACTGATGAATAAGGGGGCTCTGACCAGATGTGAGTTTAATTTTAGAGCAAAAAATATTTATTTGTTTGGTTGTTTGTTATTTTTCTTGCCATTGAAATATTAAAATAAACCAAAAAAATCTTTTTCACTCCTTCTACTTTAGTGAGCCATTGCATAAAAACAAATCCAAACTGGAACTTGACGGGGAAGTTAAACTGCACCACTAAATCTGCAAGTAAGTGAATCAGTCAAAGGAATCATTATCAAATATAGAGCTGCTGGCTGCAGTACCACCTGGAGGCCTAACTTTGATTTTAAGTGCAGTTCTACAGTAGAATACTTCCAGTTGGGTTGTTAATAATTATCAGAAAAATTCCATTCTCTTTTGATGTTGTGACATATTGAGAAACCAGTTAAAAATAGCTGTGCTGCTGGTAAATGTATTGAGAACCATTATGACAGTGTTCCTTGACCACTGCTGCTGCCATTAGACATCATGTGCACACAATTGAGAACTAAGAATTGTTTGACAAAAACAAACTTAATCAGCTTTCTTTCGTTTGGGGTTGTGATGATAGTTTGGGGTTGTGATGATAGTTTGGGGTTGTGATGATAGTTTAGGGTTGTGATGATAGTTTAGGGTTGTGATGATAGTTTGGGGCTGTGATAGTTTGGGGTTGTGATGATAGTTTAAGGTTGTGATGATAGTTTGGGGTTGTGATGATAGTTTAGGGTTGTGATGATAGTTTAGGGCTGTGATAGTTTGGGGTTGTGATGATAGTTTAGGGTTGGGATGATAGTTTGGGGTTGTGATGATAGTTTAGGGTTGTGATGATAGTTTAGGGCTGTGATAGTTTGGGGTTGTGATGATAGTTTGGGGTGTGATAATGTTTTAGGGTTGTGATGATAGGTTAGGGCTGTGATAGTTTGGGGTTGTGATGATAGTTTAGGGTTGTGATGATATTTAGGATTGTGATAGTTTGGGGTTGTGATAGTTTGGGGTTGTGGTGATAGTTTAGGGTTGTGATGATATTTAGGATTGTGATAGTATTGGGCTGTGATGATAGTTAGGGATATGGTGATAGTTTTGGTTTGTGATGATAGTTTTGGGCTGTGATGATAGTTTTGGGATTTAATGATAGTTTTGGGCTGTAATGATAGTTTGGGGTTGTGATGATAGTTTGGTATTTGATTATACTTTTGAGTTGTGATGATAGTCTTGGGCTATGATGATAGTTTGGGGTTGTGATGATAGATTAGCAATATGATAGTTTTGGTCTGTGATGATAGTTTTGGGATTTAATGATAGTTTTGGGCTGTGTGATAGTTTTGGGCTGTGATGATAGTTTTGTATTTGATTATACTCTTGAGTTGTGATAGTTTTGGGCTGTGATAGTTTGGGGTTGTGATGATAGATTAGGAATATGATAGTTTGGGTTTGTGATAGTTTTGGGCTGTGATGATAGTTTGTGGTTGTGATGATAGATTAGGAATATGATTGTTTTGGGGTTGTGATGATAGTGTTGGGCTGTGATGATAGATTTTGGCTGTGATTATATTTCTGGGCTGTGATAATTGTTTTGGGTTGTGATAGTTTTGGATTGTGATGATTGTTTTGGATAGTGATGATAGTTTTGAGTTGTAATTATTGTCTTGGGTTTTGATGATAGTTTTGGGCAGTGATGCTGGATTAGGATTGTGGTGATAGTTTGGGGTTGTGATGATGTTTTGGGCCGTGATGATAGTTTGGGTTGACATGAGAGTATTGGGGTGTGATAGTTTTGGGCTATGATAGTTCAGGTTTGTGATGATAGTTTATGGTTGTGATGATTGTTTTGGGCTGTGATGATTGTTTTGGGTTGTGATAGTTTTGTGATGATTGTTTTGGGCTGGGTTGGTAGTTTAGGAGTGTGGTGATAGTTTGGGGTCGTGATGATATAGCACTGGCTTCTTCTGTTCCAACATTTAGTAATAATGAATTAGAAATCATCATTGGAGGCATCACTACTTTGGGCACCAGCCAAAGCCCACACTAGATTATTTTTTTTGGATCTTTAGTAAATAAATTTAAATATGAGAAACTATATATTTATTTTAATATTTATTATTATTGTTATGTGAATAGTGAAGAGATACAACATACATCTGTCTGTACAGTCAGGTGGAGAAACGTTTAAAGGTTAAAATGGTCTTTTTGTCTTTTTTATCTAAATATAGAGTCTTATATAATGTTGATATATTTATTAAGTACAACACCATATACCAAATATATGCAGAATCAATTACTATCTTCATTCTCTTTTCTTTCAGAGAAACAAGAACGCAGCTGTTCCATAAGCATTGCATTCAATGTAATACTTGGGATCACTTTGATTGCAGTAAGTCAGTTTTCATGTCAGGAGCTATAATACAGTATTTATTTAATACAGGAGCTATAATACAGTATTTAATGTAAAACAATGTAAACTTAATTTCTTAAACATATATTATTTACTTAAACGGAGATACGGTACTAAATATGAACAGATCTGAAGTCTAAGTACAGTGTGAAACAGGTACAAAAATGCAATATTACAAATTTATTATTGCAATAACAACAACAATAATAATAATAATAGTAAAAAAAAAAAAAAAATAATAATAATATTAAATATTGCAGTTGTAAGCAACCAATATTGTGGCTAAATTATGCTGCAGCTACATTATGTTGTTTATACACGTGTATGTGGAAGTCTGGGCATTTCTAGTGAACTTCCATATTTTTATGAATGAAACAAAAGAGAAAGACGTTAGCAGATTCTCTATGGAGACACACATGACATATTTCTGCAAATTAGAATACAAAACGTATTGCAGACATAATAAAATTATAATTAAATATTAGATCTATTTGCCATTTATCATTGGACCTCCACATTTAACCCATCCGTGAAACACACACATACACACAAACATAGGTGAACACACACTCTAGGGAGGGGGCAGTGAAACACCCACATACACACACACATACACACTCTTGTGAACACACACACATTAGGGGGCTATAAAACACCCACAAACATACACACTAGTGAACACACACATACTATGGTGCAGTGAAACACCCAAACACAAACACACACACAAACACTCTAGGAGGCTTTGAAACACCCACATATACACACACCAGTGAACACACACACACGAAGATAGATAGATAGATAGATAGATAGATAGATAGATAGATAGATAGATAGATAGATAGATAGATAGATAGATAGATAGATAGATAGATAGATAGATAGATATTCGGACAGTCATATAGATAGATAGATAGATAGATAGATAGATAGATAGATAGATAGATAGATAGATAGATAGATAAATAATATTCAATTTCCATAAACAAGCATCATCATTTCAGACTGTAAGTTTCATCCTGTTTCTGCAGCTCACACAAACATACGAATGACTGTTATTAATTTTACAGGTCGGACTTCAAATTCAAATCTTCCCGTAGCAGTAAGTACTCTGACTTCTGAATAATTTCATGAACGCATCAGATAAGATACTTTTGTTTCCTTTGTGAGTGCTGTATTACAAAATAAAATAAAATTGCATGTTTATTAGATAATATTCTAAACGCTAATACGAATCTACATCTCAGCTGAATATTGTGTGTAGTTTTGGTGCTAAACTAACCTTTAATATTTTATAGGTGCATCTATGAGTTCTTGTATTAGCACTTAAGAATGTTCATTAAAGAACTTGGTTTTCCTTCTTTTCTTGTAAACTAGTACATAATATTTATTTTAAATTACATGCATTTAATGTATAATTTTCTTTCCTGGTTTATTTAGATCTGCAGCCTGTAGCTGGAGGACCTGATCAATGTGTGAATTAAAGTCCTTCATCTAATGAAATATGACTACAAAGCTGAAGACAACCTCACTCTTTACTGTGTTGATATATTTTACTAGTGGTTTCATACACAGGTGTCCAGGTGTCACCACACTTCATGGTGCAAAGTCATCCTCCTCACTATAATGAGCTTTTTACTCTGTTAAACAACAACATCTAAGATACTCATAAGTATTGGCATAGGAACTGGGTGTATATATATATATATATATATATATATATATATATATATATATATATATATATATATATATATATATACACACACACACACACACACATACACTACCACTCAAAAGTTTGGGATCACAGTGAAATGTTCTTGTTTTCAATGGAGTAGTCTTCCTTCCTTAACACAACAATGGACTGATCTGATGCTTCAGATACTTAACTAACCTAGAATGTTGTTCTCCCTTTTATGTTCACTTATTAGTAGAATGTTTTTCAGCTGTGCATCACAATTGAGCAAGAGTGTCCTAACAACCAATTAGTCCAATAACATCCTTAACTTGGATTGGCGGCCGTACCAGGAGATTTAGACAGAGGACTGAGAATTACTGATAATAGGACTATATGGATATAGAACTGGAGAAAGTGGCGTTAAAACTATCAAACTACACTTATATAATTAGATAAGATAAAGATTGGTACACATGTGTAATTACATGAGCTGTAATACATCTATAACAATGGCTACATTACTAGCAGTTACATTGTTGTTACGTGTGTTTGGTTTATGTGTAACTACACAGTTATTACAGGCACTTAATATAACGTGAAACAGCATCTACAGTTGATCTACAGTACTGGTGACCTTTCATTAAGAGCACCACAAGGCGTAGCTATTCAATTAGTGTTTATTTAAGTAATGAATGAACGAATTAATATAATATTTGGGGGTGGAGCTTAGCATTGTGACACTTGTGGAATATTTCCTGAAATTTGTCCCAGCCACTTTCCTTTCACTTTAATGTTCTGTAGTCATTACAGCAGAATCACGGAGGTACATCTGTGTTTTATATAAACATCTGGGCTGATGTTGTGAAGAGGTGAGTAGAAAGGAAGGAGTTTTTATGGTTGTTTTATGTTTTAATAATGGTCCAAATATAATATTTTGAATTTGTTTTGCTAAACTGTTGTACAGTTCTGAGGTTCTCTGTAGTGAGTGTGTTAAAGACATTTACTATAATATTAGTAATATTCAGTATATACATTTCTAATTAAAACTAAATTATTTAGATTTCTGTGACAAAAAAAAATATAATACTGTATATGTCTAGATTTATAATCAGAATCAGTTTACTTTATTGATCCCAGAGGGAAATTGCAGAAAACACAAAATAAACACGAACAGGAGCAACTATAACAGTACTGTAACTGTAACAGGCTGCTTGTAAAGTCTGTGCATGCTCATAAACCTTTACAAAGAAGCATTGTGTAATAATTATATAACATTTACTGTAATCTTACTCATATTTGGGTACATAAAATTCTAATAAAAACTGTTATAATCAGAGTTCTGTGACACATCAGAAGACAACATACTCTATATGTCTATACCTATACCTTTATTGTCAAGCTGAATTGAATAATAATTATATAACATTTACTGTAATCTTAGTCATTTTTGGGTATATACATTTTAAATTAAAACGATTTCTGTGACACAGCAGGAAATATCATACTGAATATTTGTATACTTTATTACAAAGAAGCAGAAGTAGGTAATAATTATTAAACTTAACATTAATTAATTTAATATAAATGCATATTTTTCATAAGCAGACACAGTTGTGTGCCAATTTTGGAGTGTCCCTGCTCAAAAGCAGGAAATATTCTCTACGGGGAACACACACCTGCACTTTCAGTACACAACTACTGTTTTTTTTTTCTTGAGTGTACACAAAACATTTCCATGATGTGTGCTTCTGTGTACAGGTGTTTTATGTTTATTCGGAAAATCATAAAAGGAAAATTGACTGTAGTGAGATCCACATTGTGCATGTAGTCTGTCCAAAGAACAAAGGACATTGTGTGGAAGTTTCCTGATGAATGGACCAATAGAAATGTTCAAAAACTTGTTCAGACACTTGTTTGTCATTGGACAACAATGGTGTGATAAGTTTAAATGTAGTTCAATTTTCATCTTTCACATTTATTTCTAATTTCCTAACTTCTATATTTTGTCTTAATTTTATTTTTCAGGGTCAATTTATTTACTCTGAAAATAAACACACAGATATGAATGTGTAATGTAAAATAAACATTATGCATAAGAGAAATAAGAGTGACTCTGCTGGGGTGGTGGTGGTGATGGTGAGGGTGAGGGTGAGGTGTTATGTAGTGCTGCTGGTATGATACAAAGTAGTATAATTATTGTTAGGATTATTATTATTAGCAGCAGTATCATTACGGATAATAATAATAATAATAATAATAATAATAATAATAATAATAATAATAATAATAATAATAATAATAATAAAAAGAAGAAGAATTAATGCACAATGGTAATTGATTATTATATAAATAATAATAACAAATAACAATATTAATACAATTACATTACACTTTGCATATATGTGTTTTGTTTTGTACCGTATATGGTACATCTGTAATTTTTTGCTAATAAATTAATGCTTTCAGAATGCTTTAACCCTTTATGCTCTGAGATTAGTTTAAATGTTTAGTCATTTCTAACTTTATACATTCTTTATCTAAATGGTTCTCCACTAACATCCTGAACAAATTGTGGGTTTGAGCAAAGTTCAGGTGAACATCAGGTTTTTGGAACAAAAATGATAACAGTGATGATTTACAGTCTCAAAAACTTATTTTACTTATTCCAACAGCATTTCTATTGGTCATCTCTCTAAAAGGCAGCTACTATGTTCAAATAATGTAGAAAAACAATACAATAGTGTCACGCATACGACTGTTCCTGACACTGACTCGCTTCCGAACTCCATTTTCCAGAATGCAAATCCCGATGACGTCACTCCCACATGTCCAAACCCAACCAATCACACCCTGTGCGCGCGCTCAGCCTCACCTGAGTTTTAACCACACACAGCTGTTTGTCATTCCAACTCTCCATATATACTCCACACACATTTACCATTTGTGAAGTTTTGCCAGCCTGGTTGCATTTCTGAGCGTTTTCTCCTTGCCTTTCTCATTGTATATTCTGTTTTTTCAGTTTTTCGACTCTTCTCTCTCGTCTTCTCCTACTTATTCTGGTTGCCTGGTTATATCTCCGCTTTTGTCTTTGATCTCCCTTCTGTCTTTTGGCTTTCCCTTCGGATCTCCCTCATGACTTGTTCGCCCCATTCTCTGTCTTTCTGGTTACTACCTCGGACTGCTTTCTGGTTTACGATTCTAGCTCAACCCCGTATTGTGTTTGTTTTGCTGCTCTGTTTAACTGCTGACTTTGTTAATAAACCCAGTGTGAACTGTAGCTCCGCAGGCGTCGTGCCAAGTTCTTTGTTTCTGACAAATAGAATAATATAATAATAATAATAATCGACAAAAAATGTGTTTTTCTTAGGAGAGCGACGATTTGTTGCTTGTAATGTACACAGAGGAACTTCTGTACTTTATACTCACTACATTTCTACTTTAGTTTCAAAGAACTATTTATCCATTTTTCATTTCTTGCAGAGTTTAAAGGCAAGTGGTTTATATACACAGGCAGAGTCTCAACCAATGCTGGTAGGCAGGAATAAAACCAAGGAGAACACAGCAAAACCAGAAACAAACTTGAGGATCAGTCCAAAGTCAAAAAACCAAGAAGCAATCCAACAAAGCAACCAAAACAAAAGTAGCAAGAGAAGAATCACTAAACTGGAACACAGGAGAATCAGATAAACACTAAAGAGGGGTGTGTTCCCAAAACTTTCGTAAAGCTAAGTACTTCGTAACTTCATACTTAATAACTTTCCTAAAATTACGAATGTTTTCCATAAACCTTCATAACTAACATAGTACGTAAAGTCGTTCGTAAATGTAAGACTAGTCTGTCTGGTAATAGTAGTAGTCTGAGTAGTCTGACCCACTCGTAACTCAGTAAATTCTTCTTAACCTGAAGTTCACGTGCAGTTCTGTCTCAAAAACAAAAGACGACGCTAATCATCCTTTTAAAAACACAATGTTCTGTGCATGGACACTACACGTATTTATACAAACATGAATTCATGAAGATTTAAAATCACTTTTGAAAGCATAATCGCATCACAGAAATCACATCCAATGTCAACAAATATCACATCCAACAGCTTAAATTATGTAAACAGTTAATTTCTAGTATAAACAGGTGTTTGCTTATGTCATGGTGTAGTGGGACGCATTACTGCCTACCACTTTGAAGGTCCTGAGTTCAATACTGAGCATAAATGTCTGTTACTTTTTTATTTCAAGGTTGGAATCATCATAATCACATGACACAGACAGTTTAAACTGCTTAAAGTACAATTTATTATTTGTTGATATACACATATACATTAATATACACATTAATTAATAATTCATTTTCTTCCAGTGTAACAGCCACAGTAGTAAATTAATATATATATATATATATATATATATATATATATATATATATATATATATATATATATATATATATATATATATATATATATTTTCTAAAACAAAAGCTTAAAATCCCTTAACCAATCAAACTGACTGATCAATTACGTACACATATAAATTACCAAGAGGAAGGCTGACAGTGGTGAGTATGTGATGAACAGTATAGGCACTAACGTTCCCAGCAGTCTCCTACCATTTCTGCTCTTTCTCTTTTTCTGTAGAACTTCCCCGAGCTCTGGAAAATAGTAAGTTTTGTCTGTTTTAATATTTCTTCAAGCATTTGGCTTTTAGTTCCTCCTGAGAAAAAATTGCGTTTGCATGTGCCGTGCTAGAAAGGTTAATTGTGTGCCTACTTATGGGCTCAGCGTGCTATAAACAACAAGTGCAAGTGAAATGTTTTAATTTATTTTTTACATAAAGTAATGTAAATCCTTACTTGTTGCTCTTTTTTATAATAACTATTTACATAACGATACATTTGTGGCATATTAATGAGGAAACCTATATAAACCGGTGGTTTGGTTTTCGACTGGCAGTGCCTATTCAGTACTGACGCGGGGGGCGGAGTCAACTAACTTGAAAGTAGTTGGTAAGTTTGAATACTAAGAAGGCGTTTGGGAAACACTTGCTAATTGGGGTTCTTAAAGTTATGTTGTTCTTAAAGATGTTCGTAAATTACTAAGATCAATCGTTATCGGGAAACGCACCCCAGAACTGCTCAGTACACAATTAAGTCGTCAATCCCTCGCTAAGAGTCAAGGCGTACATGCTAGTATATATTGTTGCTGTCCAAAGAAAAACATGCATCTACATTTATGCTGATTTTTATTTTTCTGTCTCATTTTAATACCGCCCCTGCTGCTTATATTGTCAGGCCAATAGAAATGCTCCAAAATAGCTTGGAAATTATTCTGGTTCTACTGACTTACATTAAAAATGAGGATAGTCAAACCAGTAAATGAAGTGTGGGTGATGTTGGTTAGAACTCCAGGGACGACAAATGGAGTAAAGTGTGTGATTGGCCTGCAAGAGGCATGTGATGGGGACATCACAGAGCGGAGCATTCTGGGGATTGTAGTCAGGGGGAGCGAATGAGGTGGAAGGAGAGACTGGGGTTGTGACATTATTGTATCTGTTTGTTTCTGTATTAATAATCAGGCCGTTCTATTCAGGTACCTTATGCAGCATCATTAGGAATCCTACTGGATATTTAGACAGTTTTTACAAATAGACAGATGGATTCCAAAATCAGTGACAGCATCAAGTCAGTGCTTACTAAGTGCCGGAATGGGAGAATACCTGGTGAGCTGGTGGCACCAGAGCACTCCATCTATGAAAGTGGCAAAAAACTGTGCACATCATTGCATTATGTTTGTTTTCAATATTTTTTTGTAAGCAGGCTTGTACATTTTACTTCACAGTTGTGTTCTCTGTCTCAGTAGTGCAGCCATGCAGTCCTGCTTTGGTTACTGCATCCTGTTCTCACTGCTGTTCACATTCATTATCGGTAAGTGTGCAAAATGAGACCTTTCATGATTTTACAGTGTTTTGTAATATTTTACTTGGATTCTTTTGTATTGTCCACAATTTTCTGTATCATGCTCAAACAAAAGTATTCACTCACCCATTCAAATCACTGAATTCAGGTGTTCCAATCACTTCATGGCCACAGGTGTATAAAACCAGCACCTAGTCCTGCAGACTGCTTCTACACACATTAGTAAAGAATGGGTCTCTCTCAGGAGCTCAGTAAACTCCAGCGTGGTACCGTGATAGGACGCCACCTGTGCAACAAGTCCAGTGGTGAAGTTTCCTCACTACTAAATATTCCACAGTGGACTGTCAGTGGTGTTCTAACAAAGTGGAAGTGATTGAGAATGACAGAAACTCAGACATCAAGTGGTAGAACACGTACAATGACAGAGCGGGTCAGCGGATGCTGAGGAACATAGTGCACAGAGGTCACCAACTTTCTACAGAATTAATCTTACAGACCTCCAAACTTAGGCTACAACTGGGGGACCGAGCTGGGTTTCAGTTATAGGACACAGTTAGGCTACAGCTGTGGGGTCACTCTCATGGGGCCCAGTTTGGTTACATTTATGGTCCCAGCAAGGTTACAGTTATTTCTGCTTTGACTGTGGATGTATGTTTACATGGGCCCTACTTGCAGCCCAGATTGGTCCCAAACACAGTGCCCATATGGAGCCAATGGATGTTTCAGCTGCTTTGTTAGCCTTACTGCTGCAAAGGATGTAATGTAGCCACTACAGATCCCTTAAATTCTGCCAGCATTTTTCACATTGGTTCATCTTTCATCTTTTATCATTGCTACTTTCTTTTTCCAGGGTCTGAATCTTTGTTTCCTGTAGTAAAGGTCAAGCTTCTTGAATCTGCTACTCTCCCCTGCTCGGAGGAATGCTTGGGTTTGGTCACGTGGACCGTGTCACATAAGCCCCATGACATTCTTGCTCAGTGTGATCAAACTAAGTGCCAATCAAAGGAGGGGTTTCAGATGTTCCACTATCAGCACCTTGAGGGGAATCACTCCCTTACCATCACTGCAGCTGACTACAGCAAGAGGAACTGGTACACCTGCACCTGCAATAGCACAGACATCAGTGACGTGTGGCTTCAGATTGAGCGTAAGAGTCCAATCAGTTGTTTTGACTAAACATTACTGACAGAAACCCTGTTGCTCAGATGCAGTGCTTAGGTTTGCTGATGACGTTCCTGATTGTTTTCTTCTCAGCTGTGAACACTGCAGTTAACATAAGCACCGGTGAGGCTCTAGTGCTGGATTTGGGAATACCGGAGCCGGTGGAGGTGTTCTATAACAGCACGGATGCAGCTGGACGGTTCAGCGGTCAGATATTTACAGTGGATGGACGCTCGCTAACATGTAAAGATGAATATACACAGAGAGTTTCTCTCTTGTCTGTTCTTGAGCTGAGAGCTGTGACTCCGTCTGATAGTGGAGTTTATATTATAATGGACGCCAGAAATAAAGAAGTTTTATTATTATTATAATAATTTATTATTATTATTATTATTTTATTATTTAATGTTTCAAGTGTTGATTACAAATCTTGTTTTTAATCCTAAATCATTATATTAATTTAATTTAATGCCATTTATTTATTTCATGAACAAAAACATGTTTGTAAATATAAAAACTGCAAGTGTTTACAAATGTCAACAGTTCATAGCAAACTTCATAGTGAATACAAAAGGGGTTTAGTCGGACCCATGTTGTGTGTTAGAAGTCAGTGATACAAAAATTATTTTTATTAAAAAAGTAAAAGAATAAAACTGAAATCAGGATTTGTGGTGATCAAAAACAAGTAAATTGAAGCTTCAATGATGAAATTAATTTATTGATATAGATATAGAGCAGGGGTCACTAATAGACGGACCGCGGTCCAGACCTAGACGTTGTCCAATGCGGACCTTAACCGATAAACTATTAAGGATGATTTAATTTAGACTGTGTTTATTTTAAGAGGCAAAGCTTTTCTAGTCTTTACGGTATACGGGCTTTACGGCACAGTGAACTCAGAGACCAATCACGTGCGCTGTAAGATCAGCGAAGGCTCTCCTCAGCCAATCAGATCTAACTAAATCAGACTAAAGCGAGTCAGAAAGAGTAACGAGCTCTAAAAACAGGAAAAAGTAAACAGAGAGAACTGAGTGTTTAACAGGAACGATTCTGGAATGGACCTGCTCGTCTAGTTTTGGAGAATACCGCTCTGTACAACCAACACGTTAATCTGTGAAACTGAGATAACAAGAAGAACCACGTTTTATTAACTTTCTCTATAAATAAATACTTTAAGATGTACTTTTTTTTTAAAGCATTCTGTTTTTTTAAATGTAGCTCTTGTTTTTACTTGAAGTGAAGAAAAACATTTATTTGTAGTTTTATAAATAATTCATTCAGTTCAGCATTTAAACAATATACTGAAATATACTGAAATATACTGAACGGTATGTGTGATGTGTTGGTGTTTCAGTAGCTGATGGTATAAGATGCTGATACTAGACTACTTCAGTAAACAGGATACACCACTGAATCAGAACACATGTTAGAAATGATGATGGTCTGGACCTTGGTCTGAGGAGATCTCCTCTAACTGGACCTTGCTGAACTCTAATTAAATACCCCTGATATAGAGTATAAACCCAGGTTGTGCATCAAAGGGTTGTAACTGGTATCATCCCAATTACTGGTATGTTTGGTTGTAGTTTGGCTCCTGCCACTAATGGCAGTAATGAACTAGTTTTATTAGAGGCTAGATTTAGGTGTAAAAGAGAAAATCAACCATGTGTGGCAAGCAAACAAACCCATGGTTTATGGTTTGTTCCCCCTACGAAGTCCTTTTTTTAAGAAACCACAGTTTTCAAACTCAATAAGGACTTTGTGGCGGGACACCCCACGACCATTACAGGGTTAATAGTGAAATAGTACTTATAGTGTGTCTGTGTGTGTTTTTGTTTTGCAGATAAACAAACAAATCAAGACCAAGACCAGGGGTCATCTATGCCAGTGTGGGTTATTGTTCTGTTAGCTGTGCTGACTGGGGCTGGTTGTGTGTTTCTGGTATTAACAGTAATTATTATGTGTTTGTGTAGAATGTGTCTGTTTCAAAGAAGAGAAATCAAATGATTAGTCAGAATAGCCACTTATCCAAGATACCCATAGAGCCTCTAAGAGGTCAGTACGAATCAATACCAAGCCATAGCACCCCCAGCCTGTCTGTAGTTCTCACCCAGAGGGATTGTGAGGCTGCAAGCTGTGAGAACATCACTAGAACTAGAACAAAGGTTCAGCTAGTTTCAACATGAAAATCACAGGTGGAAGTAACTCCTTTTACTCCTCGCAGGCTAATAGAATAGAATCTTTCCAGTTCACATAGAGCACAGTAGGGCACACCGTCTTCTTCTTTCTTCAGTATATGGTGTAACTTATGTATGGCTCAAATAAAAAATTTAGCCTATTTGAAAGTGATTGCCTGTCCTCCAAGACTTCCAAGTGATTGCCTGTCCTCCAAGACTGCCCACCAGTGCGCAAAGTAGCTCCATAAAGACATGGAGGAGCGATAGAACACCTTTGGGACTGCATCACCTGTTTATGATGTTTTTGAACGTTTCATGTTTCTAGTCTTAAAGTGTCCCAATGTTTTAAACACATGCTGCAGGAATGTTGTTTTATGTTAATTTCATAATACGCAAATATTATAAAAGGTAAAATTAAAACTTACATTTTTTTTAATTTAAACATAAACTTTAAATTTGTTTATAGGGTAAAACGATACATAATTTTATTGCCCACTGCTTTCCGTCTTTATTAACAGTTTATTGAAATTATTTATTAGAATTAGACTTCAAAATATAATATGAATGTTCAGCCACCAGGTGGCAGTAAATACACAATCCAACCACTGTATTTAACACATGGTCTTAATTGGGGCTCAATTATTACAAACATACAGAAGTAATATTTGCCTTCAGTAAATCTTGAGAAAGCCTGCCTGCGTGTATAGCAAGAATATAAAAAAAATCACTTTATATTCAGTATCTGTAATAACACTGTAGTTACACATGAACAACAGTGTAACTACTAGTTATGTAGCCACTGTTACAGCTGGATTACAGCTTATATAACTACACATGTGTGTCAATTTTACTCATGTAAATCTTAATATCTTGATAGTTATAACAGCACATTCTCTATTGTGTTATTACACGTTGGTGTAATTACAGTTTTTTTTTACAGATGTATTTTCCAGTTTAATATGATATGAAGATATTTACCAAATATTTACTGTCTTAATGTAAATTACACACTTACACACTCCCTTACAATGCTGGAAACAATTGCTAATTACATATACAGTTACACTTAAATTTGTTACTACACTCATGTTATTATGAATGTGTAATAACCAAAGAGAAAACATGCGGTCATAACTATCAAGACACTTTTGTAATTACGTGAGGCAAAAACAAATTGGGGTCAGATTTTATATGTAGTTTGAAGTTTTTATACGGGTCCGGTCGAGAACCGCGAAGGAACACAGCACCGCGGTCCAGAGCTGCTGAGGAACACAGCACCGGCCTTATTCAAAATCAGCGCGAGGAGCCACCAACTGGCACTACCAACGGCAGCCTGTGGCAGAAGTCCGACTCAGCAAAGGTAGGTTACACTTAAGTGTTTTTAAATGTGTTTTTGTACCGGATTGTTTTGTTTATGTTGGATAGTGCTGGCAATGTATTTGCGTTTTATGCTCCTACATCATAAGACAGCTCTTTATAGACAATCAGTTCACTAGCAATGCTATTTAGCTAACGGTAGCTAGCTACCAAGTCGTACAAACGCTTCTTAAACGCACTGCTACGTCTTAGAAAAACAACAACAACGTATTCCTACAACGAACCAAGAGTCCTGTTTAATGTTTAGCAGAGATTTATCATCTGACCACATGCTAAAATATCGCCAACTTCTTGCTTGAATTTTGCCGTTCCACCTTAAATAACACTGCAGTTACTGTCTAGCCCTTCAGGTTACCGAGTCACTCAGGCACCATTTAAGGTGGAATATGAGAATTAAAAAAAGAAGCTGGTGAATGCCCTTGTCATTGAAGTGATATTTTGATAGTATGAAGCTGCGCATTGAGAGAATGCAGTGATCATTAAACTGAGTCTAACATGAATTAACAGTAAATACACAAAGCATTGGAAACACACGCACAGTTACTACGCTGTTACTGCGGTTACTACGCTGTGCCATTGACTTCAATGGGGGGAAGAGCTTTTTCCTACAAAGCCCCCAAATTGTGGAATAACCTCCCAGTTAATGTTCGGGACTCTGACACAGTCTCAATATTTAAGTCTAGACTGAAAACATACTTATTTAGTAGCTTTTAGTAATTAATCTTCTATTTTAGATAAAGGCAGGAGATCTGGGGGTTCTTGGACACAGAGGTTTATGGTAAACTGAGATGTTGGTGCTGTTGTTCCACCACTTCACGCGATCACACAGGTTTGTTGACGGTGGAGTGGGGGGATCCCAGTCTCTCAGGGTACTCTCATGTCCATGTTACCTTCTGGTTCTCTCCTTTTAGTTTAGGCTGTTATAGTTAGATCTGCCGGAGTCGCCAGCCGCACTCTAAAATTTTGAAAATTCATATTCTCTACAGTCTTACTCCCGAGCCCAACTAACTCTCTCTCTTTACTCTTTCTGAGGTAATGACTGTCCTCCCGTCTGTTGAATGCTGTTGAAGGACTGATCATCAGGGCCTCCTCCCCACCAATCACCAGCCAGCTCTCCTGTTCATTTACTGCTACACCCTCAGTTACATCACTGTGCCATCCAGATGTACCAGCATTGAGATAGGATGGGACTGTTTCAGCTCACGCCCACTTTACATAAAGACTCAGTCATAGACTGCCTCAGCCAGAGACTGCATCAGTCTTACACTGCCTCTATCTGTGCAGCTTCCAAAGCTTTGCTATCCAGATTTCAAACAGAGGCTCCTTTCTTTGGTATTTAGTTTAAACTGTAAATACTGTTTGACCAGAAGAGGACGGGTCTCCCCTTGTGAGTCTGGTTCCTCCCAAGGTTTCTTCCTCCAGTCTGAGGGAGGTGTTCTTGCCACTGTTGCCTCTGGCTTGTTCACTGGGGGATATATGTTGTAACTGTCTGTTTTCAAAACTCTGTAAAGCTGCTTTGAGACAACATCGTAAAAAGCGCTACACAAATAAACTTGACTTGACTTCATGATATGCACCTTTTCACTAGGATCTCCTAGATGGTAAAACATTGTTTGAGCACCTGAAAGTCAGACCCGTTGCTTCCATTCAAGGTGGGCTACATTTAAGTAATTTCATTAAATTAGTTTTTTTTACAGCTTTGGATTAATCTAACGTGTTATGTTACATAAAACAGATTAATATGTTTGTATTTTATAGGTTATAACTACAGTCTAGTTCTGTAGACAAAAAGATCTAATGGCATGCAAGTCTACTTTAGTGCTTCTCACTTTAACTGGTTCTGCTTCGCTAATGCAACTCTTTTGTAAAATGAAGTGAGTTATGAAGCAATTTATTTTATAGTATAATGTTAAAGTGTGATTGGTGTTCAGTTACAGGTTTGCATGTTGGAATGTTGGATGATGTGTATTTCATAGGTTACACATCATAATTTATCCAGTCAATATGTTGGGGCCACAAAATACTGAATGAATGCATTCAGTTGTTATCCAGATGTTCTACATAGAGCAACTGTGACTTGTACATGTATTATGTACAGTTCTGTGTACTGAATGGAAAACTATATTTAAACTGTCATACTTGAATAATGAGTGTACAATGTGTAGAACTGTACATACCATTAACCTCAAACACTGCAAATCCTGCCTTTACAAATCCGGGATGTTAAAACAAGCTGATTCCCAAATCCTACTATTTTACCTAACAGTCTCTACTTCACCCAAAATGATGTCCCCAAACAAGGGAAACCAGCTTGTTTCATTCTAGGGCCAGACCATACCATACCATACCATACCATACCATACCATGCCATACCATACCATACCATACCATACCATACCATACCATGCCACACCATACCATACCATACCATACCATACCATGTAAATAATGTGTAGAACCATATCTGGCCATTTTTCAAAAAATGGGGGTGTTATTCTATATAATTCTACTTTTTAACAATACAGTTGTGTGTTTTTTTTTCATTATTTATTTATTATTTTTTTATTTCTACATTATTGCCTTGTTTTCTTGTTTCTTGTTTTCTTTGGCTTAGTTCATAATGTGGAACAGTTTAAATACAATTGACAGCGTCCAACCGTAGGCCTGTCAAGATTATCATTACCAAATCACCTGATCGCATTCCCTCAAAAGTTATATATGTATACACACACACACACACACACACACCTCTGTTTTAAAACAGTCTTTTGCACCAGTGGCGTAACTAGAGGGGAAGCTTCAGGTAAGATATTTTCTGGTCAGTAGCCTGTCATAAAGTTTTGTCTTATTTATTTAAACACCTGCTTGTCAGCTGTCCCAATAGAAATGAAATTACTTTAAATTCATTTGTTTCATTATGATACATCATAATTAAGTACAATCTGGACATAGGTCATAAAACCAAAAAATCTTTATTGTTTTGACCTTAGGGCATATTTTATAAGCCTTTCAAGCGGATATCTAGATAGCATCTAATCGTTCACTAACTGTTACAACTGAAGTTAGTAGGGACTGTGTATTTATGGCACTTAATTTATGCTGGTTCACAAATAAAATGTCTTTTGTGTTTCCTTTTTAGGCTGCTCACATAAGAAATGATGCTTCGTGTCAAGTCTCAGTGTCCAAGAATGCTCTGATCAATGTAGGAAATGGCTGTTTGTTAATATTGTGTGGAATAAAAACGTTTAAGGCTGTTGCTTATGAAATATTTATTTTGTATATGCTTATGTTTAAATGTAATTAATTGAAATACAACATTCTTGTTTTAATCTATATGGAAAATATATATGTGTTTATATATAAAGTGTAATAGGGATCTGTACAGACCCGGGCCAGAACTTCTGGATGATTTGTACTGGATCTGGCCTAAATCACTTTTGCTATGTGGGATACATGTAAATGTACATTATATTGCAGCAGCCAGTGAGCGCTTCCTTTTTTGCTCTTCTGATGTTCTTTATCTGGTACCAGAGGATGAAGATTATGATGTCTGTGTACGCTTTTAAATAAATACACTCAGTTCTAAGGTATTGAAGCTGGGTTAGGGTTACGGTTAGGGTTAGGGTTAAACCCTAGGGCTTCTGCTTTGTGTGATTTTTCCCTGAGTGCATATTTCACAGTTTTGGTTTGACTTATCATTTTTGCCCTTAATAGACATCCCTTCAACAACATTCTCCAGCTTTGCAATGTCATCAAAGTTACAATGGCTTAGTATTTTGTGCCACGTTTGCATATCATGATAACCATACACTTCATCAATGTTTTCACTCTCAACTGTGCTAAGGTAATACAGCCTACCATACACATCCATTGTGAACTTTGTACCGTCCCTGTTGACTTGCCAGTCATCACCGTCTTTGAAACGGACCTCTGCACCGTTGCCTGTTGCTGCCTTGACAGAAAAGATGTTCTGCGGGGAAAGATGGGATGTGACAAGACCATCCCCAGGGCTAGTGGGAGTTACCTATAACGAATAACAACAAGCACAACTTCAACACAACAAACACAATATACATAAAACAAACAAGAAGCTCCAATTACCAGTAAGTATGTTTGTTTATAATGGTTTACCATGTTAACCCTTCTCTGCCTTCCCAGACCACACCTCCCCTACACACAGCCGTGGGCTTTACCGGCCAGTATGACGGAAGCCCTGGGAGGCGCCCGCACTCCCTTTAAGGACGGAGCAAGGTAAGTCGTTTATTATATGCACACTGTATTTTTTCAGGCTTATATTGTCCCCATAACAGTCATTGTCTCTTTTCATGCCCCAGTGTCCTTTCACTGTGCTGGTGAGACTTACTGACCCCCTTACTGACCAAAGTTTAATTCTGTCATTAAAATTTAACATAACTAGACTCTCAGCCTTGTTTTACACTTTCATAAGCTCCATTGCCCCATAGGACCACCACAGAGCAGGTAATGTTAGGGTGGTGGGACAATCTTAGCATTGCAGTGACACTGACTTAGAGATGCTGTGTTAGTGTGTGTTGTGCTGGTGTGAGTGGCTCAGACACAGCGTCACTGCTGGACTGAGAATAGCCCATCCACTATAATTTGACATTCTATTAGTATTCTAAAATGCCCAACAGTCTGCTGAGATGTAGGTAAGCACTTAGAATATCATCGCATAAACTTGCAAATGAATATCATTTTGTAAATCTAGAATAAATGTTACACTATATAACACTACAATACAATGCAACACAACAATATATCACTCACAAAGGAACGAGAAGTACTAAAATCAACTGATAAGTTCACACATTAACAAATACTTACCTCTTGGTTCCTTATTTTTGTATTTCCATATCAGTACACCCTGTAAAATTAATAACAGTGTCATCCATGGAATAATGATGGTGGTTGAAGGAACTGGAATATGTTACTCAATGAAATGTTTTAATGAGAATGTGTTTGCTTGCTACATTCCATCAGGTAGCATTCAGGTGATTTTCCCTGAGCTTGAAAGTTAGCATGTAGCATGTTTCTAGCTAACCTGACACCCTATCTGGGTTAACTCACCCTTCTACTCACTGTCCTGTGCAATGTCCGCTAGTAAAATGATCATATTAAAAACCACTTTTTAGGTTTTTAGGTAAAACACTTTATTATTAAATATTAAACAGTATTAATAGGAGTAAGTAGTGCTTTTCCATACGTCAGTGTGTCTATTTAACCCTTTCCAAGCTTCTCCTTAATAACCCAGTGTTATTTACAGTTCTCATCTAATACCTGCTTTGACTGCTCAGTACTTCATTAAGCTAAATCAAGATTGCTGCTGAAGGAACTGAACACATTCATACAATGTCTGGGGTGTCCAGGAGAAATCTGGAACCTAACTTTGTTCCTCAAACTGGAGCTCAAGATCTGATCTACTTCTCTCACAATAACATATTCATGATACTTTGTATTGTATGTATGATTATTTACATCTGTTCTAATCAGATCTGCTGTTCATACCAGTGAAAATACACTCACTGATTTACCTTTTAAATGGGATTACATGCGAACAGCCTACAACATAATGTTTTTCTTTTATCAAAAACTGAAGGTGGTGTTGAACTACTTACCAATACTACGTTCAACAGAATGCTTATGGCCAAAACTGAAAGAGAACAGAATGCAAATAATCAAAGAGAGAAGGATCCTTTATGTACCACTAACATCTTGTAGTGTTTACGTGTGTGTGTATGTGGTCTGCTGGGAGCAGTGTGTAGTGTTTACGTGTGTGTATGTGGTCTGCTGGGAGCAGTGTGTATAGTTTAAGTGTGTGTGTATGTGGTCTGTTGAGAGCAGTGTGTAGAGTTTAAGTGTGTGTGTGTGTGTGTGGTGTGCTGGGAGCAGTGTGTAGAGTTTAAGTGTGTGTGTATGTGGTCTACTGGGAGCAGTGTGTAGTGTTTACGTGTGTGTATGTGGTCTGCTGGGAGCAGTGTGTGGAGTTTAAGTGTGTGTGTATGTGGTCTGCTGGGAGCAGTGTGTAGAGTTTACGTGTGTGTGTATGTGGTCTGCTGGGAGCAGTGTGTAGAGGTTAAGTGTGTGTGTATGTGGTCTGCTGGGAGCAGTGTGTGGAGTTCAAGTGTGTGTGTATGTGGTCTCCTGGGAGCAGTGTGTAGAGTTTACGTGTGTGTGTATGTGGTCTGCTGGGAACAGTGTGTAGAGTTTAAGTGTGTGTGTATGTGGTCTGCTGGGAGCAGTGTGTAGTGTTTAAGTGTGTGTGTATGTGGTCTGCTGGGAGCAGTGTGTAGAGTTTATGTGCGTGTGTATGCGGTCTGCTGGGAGCAGTGTGTGGAGTTCAAGTGTGTGTGTATATGGTCTGCTGGGAGCAGTGTGTAGAGTTTAAATGTGTGTGTATGTGGTCTGCTGGGAGCAGTGTGTAGAGTTTAAGTGTGTGTGTATGTGGTCTGCTGGGAACAGTGTGTAGAGTTTAAAAGTGTGTTTATGTGGTCTGCTGGGAGCAGTGTGTAGTGTTTAAGTGCATGTGTATGTGGTCTGCTGGGAGCAGTGTGTGGAGTTTAAGTGTGTGTATGTGGTCTGCTGGGAGCAGTGTGTAGAGTTTAAGTGTGTGTGTATATGGTCTGCTGGGAGCAGTGTGTAGAGTTTAAGTGTGTGTGTATGTGGTCTGCTGGGAGCAGTGTGTAGAGTTTAAGTGTGTGTGTATATGGTCTGCTGGGAGCAGTGTGTAGAGTTTAAGTGTGTGTGTATGTGGTCTGCTGGGAGCAGTGTGTAGAGTTTAAGTGCATGTGTATGTGGTCTGCTGGGAGCAGTGTGTGGAGTTTAAGTGTGTGTATGTGGTCTGCTGGGAGCAGTGTGTAGAGTTTAAGTGTGTGTGTATGTGGTCTGCTGGGAGCAGTGTGTAGAGTTTAAGTGTGTGTGTATGTGGTCTGCTGGGACTCCATATGCCGGGAGTAAGTAAGACTATATGATTTTCTACGAATGCATTCTAAGAAGCATATCGTTGCTGTCCAATGAAAAATCATTATCTCCAAAATTGCAATTTTACAGGAGAGACCAAAAACCAACTTTACTTTCAATGTAAGTCAATGGAACCAGTAAAAATAGCTTTTTTCCAAGCTATTTTAGAGCATTTCTATTGGTTCATTCATCATGAAATTTTCAGATAATGTGAACAACCATTAACGTGTTCAAATAATGTAGAAAACTCCAAATTGACAAAAATGAAAATACATTTTTTTTTGGACAGCGAAGATATGAGCGTCCATCAGCAGAAAAGTTACATTTGTGATGACCTTTCATTGCTTACTTATGTTTTGTGGGATACAACATCTACTGCAGTCATTGGGATCTGCAAAAGTAAAAGGCAAACAAATGTATAAAGACAAATTACATTAAATTAAAACATCTAGTGGAAAAACTAAATTTGCAAGCACAGAAAAGCTTCTCTTACAGGGAGACTCTGGCAGGCCCTGCAGTTTTTTAGGTCTGTCCACAGTATTTCAGTTACGTTTAGGTCGAGTGGCTCTGAGGGCCAAAGCAAACCTCCAGCTTGCGCCTCAGCTCCCACCTTCATTTATACTGTTAAAGCATAGATTTTGATGTTTATGGATTTCCTATTTTTAGCTTTTCCATCAAAATGCATTAAAATTGTCAGCTTCTGGGCATATTTATATTTGTTATTCAATGCGATGGAGAGACGGTCTGTCTATGGGGTACTCCACCTTCGCCCAATGACGCTGGGACTGGCTCCTGCCCCACGTGATCCCGACTAGCGGGATAAAGCAGAAGATAATGGATGGATGGATTTGTCACTCACTGTTAGAAAATTTTTTTTGTTAATCAAGGTCCAACAATGTAATTTTTTTTAGTGGTTTTAAGGTCCATTTGTGTGACTTACTTATTTTTTTTTCTCAGGAGCTGAGTATATACTTTTATATCCAAACTTTTAAACCCAGAACAATAAAACAAGAGGAAACTGTAACATTTGAGTTGTGCTAAAATGAATGGGACTCATCTACTGAACTTCTGCTTGACCGACAGAAGTTTCGTATACACTGACTCAGGGCAGACCCCCGACCACAACTGCTATGTTGGTTCAACCCGCACTCGTTTGTTTGTGTTTTTATTCATGCCTTTTTTTCCCCCCAAAGAGTCCCATTTATTTTTGGTCACATCCAAACATCATGGTTTCATTTAACCTACAGTCTCCAAACTGCATCTCTTCACTCAGAGCCAACCTCTAATCCACAAACATACTGACCTACACTCCTCTATTTGTCGTTTATACATCCCTCACTCCTCCCATAGAGTCCCATTCATTTTCAACCAAATCTAGCAACACCTTGTGAACTCTTAAAGGAACCACTGTATACCTCAGCAAGCAGCTGGGATACCACAGCAAAAGCATAGCGACAACGTAGCGACCGCTGTCAAGCTGCTCTTGTTGTCTAACCATCATGCACTTTTCTAGTTATTATTATATCCTCCTATTTTATTTACCTACTGCTGATGTGGTGCATACCACTGGATACTGAAACTACTTTGAAAAGGTGGGAGCAGGGGAGTGTGCATCCTATCTGCTGTACATACTTCTTACATTTAAGGTTAACACACCAGGCCACATCTGATGAATCCAGTCTCATATATGAATGGTCAGTTACAGGCATGGTCAGCTTTACGAAAGTCTTTCAGAAATTCATGCACAATAGCTTTTATGACAGCTCAGTCTCCGTAGGAATCTGCCTCATGGCCGGTATATAAGGGTTAACCCATGTGTGATGCTATAAATTGAGGGTATATACTGTATATGTTTGTGTTTATCAGTATCAACTGAGACTTCATTCTGGAACAGAGCGCTCAATAAAGTTACCTCACATTACAGACCTGTCTTTTCTTTTTAATTGACACCAGGAGAAGGACATGCAACATATGCCAGAGGCTAAAGAAGATATACTGAAGATATTCTTTAGAACACAACTGCATTCTGTGGCAAATATTAACACAACACCAAAGTACATACATACATGCATGGCATAAGTAGCAGTTAAGCAAGCTCTTGCAAGCAGATTGCTCACCTCTTTCTAGTGAATCACCAGATCCATTTCTCTGAGCCTTGTTTTCATCTGAAAAAGTGAAGGCCACACATTCACTGATGCTAATAAAACTATGAACATACATACAAAAGCATAACATGTGAAGTAACCATGAAAAAGCAAAACTTATGCCTGGGTAGTATAATCGTATAAG
This sequence comes from Megaleporinus macrocephalus, assembly GCA_021613375.1. Lineage (NCBI taxonomy): Eukaryota > Metazoa > Chordata > Actinopteri > Characiformes > Anostomidae > Megaleporinus > Megaleporinus macrocephalus. Next base: position 40,226,435 of record CM038716.1, on the reverse strand, counting down.
TGTTTTCTTACTGTATTGCTCTGTCTCTCTCTCTCTACCTAATACCTACCTTAAATATACTTCTGTATACCTTGTATTGTTACCTTTGTTCCTTTAACTTTGATTCCTTAATGTTTTCTTTATCCATCGTCTGGTACAAGGTGAGCCTAACATCCAAATAAAACTTATTTACTAGTTATTAACTATAACACATACCTTGTGCAGCCTGTACAACCCCTAACCCTGCAGAATCCTGTAAAAGTTTGTTTCTAGGAAGGATGGCGAAAACCAGAGGAACTTACAGGTTTACATGTGGTAAGTGTCAAAGAAGAAGATCAGGGTTCACTACAAGTTTAAGGTGCCTGATTATTAAAGAACAAGTGTAAAAATTAAAGAAAAGAAGAATATTACTTGGACTCCATGCAAACTGGTGCACGGACTGTAGTCTTACAATATAGTACAGTATTTGACTTCAGTGATGTACTCTCAGAGCTCCTCTGCAGTCATTCGCCATACGGGAAAGAAGCCCCCCTCTCTCTCACTGCAGCCCTCAATATATCTAAAAGGCCCTCCTCAGGCTAAACCAGTATACAGTTTACAATGAAGCCTACAATGCAGCCATTTCCAGGCTCAGGGCAGTGTGCTGCAGTGTGGGGACTTTAATGCTGGGACAGGCTCAGAATCACTGCACTACCGAGCATATTTACATGCTAATTAACCAGCATGTCCACCAAAAATTTAACAGTAAAATATATGCCTGTTTTGTTGTGTGTATGTGGGGGTTTGTCTGTTTGTCCCCTTTGTTTGTCTGTGTCTGTTTGTTTGCAAGTGGGCGTTGCACAACACAGCTTCCTGTCACCTTAATGCACATTTAGTAGCCAGAACAGTCTTATTTGTTATAAAAATGACTGTTATTAGCAGTGATGAAATCAGTTTTATGTGGTTTTACCTTTATTGAATTGGGTGAAATACTCTGGGTGTGTCTCCAGACCTAGTGAGTGTGTAAGTAGGCTGTCTAGATGGACAGCTGTGTAAGTAGCAGTGTTCTCTCCTCGTCTCTCCTCATAAAACAGATTACTGAGACTCTCTAGTTAGAGAGAGACTGCGTCACGGCTGTTGTAACTTTGTTTTTGCCGTCAGAATGAAGAGGGACACCAGTCCAGGGTTTAAGCTGTTTATTCAAAGAGCTTGCGGTACTGACGTTCTCACACCCTGTTATGAACCTGGTCTGCCTTGGTTTAGGCTGTATGGCCCCTTTCTAGGTCCGTCGTTCTGCTTGCTCGGCTCCGGGCTGTCTCTGGGCCATGTCGTAAACTTCTGGATGGAGTGGTTCTCGAGCCTAGGGGGCCTAAAGACAACGTCGCAGGGTCTGGTTCTCGAGCCTAAGATTGCCTGTCATAAAGGCCCCCCACTGCCGGGGATAACAAAGCCAGGACCTTCCCGTGCTTTCCTGGCCACCTGTCTTTCCATACATTTCGAACAAACGCTTTAGTGTGTTTTTTCCAAAATAAAATCCAACACGGCTTGTTCCCGCCCACTGCAGCATGTGACCGGTGGTTTAGCTGGTTGCTATGTTACCGGCCGGCATCCAAAACAATAGCCCGAGGCTTAAAAATCAGACTCGTTACAGAGTTGTAAGTAAAAAACTGTTTTGTGTGATTATATGACAAGAAACACATTAAAACTCCAGAGAGAATCAAAATAACATTTTAAAACCACTTCACTGCTGTAGATGCATCATGGGATTGTCTTAGCGGCTGAGGAAGAGTTCGATGCTTCCTTAAAATCAGATCAAAATAAGGTTCCTCAGTAGACAGCATGTTTAAGGTAGCTCACTAGGTTTTGAGATAGATTTAGGTTTGACAGATCTATGCACTGTGGCTGAAGTCAAGAAAATATTTTTCCTTTTTGTGTTTCACATAAAAATAGATTGGGGAAAGCACATTAAGAATATAAATATATAACAACAGACACCATCTCTGGTTCCAGTGTGCCGCAGAATGGCTGCACTGGTGAGAGCTCCGGGTAAACTCGACAGCTTTTTGTGTTTTATTGTCCTGTTTCTAAGTGTTTTTGTACATGTCGCATCTGGGATCATTAAATATGATTGGCAAACTCTTCTGAACATCCGATCATCACTCAAGACGGACTTTAACACAAACTCACACACGGGCACATCTTTGTTTACTAACACACGCACGCCGGCGAGGCAGGAAGAAGCGTAGGAGGGACAGACGCGCTGGGATATTATGCAGGACAAGGAAATGGTGCCACGACATCGAGAGCTGCTGCGCTTACAGAGATGTGGCTATCCGCCGCAATACCCAACAACGGTAAGGGCAGAGGCGGCGGGGTGTGTGTTATGGTGAACTCTCGATGGGGGACAGATGTAGCAGTTCTAGCCAGTCACTGCTCTCCAGACATTGAACTCTTAATGGTCAAAGTTCGACCTTTTTTTCTGCCCAGAGACTTCAGCTCAGTCATTCTCACTACAGTCTACATCCCACCTCAGGCTGATAAGTCACGTGCATCGGAAGTTCTGTATGAGCTCATCAATGGACATGACAACACTCACCCCGAGGCTGCTTTTATTGTGGTTGGAGATTTTAACAGGGCAGGTTCTGAAGAAGGTTCTGCCCAAATACTATCAGCACATTAAATTTCCAACCCGAGGAGAACAGACTCTTGACCACTGCTATACAGCACTTAAGGACTGTTACAAACCCCTCCCCCGCCCTGCCTTTGGCAAAGCGGATCACACCTCCATTCTTCTCCTGCCTGTTTACAAATTACGACTTAAACAGGAAAAATCAGTTCTCAGATCAGTCTATCAATGGAGTGAGGAGGCCATCTTCACACTACAGGACTGCTTTGAATCCACAGACTGGAAGATGTTTTATGATGCAGCTGGCAGTGACATCAACAAATACACTGACTCCATTATAAACTTACATCAGTAAATGCACTGACGAAATTGTGCCAAAAATCAATGTCAGAACATTTCCCAATCAGAAACCCTGGATCAACGCTGAGGTTCGTGCCAAACTAAGAGCTTAAACATCTACCTACAACTCTGGTGATCTGGCTAGCTCAAGAAGGCCAGATATGACCTTCAGAGGACTATCAGGCTAGCCAAACGGAACTACAGGGACAGAGTTGAATCCAACTTCCTCTGCTCTGATCTCAGACGTATGTGGAGTGGACTGCGCACCATCAGTGATTATAAAGGAGGTATAAGTTGTGACAGGGGGTCGGGGGGGGGTCACCCTCCTCACTTGCAGATGAGCTTAATGCACATTATGCTCGCTTTGAAGCAAACAACTCCTCCCCTGCTGAAAATCTCCCAATACAACAGAAGAGCTGCACACTGACCATCTCTCTATCTGAGGTGGTGAAATCCTTCAGGGCAGTTAACACACGCAAGGCTCCAGGTCCTGATGGTGTACACAGTCATGTACTTAAAGCATGTGCCAACCAGCTGGCTGAGGTTTTCACGGACATCTTTAACCTCTCCCTAAGACTGTCAGTGGTTCCTACGTGCTTTAAGGAAACCATCATTGTTCCAGTTCCTAAGAAACCTTCTGTCACCTGCCTGAATGACTACCGCCCTGTTGCACTGACATCAACAGCTATGAAGTGCTGTATGAAGTGAAGTGAAGGGGTGGTGAGAGTGGGTGACAGCATCTCTTCCACTCTGACACGGGGGCCCCCCAGGGATGTGTACTCAGCCCCCTCCTGTATTCCCTGTACACTCATGAATGTGTAGCCAAACACTCCGCCAACCTAATCTTCAAATTCGCTGATGACACTACCATCCTAGGCCTCATCACAGATGGTGATGAAACAGCCTATAGAGACGAGGTCAGTGCTCTGTCAGAGTGGAGCCATGACAACAATCTCCGTCTAAACATCAGCAAAAAACAAAAGAGATGATTGTGGACTACAGGAAGCAGCAGAAGGGTGGTCACTCTCCACTTTACATCGACGGGGCTGAAGTGGAGAGAGTCAGCAGTGTTAAGTTCCTCGGCGTTCACCTCTCTGATGACCTCACCTGGTCCCTCCACACTAACACGATAGTGAGATCTGCCCGTCAGTGTCTCTTCTTCCTGCGCAGGCTCAGGAAGTTTGGACTGCCTCCTGATATCCTCACCAGCTTCTATAGATGCACTATAGAGAGCATCCTAATGGGCTGCATCACTGTGTGGTACAGCAACTACACTGCCTGCGACCGCAAGGCCCTAAAAGGAGTGGTGAGGACAGCAGAATACATCATAGGCAACAAACTACCAGCCTTACAGGACATCTATCAGTCCCGCTGCCTGAGGAACAAACTACCAGCCTTACAGGACATCTACCTGTCCCGCTGCCTGAGGAACAAACTACCAGCCTTACAGGACATCTACCAGTCCCGCTGCCTGAGGAACAAACTACTAGCCTTACAGGACATCTACCAGTCCCGCTTCTGAACAAACTGTGAGGCTGAAAGACCCCAATACCGTTCACTCGACCACTGCTACATTATTATATTATTATTTTATTCACTTTGATATCACTGCTATGGATAATATCACTAAGTCACTTTAAATAGATTTGTCTTCTTAGAGAACCTGCCTATGCAAAAGTTTCTACATATGTCCTCCTGTACATCCTATGTATCTATCTTGTGGATGTTTTGTATAGTCCTTTATATATTTCAGTTATTACTATATGTATATTTTCTAGCTTATTTGACTTCATTATTGTCTATTTATTGTATGTTTGCACTGTTTTTACTGCTATTTATAAAGCTGCCCTGCTGTAGAGTTGTATCTGAGCCTCACCCCAAACATTTCAATGCATGTTATGTCCTGACATGATGTGCAAATGACAAATAAACTTGAAACTTGTGCTGCAGTTTCATTTTCCACTTACACGATATGCACATAAACAGGAACTAATCCTTATTTTTTAAATATAAAATAAAATATTGACGGTCTCTATAATGCCTTTATAGTGGCCAGTATCCGAATTAATGCTTTGATGCCGCATGTGAAATTTTTTAAGCAAGTAATTTGAGGAACTCTATATTTTGGAGGCATTGCTAAGTTTCTAGTTCTTATATTGTTGATTTTATACTTACTGTGGGTCCCAGTTTTGTCTGAATTATCTGGCTTTGAGGACCCTGTGTGTGGGAACAAAGTACAAAAACAGTTTAATGAAATACACAACACAGAAGCATCATCTGTAACGTCTTAAATTTAACTTTATTTTGAATGCAAACATTTACTATTATGATTACTGGGATTATTACTATTTTTAAAAAGATTACCATTTCTTTTCAATTTCAAATGGAGCTGCAATAATTGCGTGGAGCCTGCACAAAGATCAAACAGTTTAGTTAAACTTTTTCAAAGCAAACTGACAAATAGGACTACACACACATTACAAGCCTCATCGATCCTGTATAATTTGGCTCAGATCAGATTTGGCTCTTGAATCTTGATTTTGTATGTCCAGATATATATATATATATATATATATATATATATATATATATATATATATATATATATATATATATACACTGTTACTCTGATTTATTTCAGATTACTCAATGTATATATATATATATATATATATATATATATATATATATATATATATATATATATATATATATATATATATATATATAAGTAAGCAGCCCTTAACACAGCAACTCCAAAAATGACATGCTTGATGAAATGAAGAATACTTGGCCCTCTGCTCACACAACTATAGCCTTACACACTTAAACAGAGAGATAAGAGGAACATAGTTGTTGGAGCAGCCTATGGTCTTGTATCAGAATCAGATCAGAATCAGAATCGGACTTTGGCCATGTATGCTCACACATACAAGGAATTTGTTTTTGGTTACAGTAGCTCACAGTGCATGATAACTGACATTACAGAAGTAACAAACACACCCAACCTACACACACACACACACACACACACACACACAGTGACATACACGCACAGACACACCTTTAAACTTAACATGTGCAGAGTTGTATATTTAGAGTAAAGTTCTAAGTGCAGCAGTGAAGGACAGTGCAGACTGAATTAAATAGATATAAATATAAAGAACAGAAGAGTCACTGTTTGAGACGGTGGTACAAAGTGTTCTGAGACTCTATCAGATAAATAAAAGTGCAGTACAGAGAAAGAAGAGAGAGAGAACATCTGGATATGGATTTATGTATGTAGTAGACTGTACAGAGAAAGAAGAGTGAGAGAACATCTGGATATGGATGTATGTATGTAGTAGACTGTAAAGAGAAAGAAGAGTGAGAGAACATCTGGATATGGATGTATGTATGTAGTAGACTGTACAGAGAAAGAAGAGTGAGAGAACATTTGAATATGGATGTATGTATGTAGTAGACTGTACAGAGAAAGAAGAGTGAGAGAACATCTGGATATGGATGTATGTATGTAGTAGACTGTACAGAGAAAGAAGAGTGAGAGAACATTTGAATATGGATGTATGTATGTAGTAGACTGTACAGAGAAGAAGAGTGAGAGAACATCTGGATATGGATGTATGTATGTAGTAGACTGTACAGAGAAAGAAGAGTGAGAGAACATCTGGATATGGATGTATGAATGTAGTAGACTGTACAGATAAAAAAGAGCGAGAGAACATCTGGATATGGAGGGATGTATGTAGTAGACTGTACAGAGAAAGAAGAGTGAGAGAACATCTGGATATGGATGTATGTATGTAGTAGACTGTACAGAGAAAAAGAGTGAGAGAACATCTGGATATGGATGTATGTATGTAGTAGATTGTATCCAGAACCAAGAGGCCAAGAGGTAGCATTTATAAATTAAATTAGAATGACCCAGGATCTGAACTTTCTGGATCACCACTGACATGGATTCAGAATTATTATTCTCTATAGATTATTAAATGCATGCAATGCACTCAGTGACCCACATACAGTCACATTAAACATGGATCCCACAGTTTTGTCAAGTGTTGTTAAATATGAGGTAGCTCAGAAAATCAAAAACCCAACGAATGCAATAAAAACATAATTGTTACATCACATGTAATAACTATGAAATGAATGATATTCTTGTGGTTTAATATGCCTCAAATTAAGGAAAATAAAATGTTTATACCTTGCAGATTCAGAACAACTTCTGTATCGTTCATCCATGTGAATTTGAGATCTGCATCTTTGGAGTGGACTAAAAAAAGAAAATGACTTTTAATCATATTATTATCAGTAAATAGGTATAACAGCAAACAGTTGTCAGCAGTTGAGACTTACCATGAAGATGTGCATTACATTTGGCTTTTTCTACAGTTTTAAAGTTTGTGTTCTCTTTCCAGCCACAAGATGTACATTTTTGTTCTTCTAGTTCACACACTACTGAAGACTTCACTATAATTTCAGAGAAAAAGAGGTACATATGATTAACTGATGCATGACCATTCTTTTACTGGTGACTTTGCTGAATATTATGCAAAATTCCACCAGTGATGTAGTGCTGGCACTTTGTGAAATGTATTAGTCGTTTAGGTGATTCTTTTTTAACTCAGTTGCCAATATTGGTGCTCAAAAATTAATATTGGTATATCAGCTTTGTCCTGTCCAATTGATAATGTATTAATTCTATTAATCCAGTTTTGAAAATGCCCCTAATTACTTCAATGCACCAGCACCGGGATTTTAAGCTTTATTTTGGCATTTATAAATACGGAAATAGGGCCCAAAAAACAACTTATTAAAATGTTCCCTCCACAATTTCAGAAAAAGTAATAATACACAAGCACTTTTATTTCTTTACCTTTATTTATGTCGCAGTAGGTAACGTTTGAGGTTAAATGGGCATTGAATCCACATTCTTCAAAAGAGTTACAGAATGGGTCATTATTCTCACTTTGGTCAAATCGTGTGCAAGACATTTTCCACTCTGTAAGGACAACCATAAAATACATTAATATTAAAATATCACGTCAAACCATCTTTAGAGTATGAGACACAGTATACAACCAATGCATTTTTAACAGTGGCTTTCGGTCCTGGATAAAATTACTGTTACTGTCAACAGCTAAGAAAGTAGAAGATGTGTAAAGGCATGAAAATAAAGAGAACACATTTCTTTAATATTCTAAAGAGTATAGGGCCTCCGCAGCAATCAGGCCTCCACTGCCAGGCTGGGGAACAGCTCCTTTACCTAAGCTATTAGACTCACAGAACCAGAATCAACCCAGGACCCAGGAATATCATCACACACACACACATACACACTCACATACAAACAAACACACACACATACACACTATTATACTCCTGAACCAGACTTAACCCAGGACTGTCATCACACACACACACATATACACTCACATACAAACACACACACACACACACACACACACACACACACACACACACACACATTATTATACTCCTGAACCAGAATTAACCCAGGACTGTCATTACACACACACACAGACACACACACACACAGCTGATTGTATTCTGCCCGTCGCTGCCGATTGTGTAATATGAATGAGCATTTGAAAAAACGGCCACGAAAAATTACGACTTTTTCCGGTCTAATCTGTCTGACACTAATGGCTGCTGGGCTGTTGTGATATGTAAGATTATATGAAATTTGATTGGTTTTGTGTGGTAGCAGGGTGCCACTGTCATTCATTTTGCACCCTGATGTTCCTTTGACATGAGCTTATGTGGTGATGCGATTATTTATAAGGAGGACTAATTTTGTTTAGGTGGTAGTGTGACCGCTCTGCGATCTGTTTGCTCGTTAAATTTCTAAAGCTGAACTTTCGTTCTTAGTTTCTGATGAAGGACTAGAGGAACACACACTGTGCAGCAACAGATGAGCTACTGTCTCTAATAGGGTGGACAGTGAGTGGACACAATAACACCTAAATTGAAACAAACTACATTTACCAACCCGATTCCAAAAATGCTTGAGATGCTCACCAAAATGTAAATAAGGCAGCATCCGTGATGCTATGTGGGTTCATTAGTGCACATAGTATGCGTGACCTGCCTTAATGCCGGACAGTATATACAAGTTTTGCTGTCATCCTGATGATGTCTTTTTCAGGGAAGGTCTGTTTATTTCAGGCAAGTTTATTTGTATAGCACCTTTTATACAGAGTGGCAACTCAAAGTGCTTAATATAAATCAAGAAATAAGAAACAAAGCATTAAAAAAATCAGTTAAAAGAAATAAGTTCACTATACACACACACACACACACACACACTCAATGGTTTACAGAACATAAGTCATCCTAAACTGGTAACCACTATAATAACTCCTTAGGTAACTCTAGTGCTCTTTTACACATGCATATCACACATTTTGCACAGTCAGCTACTCTGTGTTCTATTGTCCTGTACTGTTTCCTGCATGTCAGTCTTGTGTAGCACTTCTTTTTGCACTGTTTGCAGTGTTTACACTTTTTGTACAGTTTGTGTTGTTGTGTTATTTGTCTCTGGTCTGTGTTATGTTCCTTGTGTGCAGCATATGGCCCTGGAGGAACTTTGTTGTCATTTCACTGTGTACTGATTAGATTGTTGAAATGACAAAAATCTCAACTTGACTTGACTAGACTTTTATGTAACATTACCTTTACAGATTCAAAAGGTAAAAGGTCAGAAGAAAAAAATCCCCCACCAATATGGACCACAGTCTGTAACTGCAAAACTGTGTAAATGCATTTTGTTGCAAGAGTATAAGAGATTGTATGATTTTTTTTCTCTTCTTCCTCACAAAAGGCTTATAATTCTGTGGCATTTTTACATTTGCTGCTCATTTGATGTCTATCCCCGGATTTCGGATGATGTTTAGGTCAGGGGACTGTGAGGGTTACTGCCAAACCTTCAGCTTGCTCTTCTTTAGTTTGTCCACTGTGGATTTTGAGGTGTGTTTAGGATCATTATCCTTTTTTCATATTTAACCCTTTTTTTTAAATATGCTGTGATGTTACCTTCTAACACCAAACCATCATATTTTGTTAAATCAGTTTTTTCAATTTGCCATTATAGTGATCCAACAAACAGTTCTCTTTGAATGTTGTCTTGGTTTTTCTAGCTGCTTAGAGGAGCCCATGGCTTTACCTGTTTTTTCCTAATGATGACTGTGAACAAGTCATAGCACTAACAAGCTAATTGAGGTCTGAGATCTTGATAAAAGGAACGTTTCAGCAATAACTTTATGCCATTTGGAAAGAAGTACATCTTCTACTCACTTGATTATCCACAGTAACAGAAAACACTTGAAACACTTTGCAAGCAATTTAATTGATATCTAAATAAACCCACAGCTTTGTCACATCCTCAGGTTATCACTGACTTGTTTAACACTGCCATGAAAGCAGGTGGGGGGCATAATATACAAAAACTAAATAAGAGTGAAAACTTACCCTCTATCTTTTCAATGGAGTATATCAATTCATCATGGGAAGTGAATCTTATATGAACATCGGTGCTTTTATAATCAGAAGGATTACTAGGAGCTACAGGAGAAAGAAAATATGTAGTGAACTGTCACTGACATTGGGCTTTGCTTTGTAACATCAATTTGCACTGAATTGAGATAAAAAAAATAATTATCAAAATTCATCTACACGCACTGTCCACTGTATCAGCTCCACTGACCATACAGGAGCTCCACTTACAGACTGTAGTTCATCTGATTCTCTGAATACTTTATTACTCTATTCTTTAATGATCAGGACCCCCACAGGACCACCAGAGAACAGTTACTATTAGGGAGGTGGGTCATTCCCAGCACTGCAGTGACACTGACGTGGTGGTGTGTTAGTTCTGTGTTGTGCTGGTGTGAGTGGATCAGACACAGCAGTGCTGCTGCTGGAGTATTTAAAGACCTGAGAATCGTCCACCAACCAAAACTATCCAGACAGCAGTGTCCTATGGGCGGCGTCTTGTGTCCACTGATGAAGAACTAGAGGAACACAAACTGTGCAGCAGCAGATGAGCTACTGTCTCTGACTTTACATCTACAAGGTGGACCAGCAAGTAGTAGGAGTGTCTAATAGAGTGGACAGTGAGTAGACACAATAGTGCTTAAATTGAAACAAACTACATCTACCAACCCATTTCTAAAAATGCTTGAGATGCTCAGCAAAATGCAAATAAGGCAGCATCCGTGATCGTATGTGTGGTCATGAGTGCATAGTATGCCTGAACTGCACGTCAGTAAAGCTCCATGAATGCTGGACAGTTTCTACGGGTTTTGCTGCTTCCAGACAGGTATTTTTCAGAGAATTTATTATTTATTTATGTATTTATTTCAGCAGCACAATCGACCACATTCTGCACATATCCCTGCAGCAGCTCTGCGGTGGAAGAGTCCCGGTGATAAACTGACCTGCCTGCAGTCCAGACCCCTGGTCACCCACTACAAATATTTGCTGCACAGTGAAAGGAAAAACAGGACAAATGAGACTCTGAAATGAGCAGCAACTGAAATCTGATAGCAAGCAAGAATAGAAGACATTTCAGATTCAAAACTATACCAATCGCCTCCTTATGCCTGGTTCACACTACACGACTGTGCTGTAATCGCAAGTCTTTCAGTTGTGGGGGCTTTCTCACTACATAACTGATCAGAGTCATGGCCTGAAGGTTAAGGATCCAGTCTTGTGACCGGAAGGACACGACTGAAGTGCCCTTGAGCAAGGCACCTAACCCCTGACTGCTCCCCGGGTGCCGTGGATAGGGCTGACCACCGCTTCTTAAACTTACACCAATTACATGACTTTTACCCTGGGGAACAGCACACTTATCTGGCTGCTGTCCAAACACATGAAAACTAAACTCTGGTGAGAACTAGCGGCACCATGTAGAACATACGCTATTTCCAAAACGGACGTCAACAAACAAGCAATACGAGTTGTTTCTGCGCTGATCTGCAACGACGAAAGAAAGAAGAATAAGGAACGAGTATTGGTGTGAAGATGGATAAAGGCACGGGGCCAGCAGGGACTGTCTGTCCTGCAGAAAGGGTTTGAGGTTAATAGTTTGTCAATGAAAACATACCTGTCTGTTTGTACTGTGGAAAAGCATGTGTACAGCAGAGAGGCTGTTCTCTCTCTACGTGATCTCATTGGCTGTAGCTAGATGCTGCTGTTGACTCACAGTCGCCAACTGGGCTAGATATTAAACATGCTAAATGTTACCCAGGTGTCTGAGATTAGTCGGCAATGGCTAATGTTATTATTTATTTCTTTTTGTATGTTATGCCCAGCATCCCAACTTTCCTGTAAATGTGGTTGTAGATGTGAGTTTGATCATCCATTTATGAAAAAGATGGCCATAGGCAACTGTGATGAATAAAGATTTTGGAGTGATACATGATTCATTTTGTATCATACTTACCATCTCTTAGAGCAGGTAGGGTTGAAAGAGTGAATAAAATGAAGAAAAAAATTTTGTTCATTGTCTGAAAAAGAAGAAAGAATGTATTTTAAACTTTGTTTAATTAACAAATAATTAATTTTTATATAGAAATTAAGGATTAATCTAGGACGTGTGAAGAAGGTTGTGTTTTAAATTAAAATAACAGATATTGTAACCGGAATGTCACCGGTTTGATCCCTGGGACCAGGGGAAGGCCACGATTGAAGCACCCTTGAGCAAGGCACCGAACCCCCAGCTGCTCCCCGGGCGCCGTGGATAGGGCTGCCCACCGCTCTGGGTCCACATGCTCACTGCCCCTTAGTGTGTATGTTCACTAGTGTGTGTATATGTTGGTGTTTCACTGCATGGATGGGTTAAATGCGGAGGTCAAATTCCGCTGTGTGCAAACACACATGGCTAATTCTGGTTCTAACGTTAAAAAAGTTAAAGTTATGTTTACAGAGTTCTTACAAGTGGATATTATCATTATAATTATAAGTTGTAAATTATTATATTTTTATGTTATAATTAAAATGTTCTTGATTTATAAAGTGTTATGCATGTAATTATATCTACTTTTAGTCAAATATATAGGTTTATGACAGACATCTACTCACAACAACACAACACACACTAATAACCAACCAGGTCAGTGTCACTGCAGTGCTGAAAATGACCTTCCACCCAAATAATACCTGCTCGTTAGGAATGACAGCTCAATAACTAGGCCTGTCATGAATATTACATTATCCATTTATCGTACAATACATAGACATATATTTAAATAGTATTTATCCAATATTTATCAGAGTTGATCGATGGCATTAAACAAATTTGCCTAATTTCTGTATTTCCAGCTAGCGTTTCATCCAGGAAGAGGAGCCCTCCATGAAACCCCCTCCAGCCAGCTCCCTGCAGTTCCTATCTGAACCACTAGGTGAATAAAACACATACCGTTCCATTTTCCACAAACTGACTAAAGCGGCGGCCTCGTGAGAGGTTACGGTGTTCACGGCATGCGCTGATAGAAAACATGTCGTCCGTCTGGCTGTTTGTTACCGTATGTGACGCAGACTCATCCAAGTCTCGTATCTCTTTTGTTATTTCTCGGCTCACTAGTAAAGCTCTGGACTGGGCTACTGCAGTCTGGCCCACATATGAACATGGGACGTATGAACATTTTATTCAAGAATTCAAGTCAGTGTTTGATCACCCTAATGAGGGCTGATCCTCTGGGGAATTACTGGTTCAACTACGTCAAAGAGATCGTTCTGTGGCGGATTATGCTTTGGAATTCCGCACATTGGCTGCTGGCAGTGGATGGAACGAGCCTGCTAAAATCATTGTTTTTCGTAATGGTCTCAATCAGGACATTCTCAAGGAGCTAGCCTGCCGTGAGGAAGGTCTTTCATTGGAAGGTCTTATTTCTCTTGCCATTCGGCTGGAACAGCTCAAGCATGGAGCAGTGTCAAATCAACACCGATCAACAATATCCCGTCACATTCATTCCCAGCAAGCCTTCACACCAGATTTACATCGTTCCCCAGCTTCCAGATTCCACATCGACCACAATACAGAGGAGCCAATGCAAGTCAAGTCACCACATCTGTCTCCGGAGGAGAGGAATCGCTGGCTTCACAGAGGTCTTTGTTTGTAGTGTGGAGGTTCTGGACATGTTATACAAGACTGCCAACTTCGTCCTCCGCGGCCTCTTGTGCCCGTGGCTCTTAAGCAAGTGGAATCCATACCACAAACCATCAGGGTGAGTAATTCCACTGCTCATATGGTCACGAAGTCTTTACTCATACCTGTCACCCTCCGTTATGAAGGACTATCTTATGTATTTCCCGCATTGATTGATTCTGGAGCCGAGGGAAATTTTATTCTAGCACGTGTGACTAAGCAGCTTAAAATACCCATCATCCCACTTACTAAAACCATGAAACTGTCTGCTGTGGACGGAGATCCCGTTGGCCAAGGGATCGTCTCACAGACTACTGTTCCTATCTCCATGGACGTTAGTGCTCTTCACTCAGAAGAGATTAGTTTCTTTGTGTTAGACTCTTCCGAGTTTGCTATAATTCTTGGTCTACCTTGGTTAATGACTCATGATCCTGTTATTTCTTGGTCAAAATGGGAGATTGTTGCTTGGTCTAATAATTGTTTTAATAACTGTCTTATGTCTTCTCTGTTGTCTGTCTCTTCTACCTCCATTGAGAGTCCAGAGAATCATGCTCCTGTTTGTATTCCTCCTGAGTACTCTAATTATTCAGAGGTTTTCAAAAGAAACAATGCTGACAAATTGCCCATTCATAGACCATATGATTGTTCGATAGAGTTAATTGAAAATCAAATACCTCCTAAGTCACGTGTATACCCACTTACCCAAGCGGAAGAAAAAGCTATGGAGGAGTACATACAGGAGGCTCTAGCCCAGGGTTTTATACGTCCATCCACTTCTCCTGCAGCCGCTGGCTTCTTCTTTGTCAAGAAGAAAGATGGTGGTCTCAGACCGTGTATAGATTATCGCTGCCTAAACTCTATTACTAAGTCTTATCCCTACCCATTGCCTTTAGTACCTGTTGCTCTGGAACAGCTCAGAGGAGCTACTGTGTTCACCAAATTAGATCTTCGCAGCGCTTACAATCTTGTTAGAATCCGTGAGGGTGATGAATGGAAGACTGCCTTTCTCACCACTAGAGGGCACTATGAGTACCTGGTGATGCCTTATGGTCTCAGAAATGCGCCTTCTGTATTTCAGGCATTCATTAATGACGTCCTCCGGGATATGTTAGGTCAATTTGTGATCGCTTATATTGATGACATCTTGATCTATTCACCTGACTTACCTACTCATATCCAACATGTGCATAAGGTTCTGTCTCGTCTGCTAGACAATCACCTGTATGTTAAAGGTGAGAAATGTGAATTTCATATGGATTCAACTTCCTTCCTTGGGTACATAATTAGTCCTAGAGGAGTAGTTATGGACGACTGCAAGGTAGATGCTGTGGTTAATTGGCCTGTTCCCAATTCAGTACGTAGTCTCCAAAAATTCCTAGGTTTTGCAAACTTTTATAGGCGTTTTATAAGAAACTATAGTTCGGTTGCCGCCCCTCTAACTTCTCTTCTTAAGGGGAATGCCAAGAAATTAGTATGGAATCCCCAGGCGGAAAGAGCTTTTGAGGAACTCAAGAGGAGATTCACCACTGCACCCATACTACAACACCCAGATCCCACACGACCATTTGTTGTAGAGGTGGATGCCTCCAACGTGGGAGTGGGTGCTGTACTTTCACAACGCAGTGGTGAACCACCAAAACTGAGACCTATTGCTTACTTTTCTCATAAATTATCCCCTGCCAAAAGCAATTATGGAATAGGGGATAAAGAGCTTCTTGCTGTTAAGCTGGCTTTTGAGGAGTGGCGCCACTGGCTAGAGGGTGCACAACACCCCTTTATTGTATACACTGATCATAAAAATCTAGAGTATCTCCGTTCTGCCAAAAGACTAAATTCTCGTCAAGCCCGCTGGTCGTTGTTCTTTTCTCGTTTTAATTTTCAAATTACTTATCGTCCTGGAACTCGCAATACCAAGGCTGATGCTTTGTCTCGAGTGTTTGAGGTTGAATCCAATGATAAAGAAAAACCAAAACATATCCTGGACCCTAAGATGTTTCTAGCTCCCATTAGATGGGATATAGACGTTGACATTGAGCAGGTAAATTTGGTGGAACCTATTCCGGAGGCGTGTCCTCCGAATAGATTGTTTGTGCCTTTGCAATTTCGTGATCAGCTTATTACCTGGGCTCATACTTCTCTCACCTCAGGACATCCCGGAGAGACTAGAACTCTCCAGCTTCTCTCTGGGAGGTACTGGTTGGAGAGTATGAGTTCCGATGTACATCGTTTTATATCCTCTTGCACTGTTTGTTCAATTTGTAAAACTCCTCGCACGTTACCTGCAGGCAAACTAATGCCTTTACCCATTCCGTCTCATCCTTGGTCTCACATCGCTGTTGATTTCGTCACTGATCTTCCTAATTCCCAGGGCAATACTGTCATTCTCACTATTGTCGATCGATTTTCTCGTGGGGTTCGATTCTTACCTTTCCCACAATTGCCCACCGCATTCCAGACCATGGAATATTTGTTTAATTTTGTGTTTCGTTTCTTTGGCATTCCAGAGGATATTGTGTCTGACAGAGGTTCCCAATTTACATCACAAGTTTGGAATGCTTTTATGGAGAGGTTGGGAATCTCTGTCAGTCTCACTTCAGGTTATCATCCTCAAAGTAACGGGCAATGTGAACGTGTTAATCAAGAACTTGGGAAGTTTTTGAGGGTCTACTGCCACGATAATCAACATGATTGGTCGGTATATTTACCTTGGGCTGAGATGGCTCAAAACTCCCTCATTAGCTCCTCTACCACTATCACCCCTTTCCAATGTATGTTAGGCTATCAACCGCCTCTTATATGCCATGGTCTGGTCAATCTTCGGAGGTGCCCTCTGTGGACTATTGGATGAGACGAAGTGAGGAGGTATTGGGAACAGACCCATCAGCGTATTGAGTCTGTTCTAAGACGGCATAAACGTTACACTGATAGACGCAGAGGTGACACCCCCTCATATAGTCCGGGAGATCGAGTATGAGTATCCGCCAGGGACTTCAGGCTTTCTGAGGGAAGTAGAAAACTGACTCAGAGATATATTGGCCCATATAAGATCTTAAACAAGATTAATGACGTTACATATAAAATTGACCTGCCTGCTCATTATCGTGTTTGTCCTTCCTTCCATGTGTCTTTATTAAAGCCTGTAGTTCCTGGTCCCCTAGATGAGGCTCTTCCTGACGCCACCCCTCCTCCACCAATCGACGTAGACGGAGCTCCTGTGTATGCTATTCGTCGGCTCTTGGACTCTAGAAGGAGGGGAGGGATCCTCCAATATCTGGTAGACTGGGAGGGTTATGGGCCTGAGGAGCAAAGTTGGGCCTGAGGAGGCAACTGACGTGTGGGACCCCATCCTCATTGAGGACTTTCATCGCTGCCACCCATCACGCCCTGCTCCCAGGCCAAGGGGTCGTCCTAGCCAGGCATCTTTGGGCCTGTCCGCTGGTAGCAGACACGGCCGTTCCAGCCGTTGTTCGTCCAGCCCGTCTGCGGGTCGCCCGAGTGCTGGTATTAGACGCCCGTCTCTGAGCCCGTCCGGCAGTCGCCAGAGTTCCAGAAGGAGGATCCCCGTCACTGGCCGTGGCAGGTCCAGGAGTTCCGGTTCTCGATCGTTCGGTGGCAAGGGGGTTGGTCGTCCAGGTCGTCCTCGTTGCCGTTCCTCGTCCCTCCCTGACTCCTTGGGGGGGGGGTACTGTCACAACTATGGTTCCTTCCAGCACTTCTGATCTTCCTGACTCCAATCCCCAGAGTGCAACTCCCGATGACATCACACCCACATGTTCACAACACACCAATCACACATCACTTCCTCGTTCTGCCTCCCCAGAGTACTGAACACACACCTGATACTCATTAGACACACACTATTTAAACATCACACACACTCTCTCTCCTTGCGAAGTTTTGCCAAACCCAGTTTGCAATCCTGAGCGTTCTTCCTTTGTCTTCCTATTTCGATCTCTGGTTCTGACTTCCCTTGATTCTGACTTTCTCTCTTGTTTATCCCTACTGGTTCTGTTTGCTTGTGTTTTTTGACCTTCCTGGCTCTGACTACTCTTCTGTTCTCTTGACTCCTCTCTTGCCTATTCCTCATGATTAGTTTGCCTGGCTTACAGATCTTTCGGTTTCAACCTTTGCCTGTATCCTGGACTACGATCTTGCATTACCCCTGTGTTCTGTTTGTTCGCCTGTTGCTGTTTTATTTGATTGCTAATTCTGTTATTAAATCTAATCTGACTTTTAGCTCTGCGTGCGTCGTGCCAAGTTCTTTGTATTTGACACACTGATACATTTGTATGTCTAATTGATCAACAGCTGAATCAAGACTTTGTGCTGCTGTTTGGTGTGGAAACATCCTTCAGGTTGCTTGAGAAGTGGGACACGACCTTCAAGTCTAAGGTTATCAAAGAGTCCAAACAACTGACTAAATCAACCGAGCTGCATCGACTTCTAAACGCTGCTGAGAAAACATGCAGAGGATGTTGACACCAGTAAGTAAGATAGTCTTGGTATCTAGTCAGTTGACTAGTGTTATGTCTTTTGCTCACTCCAAATGCATATTATTGATGGCGAGTTATTGTTTGTGTCTCCCATCCCCCACCCATTGCTTATTAGACTGGGACAGTGACATGGCTTCTTTGCCGCTTCTTCTCCATCTCTTGCCACCGGCAGCAGGACGAAAGAGAATCAAAATTAGTGCCAGTGATGCAGTGGACAAAATTGTGCGCTTTCACAAGGTATATATGTCTCATCTGCTAAAATCTCATTGGGCCAAATCTTATTTATAGCAGTTGAAAACTTGCTGTCGGTTCCTCCCACTGTTCTCCTTGACAGTTACGATTCTTACAAGTGTTTTACTGAGCATGTTGACTGTGTTTTATTAAAGGAGAACTTCAGTGTGAAATGGACTTGAGGTGTAGTGAAACATAATTACGAGTACTAACCTTTGTTGAATAGCAGACCACATGAAGAATGGTGCTATAGGGCATAGTTTTGCCCCTGAAATCATTTTTTCCACCGCTAACAAGCTCAAAGTATCTCCACACTTCTTTGGTAGAATTAGTAGAACAATATGCCCTATAGCGCCCTTTCTAAAACCTGTTTGTAGAAACTGAAAAAAATGCTGGATTTCGGAATGTGGGGGTGAACAGAGGTGTGCTATTCTATAAGGTTAGTACTCATAATTGTTTCACTACACCCCAAGTTCATTTCACATCAGAGTTCTACTTTGAGTAGCAAACCCAGAGTATGGGTGATTAGCTAAACTAAAAATTAAGGTGTTCATGTTCTGTTTTTTAGTCATGCTGCAGCATTGATGAACATCTGCCTTACCTTACATCTTTGCTGTTAGCCGGGCTCAGAAGAGAATCAACATGTTCTACATTGTTGTGGACGAGCAGCTAATCACTTGCCAAGCCTCCAGATCTATGGGTGCCTTTGATGTGCTGTTCAAGTCTCACTACGTATTCTGGTCCATTTCTATACATTTGTGCAAACAACAGTCCACAGCATTGACATTGCAACAACAGATGAGTCTCCAAGAGTTTGTGAGTTTCGCGTACAGCTTTTCAAGTAGGTTAAATGTTCAAATGTTTAAATGTTTCATTTCCGGCTTTTTTGTCGTTAATAACTCATTTAAGAATTGTTCACAGTTTTTACCTCAGCACCAAGTTTAAGTTGGTTTGTGCACAGGATTGTTGTAGGTGTCAGTTTTCAATGTGTTCAGGCTTAAGAGAAATCATTATCATCATATGTACTTTATTTGTGGAGACTTACCAAATGGACTCTAATACTCTGATACAACTCTGCACAGAGTTGATCACCCCCACTCCTTTGTTTGTATGTAAATGACCTTTTGTCTCCTGCCTTTAAAGTGATACAATCACAATCAAGGTGGCAACATACCACCCCCATAACCCCCCTAAGGGTGACATGACCATTTGACCCTTTCCTTAACTCCTACTTAAACTGGAGTTACTGAGGACCAGACAGATGACCTAAGAAGATGTGCCCGTGTATGTGCTTCTGCATGCACGTGATTAAGACTGCTTCCCGACCGCTAACAGACCGGCTGTGATCGACTGAGCCGTACCCACATTTCCTGTGTGTCAATAAACTCGAGTCTAAGCTGAAGGTCTCCTGACTTCTGATTCCTGAAGGCTGAATTTCTAACAGGCTTCAAGAAACATTTAATAGGGTTCATGAGCGTGATTTTGGCCAAAGTGGTGATGATACAAACTTTAAGTCCTTTCAAGCTAATTTTCCCAATCTCCAAGATGATACAGAAGTTGGTCAAATAAGGGTAATACCGAACCTAGAGGCTGCATGTTTTGAGGACAATGGATTGAGTATTCACAAAGAAAAAACAAAACAGGCGTGTGCTTCAATTATTGCTAACTCCAAGGAAGTGGTGTGGCAAACAGTTTTGTTTCAAAAATTTGGATTTGGAAGAACTTGCTACTGGACTGCACTCCCAAATGAGGCATGACATACTATCTGCTGTATCTAAAGATGATCCTGTAAGATCTACATTAAAAGAAAGTCTTGATAATTTTGAAACATGAAACGTTAATACTGAAACTAAGAGAATGAGATATTTTAGTGAGAAATGGGGCATGAGAAATAGAGCCAGTAGAAATATATTTAGGAGTTTGATTTGATACAAGGCGAAACAAATGTACACATACTTATGAACAAGTCCCTGTAAAAAACACTTTTGTGTACATTCCAATTTTGGAAACAAAAGAATTTATGTGCCCCATTTCTGAGATTTGTAAGCTGCTTGGGGAACCCTGTGTACCAAAAACTGACCGATAGGAAGACTTTTGCGATGGGAGTTATTTCAAGGCACATCTATTGTTCTCTAAACAGAGGTCTTTACAAATTCAGTTATACTATGACGACTTTAAAACTGCTAACCCATCCATCCATCTGCTGCTTATTCCCACTAGTTGGGGTCACGGGGGGGGCTGGAGCCAATCCCAGCGACATCAGGCGAAGGCGGGGTACACCATGGACAATTCGCCAGTCCATCGCATTGCCAGCACACATTCACTTTTCCAGTGGAATACACACACACTCAGACCTACAGGCAGTTAGAGTGTACTAACCACTACACTACCGTACTAACCACTACACCACTGTACTAACCACTACACCACCATACTAACCACTACACCACCGTACTAACCACTACACCACTGTACTAACCACTACACCACCATACTAACCACTACACCACTGTGCTGATCACTACACCACCATACTAACCACTACACCACCATACTAACCACTACACCACGGTACTAACGACTACACCAACGTACTAACCACTACATCACCGTACTAACCACTACACCACCATACTAACCACTACACCACCGTACTAACCACCACACCACCGTACTAACCATTACACCACCATACTAACCATTACACCACCGTACTAACCACTACACCACCATACTAACCACTACACCACTGTACTAACCACTACACCACCGTACTAACCACTACACCACAATACTAACCACTACACCACCATACTAACCACTACATTACCGTACTAACCACTACACCACCATACTGACCACTACACCACCGTGCTAACCACTACACCACCATACTAACCACTACACCACAGTACTAACCACTACACCACCGTACTAATCACTACACCACCGTACTGACAACTACACCACAGTACTAACCACTACACCACTGTACTAACCACTACACCACCGTACTAACCACTACACCACCGTACTAACCACTACACCACCGTACTAACCACTACACCACCGTACTAACCACTACACCACAATACTAACCACTACACCACCATACTAACCACTACACCACCGTACTAACCACTACACCACCATACTAACCACTACACTACCGTATTAACCACTACACCACCATACTGACCACTACACCACCGTGCTAACCACTACACCACTATACTAACCACTATACCACCATACTAATCACTTTACCACCAAACTAATCACTACACCACCGTACTGACAACTACACCACCGTACTAACCACTACACCACTGTACTAACCATTACACCACCGTACTAACCACTACACCACTGTACTAACCACCACACCACCGTACTAACCACTACACCACCGTACTAACCACTACACCACCGTACTAACCACTACACCACTATACTAACCACTACACCACCGTACTAACCACTACACCACTATACTAACCACTACACCACCATACTAACCACTACACCACCATACTAACCACTACACCACCAAACTAACCACTACACTACCGTACTAACCACTACACCACAATACTGACCACTACACCACCGTGCTAACCACTGCACCACCATACTAACCACTACACCACCGTACTGACCACTACACCACCGTGCTAACCACTACACCACCATACTAACCACTACACCACCGTACTAACCACTACACTACCGTACTAATCACTACACCACCATGCTAACCACTACACCACCATACTAACCACTACACCACCAAACTAACCACTACACTACCGTACTAACCACTACACCACCATACTGACCACTACACCACCGTACTAACCACTACACCACTATACTAACCACTACACCACCATACTAACCACTACACCACCATACTAACCACTACACCACCAAACTAACCACTACACTACCGTACTAACCACTACACCACAATACTGACCACTACACCACCGTGCTAACCACTGCACCACCATACTAACCACTACACCACCGTACTGACCACTACACCACCGTGCTAACCACTACACCACCATACTAACCACTACACCACCGTACTAACCACTACACTACCGTACTAATCACT
This sequence comes from Megaleporinus macrocephalus, assembly GCA_021613375.1. Classification (NCBI taxonomy): domain Eukaryota; kingdom Metazoa; phylum Chordata; class Actinopteri; order Characiformes; family Anostomidae; genus Megaleporinus; species Megaleporinus macrocephalus. The sequence goes on along the minus strand of CM038716.1, from coordinate 40,203,489 downwards.
ACACCACCATGCTAACCACTACACCACCATACTAACCACTACACCACCAAACTAACCACTACACTACCGTACTAACCACTACACCACCATACTGACCACTACACCACCGTGCTAACCACTGCACCACCATACTAACCACTTTACCACCATACTAACCACTTTACCACCATACTAACCACTTTACCACCATACTAACCACTACACCACCGTACTAACCACTACACCACAATACCAACCACTACACCACCGTACTAACCACTACACTACCGTACTAACCACTACACCACCGTACTGACCACTACACCACCGTGCTAACCACTACACCACCATACTAACCACTACACCACCATACTAACCACTACACCACCGTACTAACCACTACACCACCGTACTAACCACTACACTACCGTACTAATCACTACACCACTGTACTGACAACTACACCACCGTACTAACCACTACACCACTGTACTAACCATTACACCACCGTACTAACCACTACACCACTGTACTAACCACCACACCACCGTACTAACCACTACACCACCGTACTAACCACTACACCACCGTACTAACCACTACACCACTATACTAACCACTACACCACTGTACTAACCACTACACCACTATACTAACCACTACACCACCATACTAACCACTACACCACCATGCTAACCACTACACCACCATACTAACCACTACACCACCAAACTAACCACTACACTACCGTACTAACCACTACACCACCATACTGACCACTACACCACCGTACTAACCACTACACCACTATACTAACCACTACACCACCATACTAACCACTACACCACCATACTAACCACTACACCACCAAACTAACCACTACACTACCGTACTAACCACTACACCACAATACTGACCACTACACCACCGTGCTAACCACTGCACCACCATACTAACCACTACACCACCGTACTGACCACTACACCACCGTGCTAACCACTACACCACCATACTAACCACTACACCACCGTACTAACCACTACACTACCGTACTAATCACTACACCACCATGCTAACCACTACACCACCATACTAACCACTACACCACCAAACTAACCACTACACTACCGTACTAACCACTACACCACCATACTGACCACTACACCACCGTGCTAACCACTGCACCACCATACTAACCACTTTACCACCATACTAACCACTTTACCACCATACTAACCACTTTACCACCATACTAACCACTACACCACCGTACTAACCACTACACCACAATACCAACCACTACACCACCGTACTAACCACTACACTACCGTACTAACCACTACACCACCGTACTGACCACTACACCACCGTGCTAACCACTACACCACCATACTAACCACTACACCACCATACTAACCACTACACCACCGTACTAACCACTACACCACCGTACTAACCACTACACTACCGTACTAATCACTACACCACTGTACTGACAACTACACCACCGTACTAACCACTACACCACTGTACTAACCATTACACCACCGTACTAACCACTACACCACTGTACTAACCACCACACCACCGTACTAACCACTACACCACCGTACTAACCACTACACCACCGTACTAACCACTACACCACTATACTAACCACTACACCACTGTACTAACCACTACACCACTATACTAACCACTACACCACCATACTAACCACTACACCACCATGCTAACCACTACACCACCATACTAACCACTACACCACCAAACTAACCACTACACTACCGTACTAACCACTACACCACCATACTGACCACTACACCACCGTGCTAACCACTGCACCACCATACTAACCACTACACCACCATACTAACCACTTTACCACCATACTAACCACTACGCCACCGTACTAACCACTACACCACCGTACTAACCACTACACCACTGTGCCGCCCTAAAAAACTGTTAACCCACTGGTTTCAAAGCGTGGTGTGCGCAAAGTAGGTGCTCTGTATTTTTTCCTTAGAAATCTGCCACCAAAGTTTAACTCTGCTGTGATGAAAATTCACTTGGTTCCTGATGACTTACCCCATATATATTTTGCTGTCCCATGACATATAACTCCATTTTCGCCATTCTGCTTACACTATGTGAACATTTTATGATGAATGGACCAATAGAATTCAAAATAATTCAGTACATACTGGTAAAGAATGTTTTTTTGTCCTCTTCTGTGAAGTTCCCATTTTGGAGGTACATGTTTTTATTTGGACGGCGACGATATATGCTTGCACCAAATCGCAAAGGCTAGTGACTCATATGCAGACACATCAAGACAGCGAGCCCATACCTCATTATTACCTGCTAATGGAAGTTCCAGTAAATGGTATATGTAAAATTTAACATATATAATTATAAGTACAATTTTAAAATCACTCACATGACCTGAAAACCCTCTTCGGCACAGATCTCTTTAAAAACACAACAACTCGTGATGAGTTTTGGCTACACACTGTGACTAGGAAATGGTATTGTGGTGACGTGGCTTCAATACGGTGGCCGAGAAGACCCAACACGCTGCATATTCACAAACTCTCTACAAACAGAAAACACTTTCATCAAACAGACAACACGGGCACTACATTTAACAAACGTGCTGCAAAACCGTTCACAACACAATTGAAGTGTTTCTGGAGGACACTTTAGATTTTTTTTAGATGTACAACATATAAAGTAAATTTCTAGTTACTGTAATTCATTTAAATAACTTAAAGTAGAGTCTTCTGTTAAGTGTGCTCCTATATTGTAATAGCATAGTTAGCTCTTTTGCCATGTTTATGTATAACAGACAAAGTCCATGGTTTTTGTTTTGTTATTTACATTGTCTGAACAGCGTTGTCACAATGTAACTACTAAATAACATTGTTTTATGGTGTAATTTCTACCTGTTAAAAATAAATATAATAAATATTCTTCATCAGCAATTATAAACAATATTTTACTTTTATTCTTATTATTGGTATTTTAGAAAATTAAAAAATGACAGACACAAATCATTTTTGTAATACAATATCAGTATCCTGTATTTGCAATGCTATACAAATGCATTTATACAGTATAGCATTATGTGGTTTATATATTGCTTTGTAATGCCAGCCATAAACATGCATAACTGCTTGTAATGCATAAGTACTCATAAATACATGTATTTTAAAAAGCAAGAGTATATGACGTCATTAAGTCAGATTCCATAATGCATTACAGCATGTGTTCCAGTTACCAGTTATATACAGATAAATTATTCTACCAAATGTATGCTATATACACATACTAGATATACAAACTATATACTATATATTCATACTTCATATTTTATTTTAAAAACTTCTTCTTTTTAGCTAAGATAGTAGCCACAGTTGTGATGGTCCAGGTGATATACAGGAACTATACAGGAACCCTGTTGTCACCATATTCATGTTTACAGTGTTCTAATGAGAGGATATTATTATCCGGTATGAAACCTAACATTACACAGTCATATTCTCTTATCTGTTATCTTATGCATGTAATTAAGTTTTATGCATGTAACTAAAGGACTTACAGAAAGTGTTGCCATAAAATCTTGTTTTTTCAGGTTTTTCAGGCAAAAACAAAAAGCATGTATAAGCCATTATATGGCACACATATATGGCACACATTGTCATAAGCATATAGTATTACTTTAAAGCTATAGGGACTAACAATATAATGAGTATATAACTTTATAATGTCAGGTTTTATAATGCATTAGATATATAATGTCTGTACAATAGATAGATAATAGGTTATTTTAAACATTTATTATTGGTAAGCAGTAGTAAATATCGTACACTAATCGTGACATTCGTGATGTATGGCCCCTTTCTGAGTTTGACTGACAGGCTGGTATAGTTGACAAGATGTTTTGATTGACAGATCAGTTTAGCTGGTTAGTTTGTTTTGATTGACAGACAGGCCATGGGGGTGTGTCCTGTAAAGTTGGTTTATATAGACAGATGGGATACAAAACACTTTCACGCTTTTGACCCCAGTGGAAGCAACAAGTATCACCATGGCCGGAGTTCTTGGTAAGTGTCTTAAACACATCCTTAAAGGTTTTCTGTAGTGAGACACCAATAGTGTTTTCAACATTGTTTAACATGTTTGATTAACAGGAACTTTGTTGCTTTAGATTAATCAGAAATTGAAACCCTACAAGCTATCAGGAGTATTCAAGGCTTGTCTCAACTTTGTAAGTTTGTCAGGTTTTTTATTATTTAATATAGTTTTTGTTCAATGTTATTATTGGCGTTTATCAAAAATAATTTGTGCATTTTTTGTAGTTACAGAAACCACCAACACATCAGAGTGTGAGAATCCTCTTGGTGAGTCATGTTAGTGTTATAGTTTTTGTCTTTGTAGTTGTTGGTGTATAATTCTAATTGTGTAATTTCTGTAGCAGGTTTGACACGCCTGGTTGAAAGCACAGGTCTCTTAACACCACCAGGGTTTGATGGTACACCAGGCACCACTGTGGTGTGTGAGCCGTGTGGCGTTGTTGATGGTAGTGTGTCCAGACCAACACCATTTAGGCCTTGTACGACGAGCAGGATCGCAACAGGGTCCAATCTAGAGGTAAGAAAACATGTGTTGTCTGTTCACAATATTGGATTAACAATGGTGCTTATCATTAATGTTTTATTTTTTTCTTAAACTGATTACAGATTTGCATACCAGTGAATGTGCAGCGTTTGGTGATGTGGAGCAACCTGTGACAGTGCTGGTGGTTGATGATATTGTCTGGAATGATGATTTGTTAAACACTTTACTAAGAAGGTGGATGAAACGGTGGACACCAGATTGACTGTGTCAATAGCTATGAGTAAAAATAGCGGTGCTCGGCGTAAGGTGCATGACCTAGCACACAATCAGGTTATTGATAGAAACAGACTGAATCTTTTTTGTCCAACAAACATCTCAAATAACCTGTGTTTTGCAATCTGTCTCGTGCATTTTCTGAACCCGCATGTCCCGCACAATAGATTAGAACCTATAGCTGAACAGATGCAGACAAACGCCGGCTACACACATGATCATAGTGTGGGGTATAACAACATTGAACGTTTTGAATACAAGGGTGTTAAAATAGTTGTGTTCCACAAGAGTGCTTCGGGTGGATTAGAAAAGTATCAAACAAAAGACAAACCGCATACCAAGACCATGTTTCTGTATCTTCATGATGGCCATTATTACCTGGTGAAAAAAATTAAAGCGTTCATGTTTGTGAGTTTTGTTACAAGGGCTACACTAGTGCCAGATATCACAGTTGTAAACACTGTTGTGATGTGTGTCAGGATGTGTTATGTCACATGAAACCCCGATGTGCCAAATATTGTGACGACTGTTCACACTACTGCAAATCTGACTAGTTATGAGCAGCATAAGAAACAGAAACGACAGCCTACCACTGGGGTGATAGGTTCCTCATGTGACCTAACCAAGTATTGTAAAAAATGCAGACGCCGTTATCACGTTAGTTTATCCAAACAAGTGTCTATCAGGGCATTGCATGCATTGTGATGAAGAACTATTATCAGATACTATGCATTAATGCTATAGACAACCTATAAAATTAAAAGAACCAAGCGAGGCATCCCATCTGCCCAATAGATTTTGAGGCAAGAATCGTAAATGGTAAGCAAGAGGCTAACTTTGTCTGTGCAATCACACTTGATGCTAGAGAGTTCACAGCAGAGGGGTCTGGCTGTGTAGAACATCTCGTCAAAGAGCTTAATCGACCAAAATATTATGGGTACACATGGTTAGCACACAATGCGGCTGGTTTTGACAATTTCTTGTTATTGGAATATTTCTCCAAAGTGGGTATCGCAGTCAAAAATGAAGTTATGAAATAACTTAAGTTTGGGAGAAGGACCACACCCAAACTTCTCCCTTCCATCATTGCACGCTCTATATAAACCACACCTCTGCCCTCACCTTCTCGTGACGAAATTCCCGTTGACTGCTCCTTCCTTACTCTCTGCCGACACAGACTTGCTTTGGGCGGCTGGCTCTTTGCCAATCGCCAGCACATCCTGCCTCCCGCTATTCCTTCGTTTCTATTGTCTCCCGGACGTGCCCGCTCTCGTTTGCCGCACCCCGGCTCTTCCTCAGCTGCTTCACGCGGCGGTTCCCTGCATCGCCCATGCGTTGATGCCCCCCGCGCCTGCCGAGCCTCCCGCGCTTCTTCTCTCCCTCTAAATCTCGCCTTCCAGGAACACTGGACTGGACTATCGTCAGGCTCCAAGTTTGGGGGAACGTCGCGTTCCCTGCTCCCCTTCTGTCTCATGGACTGGGCCGTATTTTCCTCGCATCTCCCCTCCGTCGAAGGTAAACATCCTGGGCGACCCAATGACATCACACCTCCTGCTGGATCCGGAGGAAACGACGCCTGGTCTAACTGGTCTATCCCTACACCCCTGCCCTCCCTGCTGCTCCCTCCAGGCTACTGCAGCCTGCAGCTGTTGGTTCTGCCTCAACCGTGCTGATTTCACCCGCGGCTTCTCACGCTCCAGCGAACACACGTTGTCTACCATCTTACAGCGGTGTTTTATAGCAGGTCATGCCTCATGTCACCTCATCAGTGTTGTCACAATTTCGCTACCACATAATGTCGCTTCTTGGTACCATGACTTCTTATTGGTACATTTATGACTGTATAATTGAAGACATGAAGGATTTCAAAAGGTCACAACAATGTACTGACAAACGTCGTCACTATGAAGCTGCAGAATTGTTTATAATGCCGTCTCAGCTTCTGAGAAATTACATTTTGGCACCGCCACGCCACCGACATCACAACATTATACAACAAACCTGTGTGTTTCTGCCTCTTCCAGCATCGCTTCTTGGGCTCAGTCACCTCTCCTACTTAATCATCCTTCCTCATACCTCAATCGTACGACTTCCCTTTCCCTCAATCGTCCCTCCCCCACCTCAATCGTACGACTTCCCTTTCCCTCAATCGTTCCTCCCCCACCTCAATCGTCCAACTTCCCCTTCCCTCAATCATCCAACTTCCCTTTCCATCAATCATCCCTCCCTCACCTCAATCGTCCCACTTCCCCTTCCCTCAATCATCCCTCCCCCACCTCAATTGTCCAACTTCCCCTTCCCTCAATCGTCCCTCCCCCACCTCAATCGTCCAACTTCCCCTTCCCTCCAATCATCCCCTCCGTACTTCAATCGTCCCTCTGTTCTCTCGTATTGCCCTTATCCCGTTCCCTTCCTCAATCTTCCTGCCATTTCTTTACAAGTCTCCCAACTGCTGCACTTCCTGCCTGCCTCATTAATCCCCTCTTCGATTTCTGCCATTTCTTTGCAGGTCCCCCTATTGCATTGCCTCATGTTTGCCTCAATCTTCCCTCCCTACCTCGATCTTTCTGCCATTTCTTTACAGGTCCCCCTATGCACTGCCTCATGCCTGCCTCAATTATCCCTCCTCCCACCTCCCTTAATCTTCCTGCCTTTTCTTCACAGGTCCCACTACTGCCTTGCCTCTTGCTTGCCTCAATCATCCCTCGCTTCCTCCCTCCCACCTCCTCCCTCCCTCCCTCCCTTGATCTTTCTGCATTCCTTTACAGGTCAACCTACTGCACTTTCTTCTGCCTGCCTGAATCCTCCCTCGCTCCCTCAATCTTCCCGCTATTTTTCTTTTACAGGTCTCCATACTGCTGTGCCTCCTCCGGCTGGCTCACTGGTTGCTTCTCTCTTACGCAAGTCCTCCTTCACAGAACTCTCATCCTCTACAACCACAGACTCTCTCTCACCGGACCCACGGAAGCTGCTAAACCTTTGCAATCACAGACTCTCTCTCACATCCTACAACCGCAGCTTGTCTTCTACAATCACTGACTCTCCTCGTCGTTGCCGCTCTCCTTTTGGGGCATGAGTAGACAGAAGTGATTCTTATCCATTCAGACACACACCATTCGTTGTCTCATGGCATCCAGTACGACACTACATCATCCACGAAGTCATTCTCATTCCAGGCCATTCAGATGTAACCACAGCCCTGCTCAACATCAAATTCCGTTCCTATAAACTTTCCATCACTGCAGCCTCCCTGACGCCAGTCATCTCGCAGCACTCCACCATCTTCTTCTGTCACATTTAGTAACTAGTTGACCTCATCCTCCTCCAAATCACACTCAGATTTCTTCTCCTCAAAAACTATTCAAAAGACAGAACTTCACTTCTGCCAAAACAACCATCAGTACTCGGACCCCTTTCTCCACACTCAGTCATTTTCTGCTTGCCATCTAGATTTCCCCAATGTTTGGAATTCCATCTTTTCAGTCTTATCCAACACCTCCTGGATAGAGCATCTTACTGTCTAGTGGGGATATCACCTACATGACCACTAACACCTCCAAAGATTCCATTTTCTTACTTACAACCGTTTTCTTCTCCTTCCCCTAGAGTCTCATCACTCCTACTTTACAAACGCTGAGCTGCTTTTACCGCTACTCTGATAGAACTTCTCCAAATTCATTGATCCATTAAGTATAAATGTAATTCATTTTGCTATCCGATGTCAATCAGAGGAGGATGGGTTCCCCCTTTTTGAGTCTGGTTCCTCTCAAGGTTTCTTCCTCTTGCTTCGAGGGAGTTTTTCCTTGCCACTGTCCTGGATTTGCTGCTTCATAACACCATTTATCACAAACAAACCTTGACTAGACATTTACCTGCTTATAACTTAGACTTCTCTCTTCTCGATTCAAATACTATTTAACATTAACATCAAACTAGCAAACTAAACAGTTTGGCTGACCACGCTTCTCCACCTTAAGTTAAAATCACTGCTTGGTCCATATCACGAAACCTACATCGGTTTTCTCAGAAAACTCGACTCTCTTCATTACAGAATCTGCTCCAGCATTTGACTGGATATATATCACTTCTTGTACATATTGTGAGTAGCGTGTAGTAGGGTGTTTGACGCCATTTGGGTTTGTGTGTTCACTTTGTTTCTCCTGGTTATCACTAGTGAGGGAGTTAGGGAAGGTCTGTGTCTTTTGTTTCAGTTTGTTTTGGGGAGGTAAAGTAGTGTGTGTGTGTGTGTGTGTGTCTCTCAGTTAGTGTCCTTTTGTTTGTTGTGTTGGCCTTGTCAACGCCTGAAGCTTAAAACACGCTGCGCAATAAAAAGAAACTAAACGAGAAACGACAGTTGTCTCATTTACAGTCGAACCATAGACCCGGCCGTAACACATGACCTGTGAAACATGGTGGTAGTAGTCTCAGAAGCTGGCATGCATGGCTGCCTCTGGGAATGAGTCAGTGGTGTCTATTGGTAATGTGGCTGCACAGAGTGTACAGAGCTTAACTTTCTACTCAGATACAGTCAAATGCTGCAAAACCAATGGGACAATAGATACACTACAGCTTTCAGCAGGATATTGTTCCCAAGCACAGTGTTAAAGCAACACAAGGAGCGGTTGAACAACAAAAAGATTAATGATATACATTTTGCAGTTATGTCTTATTTGATATCCATATGAGTTATACGTCTGCAAAGCTCCACATATATGAACTATATGCCCATTGCCCATTCAAACTTATTATACACTCCTCTGTCGCACTAAACAAACCTCAGAAAGAGCGAGGCTACAACCACCAACGTATATCGTGTATCTGGTCTGAACAGTTGTGACTGGAAAATATTTTTACAAAATTCACAGCACTGAATTGATCAGTGTTCCCTACTGTACAGAGGCTGGAGTAGGATATATTTCACACTCAACCAAATCACTTTTGAAGATTTTCCTAATCAAACCTACACATACATTTTCAATCTTGACTTGAGACATAGTGAAACACTCAATACTAACCGTTAAAAGAATTCAGTTACACAATGGGTGGATCATCAGTAGCAAACATGATGATAATCTGCACATCTGGTGTCTGAAGTAGTCTTATAAAAAAAGAAAAATACCGAACATTTACCTCGTTGTGTGCTGTAGACGCTTTGTTCAGTCGCTGATCAAGAGCCGCCTGAAAGTGAAAGTAAACACTTACTTTATAAAGATAAAAAAAAAGAAGTGGTTAAATCAGGGGTGCAGAACTTCGGTCCTGGGGGCGGGGTGGGGCGGGGTCATTTAACGCTCATTCTAAATCTCTCCATGACATTTTGCCCAGTTTTGCCCTTATATTAAGTTATGAGGCTACAAGGGTCTCTCTAAATTCAAACATTTTAATCACCTTCACCATAAAACTAGTTAGTGGTAACACGTTCCATTTGAAAACCTTTATTTTGTAATACAGATCAATAAAATTGCTACATAGTAATATTGCCAGGGCACCAATAAGAAACCTGTTATTGTGAGTGTGGACGAACAGCTGGTCTATTCTCCATTACCCCCTTATTCAGTGACTACTCTCTGCTGTCCTGTGTTTGATGGTTGTACAGTTGTGGTTGTCAAAACAAAGTTTATTTGTCACATACACAGTCATACATAGTACAACTAGTAGTGAAGGAAACGCAGAATGGTTGCGTATAAACGACAAGTGGACAGGAGCGGGTCAGTATGTCTGTGGACACATACATCAGTCAAGTAATCTCACATGCTGCAAAAGCATCAGGAGTGGCGTTCCCACTGTACTGTATGACGTGACCCACCAGTTTCTGATTCCAATTACTGACGGCAATAATAAAAAAAAAAATAGCTGCTGTTGTTTAACTCCACAGAGTGCTGACACATATACACAAGGCACAGAAGCTGATAGTTTAAAAGTGTTTATCTGATCAGTGATTGTGTGTTCACCAGTAAGAACAGCAGATCTAATTAGAACAGATGTAGATAATCATACATACAAAACAAAGTAACATGAATATCTTATTGTGAGAGAAGTAGAACAAATCTTGAGCTCTTGCTTCACCCTAAGTGTGTGAAGGAGTGGTATCGCAGGTTCTTCCTTCCGGCTGCTGTTAGACTCTACAACCAGCACTGCTCCCAGCAGACCACATACACACACACTCAAACTCTTGCTGTCCCTGTGCTGCTGTAACACTGTGAATTTCCCCCACTGTGGCACTAATAAGGTATTATCTTATCTTTTCTAAAACATGGGTAACACTTTATATTAAACGTTGACTAACTAATATGAAGTAATTAATTAACGATATTTAACTAATATTCATTAGACAAGTTATAACTGTATTAGTTATTGTTTTGGTCTGTTGCTCATGAACAGCAGTCGTACATAATAATTGTCAAATACAAAGAACTTGGCACGACCCACGCAGAGCTAAAAGTCAGATTAGATTTAATAACAGAATTAGCAATCAAATAAAACAGCAACAGGCGAACAAACAGAACACAGGGGTAATGCAAGATCGTAGTCCAGGATACAGGCAAAGGTTGAAACCGAAAGATCTGCAAGCCAGGCAAACTAATCATGAGGAATAGGCAAGAGAGGAGTCAAGAGAACAGAAGAGTAGTCAGAGCCAGGAAGGTCAAAAAACACAAGCAAACAGAACCAGTAGGGATAAACAAGAGAGAGAGTCAGAATCAAGGGAAGTCAGAACCAGAGATCGAAATAGGAAGACAAAGGAAGAACTCTCAGGATTGCAAACTGGGTTTGGCAAAACTTCGCAAGGAGAGAGAGTGTGTGTGATGTTTAAATAGTGTGTGTCTAATGAGTATCAGGTGTGTGTTCAATACTCTGGGGAGGCAGAACGAGGAAGTGATGTGTGATTGGTGTGTTGTGAACATGTGGGTGTGATGTCATCGGGAGTTGCACTCTGGGGATTGGAGTCAGGAAGATCAGAAGTGCTGGAAGGAACCATAGTTGTGACAATAATTGAAAAATCCGTTTTAGGTAACAGCTTAACTAGCTGAAATGACATGTAAGCAGTTGGAAAAACTTCATTTCCTTACTTTGCATTAACTGCTGTAGTATTTTGCAGTGTGTTTTTAAGTGATAGGCTTTCAGTTTCATTGTGTCACCTTGTTAAGTCAGTTTGGCTCCTGTTTTGCTTCCTGTTGCTCATATGTCTCATTTTAGAGCTTTAGTGTGTTATTTTACAGCAAAAGGGAGATAAGAATAGTCTAACATGCCTGGATGTACTAAACGCCACTGGACCATTCCAAGTTAATCAGTACTTTGAATGCCATGTAATGCCTTAAAAATGCACTTAAAACTCATTATGAATACAGTATTCATAGGAAGTGTTACCAAACATTGTAATGTGTCATCAAGTCTGACTTCATGAAGTCATATAGTCTGGATATATTATACATTATACATGTAAATACAACTATTTAAAAGCAATTATACAAGATTATGTATTCATAGGAAGATTCATAGGAAGTGTTACTGATATTTTTATAGAACATACAGAAAGACTAGCAGGAGGCACTAAGATTTGGTAAACGCAATTCTAAATATTACTTTGAAAAGCAACAAATTTAACCTGATTCAACACAGAATGTTTCTCATTTTAATGATTAATTACTTTGATATATTAGTTTCCACAACTGGAACTGCATCAATTGCACTCATCCAGTGTTTCTCTGCACTGGTTTCACACATAGTAACAGGAAGATTGCAGAGGTTTGACAGCTGAGACAACAATGAGCAAAGTTTTTGCGTTCCTCTTTGTCATTTTGTCAGGTAAGAAAAGATGTGTTGTTCACATAATAGCAATGTCTTTTTTAAATATTCATGATTATGCATCTTTTACTATATGTACTATACATATGTTAACTTATTTATGTTACCCTACACAAAGTGCTTCCTAATAATATCGGTAACATTTCGTATGAGTCCTGTATTTATAATACTGTATAAATGCATTTATTAGGCATTTTATGACCTACATGCAACCAGCTCTCATAATTGCTTTTAAGTGGTTATGCTTATATGCGACTTTATAATGTCAGGTTTTAAAATGCATTATATTATCTGTTCATAGGAACATTGTATACAGTAATGTTAAAGAGTGTTATAACATGCAATTACGAATTACGAATTAAGTGAAAACACATAATTAGATCTAACTGATAATGCAGCACTAACAGGAGCAAAGCCAGCTTGAAGAACCTCAAAAATATACCGGACACTTGCAAGACAACATACAACATGTTTACATTGTGCTTATGAGCAGATATTATAATGTATTATGAAACCTGACATGACAAGTTATATACTTTTATTTTATAAAGTGTTACGCATGTCACTGTTACTTCTAAGCAATTATACAGACTCATGACAGATGTTATAAGGTCTAATGTATGTGATACAACACCTTATAAAAGCATTTATAAAACATTATTTGTACAGGATTTATAGGAAGTGTTACCCAGTTCTCTTATGAACAGATGCTATAATGTGTTATAGAGCCTGACTGTATTAATATAGATTTGCGTTATGCAAACAATTATACAACCTTACGCTTGGCCTCATGAGGTATTGTGTGTGCTATAATGCTTTATGAACCCAGACAGCACATGTATGTCCCCGAGACATCGTATTTAAATCAGTATATCATAAAAACATTGCGTTCCATTTGCGAACGTCATATGTGTGTCATCTGCACATCGCACACGCGAACATCATATTCATCTCCATTGCATCACCGTGATGTCAAAACAGCCTTACTAAAACGACATTAGTTATTTGGCATTTCAGACTTTCATTTAATTTCAGACAATTTTTTTGTAAAACATATGAACTAACTATTATATTTAAGAACTGAGGGGTGTCAGAGTAGGGCAAGACTTAACCGCAATTTATTTGTAGGCTTCAATACATAAAAGAAGCCTAATAAACTGTGATAGCAACACAAAGCACATAATATAAATAGCAAGAGTCAGAAGAGTCCATATGTAGTTTAGAGTCGTTATATGAATCCGGTCCAGAGCCGCGGAGGAACATAGAACAGCGGCTCAGAGCCATGGAGAATTACAGCACCGGCACTACTTCAAGCTCAGCATAGGACCCACCAACGGACACATTCAAACGGACACCGCAGCAACTCAGCAAAGGTAGGTTACAATTAAGAAAGTTTATCAAACTTAAACGTTGTTTTTACGTTGTTTTTGTACAGGTTTAATTTGTTTATGTTGACGATTTATTTGTGTTTTATGATTCTACATCTTCACAGTAGCTCTTTAGGTAATTGGTTCAGCTAGCAGCGCTAGTTAGCCAACGCCAGCTAGCCACCGAGGCGAACAAATGCTGATAACTTTAACTCGTTTTGATTCTCAGACACACTGCTACGTCTTTTTTGTAAAAAAAAATAATTTCTATGACAAACCAAGAGTCATGTTTAATGTTTAGCAGAAATTTAACATGCTAAAAAAATCGCATTTTGTAAAAAATGAATATTGTAGAGTCACTCAGGCACAATTTAAGGTGGAACTGGAGAATTCAAACAAGAAGCTGGTAAATGCCATTGTCTGAAAATGTTTCCAGCATGAAAATGATAATTAATATATTTCGGTAGTATAATGAATGAATTAACAGTAAAAACACAATAAAGCATAGGAGACACTTACTACACTGGGCTAATGATATGCACATTTTCACTAGGATCTCTACATGATACGATTGTTTGAACACCTGAAAGCCTGTTGGTTTCATTAAAGGTGGGTTACATTTAAGTCAGTTAATTAAATTTGTGTTTTGGATTAATCTGATGCATTATGTTAGATAACACACTTTGATATGTATTTTATAGGTGATAACTACAGTCTAGATCGGTAGACAAAAAGATCTGACAGCAACATGTAAGTGGTTTTGCTCCGCTAATGCATCTATTTTGTAAAATGAAGTTATGAAGCAAGTTAGTCTGTTGTATAATGTTAAAGTGTATTTGCTGTTCAGTCCCTTTCTGGTATCAGGAAGTGTTTCTGCGTACCAGATGCCAACGAGCAAACAGCACTAAGTGTTAACAATTGCAGGTGCCTTTCACTGAGGCATGCATGCAAATATGTGCTACTTCCTGACAGCCAAGTGGCTGCTTCCTTTTTGACAGTGACTTTAAGACCCTCTTTTATGAGTTTTATTTGGTTCTGTTCATAATGTGCCAATTTAGTTATTTTAGAGGTGTAATTTAATAGTTATACATTAAGTGAAAAATACAAGTAAGTTTTTTTAGATACAATTGTTTTATAGTCAATGATCATCAGCTTAAAAAACTATGACAGGTTATTCAGCAGTGCTTATGACCTTAAGGGCTGTACATTGCCATTACAGAATCAAGCAACAAATCTGAACTATGAGATGTCAACTCCTTATTTGATCTTTGTGGCCTGTGCATGGACTGTTCTATTGGACCGACCACCTGATCAGCCCTGTTGCATCACCCAGAATAGGTGAGTTATATTTTGTTCAGTAAATTAATTCAATTAATCTAATGCAGGTATTTTGTATTTCAAAGGTTACACAGCCTAATATATCCAGCCAACATATTGGGGCCACTAAATGGATGCATTCTAAGTTGGTCTCTGATATTCTACATGGAAGATTTGTGACTTATACATGTATTATATACAGTACTGTACAACTATATTTCATACTTAAATAATAGTTGTTCAGCATGTAGTGACATACCATTAACCTCAAACACTGTTGTTCCTCCTTCAAATACATCAGAATCAGAATCTGACTTTATTGGCCAAGTATGCTCACACATACAAGGAATTTGTTTTTGATTACAGTAGCTTACAGTAAGGCTGTGTATTGGCAAGAACCTGGCGATACAATACATATTGTGATACAGCGGTAACGATTCAATATATGGTGATGTACTGCGATACTGCAAGCAAAGTGATATTCTGTGATTTTTCAAATCCTACTAAATGAACAGTTTCGCCAATGTTTACAATAGCATATTGCCCTTTAAAATGGATTACAACACTGCCGTCTAGTGGTCAGAGGACTAAACACAACACACAATGATTCACTGTCTGCCAGGAATCTGTGTACAGATACTGTGTTTTTGAGAATCGAAAATCACTAAACAAAATATCCCAATATTCAATATTTTTGATATTTTCTTACACCCCTAGCTCACAGTGCACAATAGCTGACATTATAGAAGTAACAAACACACCTAACCTAGCTATCCTCCTACACACACACACACACAGAGTGACATACACGCACAGACACCTGTAAACTTAACATGTTTGAGTTGTATATTTAGAGTAAAGTTCGAAGTGCAGCAGTGAAGGACAGTGCAGACTGAATTAAATAGATATAAATATGAAGAACAGAAGAGTCACTAGTTGAGTGTCAGGCGCGCGAACGACAGACTGGACGCTCGCGGAATTTCGTAAAAACCAAGAATCGGTTTATTATACAGAAAGGGCAAATCCAAAGGGAAGGTCGAAAACACGCAGAGTCCAAAAACCAGGCATAGAACAGACAAAGGGATAATCCAAACTCGGTGGTCGAAAATACAAAACGGGTCAAAACGCGGAAACAGACTAAACAGGATATGGACTGGGGTTCTGGGAAATGGAGTCCCTTAGTGAATCCGGTTCAGGCAACGTGACATTGAGATGGTGGTACAGAGTGTTCTGAGACTCTACAGAGAAGAAGAGTGAGAGAACATCTGGATATGGATGTATGTATGTAGTAGACTGTACAGAGAAGAAGAGTGAGAGAACATCTGGATATGGATGTATGTATGTAGTAGACTGTACAGAGAAGAAGAGTGAGAGAACATCTGGATATGGATGTATGTATGTAGTAGACTGTACAGAGAAAGAAGAGTGAGAGAACATCTGGATATGGATGTATGTATGTAGTAGACTGTACAGAGAAAGAAGAGTAAGAGAACATCTGGATATGGATGTATGTATGTAGTAGACTGTACAGAGAAAGAAGAGTGAGAGAACATCTGGATATGGATGTATGTATGTAGTAGACTGTACAGAGAAAGAAGAGTGAGGGAACATCTGGATATGGATGTATGTATGTAGTAGACTGTACAGAGAAAGAAGTGTTGTGATGTTCAGCTGTTCATAAGTGTGATGGCATGTGGGAAGAAACTTCTCTGTAGTCCTTCTATATTACCCAACACTCTCTATTTCACTCAGAATGATGCCCCCAAACAAGAGATTTGAAGAATCATATCTGGTCATTTTTAAACCAGACGCAACGTCTCTGTGGAACATCAGAGAACAGTTTTAATTACTGAATAAATACATTCTATGGCACATTGCAACTATGAAAATGTAAAGGAATGTTTCCTTGTATGTCACATTTAATGAAGTAAGCATCAATGTTTTTTCTATTTGCTTTGCAAAGCTTACAAATTTACATACAAAAGTTCTGTGACTTTTCACGTTGTATGTATAACCAACAACCAAGGTGTCAGGTAACAAAGTACAAATACTTTGTTACCTTACTTAAGTAGACATTTTGGTTATTTATACTTTACTGGAGTAATTATTTTTCAGCTGACTTTTTACTGCTACTCCTTACATTTACACTCCATTATCAGTACTTTCTACTCCTTACATTTACACTCCATTATCAGTACTTTCTACTCCTCACATTTATACTCCATTATCAGTACTTTCTACTCCTTACATTTACATTCCATTATCAGTACTTTCTACTCCTTACATTTACACTCCATTATCTGTACTTTCTACTTCTTACATTTACACTCCATTATCAGTACTTTCTACTTCTTACATTTACACTCCATTATCAGTACTTTCTACTCCTTACATTTACACTCCATTATCTGTACTTTCTACTCCTCACATTTATACTCCATTATCAGTACTTTCTACTCCTTACATTTATATTCCATTATCAGTACTTTCTACTCCTTACATTTACACTCCATTATCATTGCTTTCTACTCCTTACATTTACACTCAAATATCTTTACTTTCTACTTCTTACATTTACACTCCATTATCTGTACTTTCTACTCCTTACATTTACACTCCATTATCAGTACTTTCTACTCCTTACATTTACACTCCATTATCAGTACTTTCTACTCCTTACATTTACACTCCATTATCAGTACTTTCTACTTCTTACATTTACACTCCATTATCAGTACTTTCTATTTCTTACATTTACACTCCATTATCAGTACTTTCTACTTCTTACATTTACACTCCATTATCAGTACTTTTTACTCCTTACATTTACACTCCATTATCAGTACTTTCTACTTCTTACATTTACACTCCATTATCAGTACTTTCTACTCCTTACATTTTAAACATAGTCTAATTACTCCTATTTCATTTCAGCTTGTTTTCATTCATTCACATGTACATTCCAGTAAAGATTATTGATAACATGTCTTTGAAGTTTGACTTCATTACAATACTTATAGTCATCATATCTTCTGCTCCATGAAACACATGTTAATGTTCAGTAGTAACAGATATGCTTCTTTAATATATTTACATTGTACTAAAATACATTCATGTTCAATGGGTGTATATGAGCTGAAACAGGAAGCCTAGCGCATCCGAAAATTATCAACATTAACATTTTAATATAAAATTATAGTCATTATGGCTTTTAGAAGAATGGGGTTTTTGGGGAGGTGGGCTAGTGCATTATAGACCCCTGTGGTGCGGCCTAAGCTTTTGTCCTTAAAGGCATTTTTTTCCTTACATTACTTTTACTTTTATACTTTAAGTAGTTCTGAAAGCAGTACTTTTACACTTTTACTGGAGTAAAAAGCTGGATACTAGTGATGTTGAGGCATCAGTTTCTGTCAACCTAAGTATTAAGCAAGTATTAGTTCTCACTTTTTTTGTCCTGTTCAAAAGATTGTCTCTAAAATAACATTTTCATGCCATTGTTAATTTCTGCGAACTGACAGTTTAATTAAAAAAAAGCTAATTATTCTAAACAGCCATATTCTTGTAACCATCATAAATATGGACCCCATGTGCTAAAACATATTGTTCTGGTTCTAGTAGAACAGAAATAAAACATCTAATAAGACATCTGGTATCCAACTACAGACAATTTTGCTATGGAGGCATGTCGATAAAGAGCAGCAATGCATAAAGTCTCCTGGGAGTGTGCTGCATACATGGCAAGAGAGCAGCAACAGGCAGCGCCAAGCCTTCCAAAAAAGAGTTTCAAATTAAGCCAGTATTATACAACAAAGACAAAAGAATACAGGGCCCATCATGCCTTTATCCACCTTAAACAATCTGCGCTTATAAAGCTCTCCTCTGATCATCATCATCCATTTTTACCAGTTAAGCTGTTACTATGCCAACATTTGCATGGCTTTACAGCAACAGACCCTTGCGGAGCCACCGTAGCGCCTGATGAGAAGTAAGTTTGGCTATATTTGCTAACTATCCTGACTTAATTCTCATTAGACGCTACCGCGGCTCCACAACAACCTAGAGTTTGCACCAGTGGCATATCTAGAGAGGACTGCCCACACAAATTTTTGTTTTCTACTGGCCCGCTCCAGTTAACAAGAGATTTTCTGGTCAGTAGTCTGACTTGGAGTTTCATTTGAGTATAGGCATCTTTAAAAATATATATTTATGAAGTTGCTTATCTGGGTGGTGTTTATATGTTTCAGACACACTAACACAAGTTTTATTTACATGCATGGGGTGTTAGAGAAATATAATGTGGTGATCTCAATACACTTAAACATAAATACTATGAATACGTTAAACTAGTATAAACACATAACCTGATATTATTGAAGAACAGGATAACAAAGTATACAGAGAAGCTGACAACAGTGTGTAATTGTGGAACTACAAAGTGCTGCCATATGGTCAGTGGAGCTGATATGGAAATGGACAATGTGTCTAGATACAAGAAGTTATTATTAAGTTCAATCTGCACATGGTTTATACAGTAGACTGTCTTTTATTGTTTTGACCTATGAGTATATTTTATGAGCCAGGCAAATAATTGGATAACTTCTAATAGTTTATCAACTGTCACAGCTGTAGTGACCAGGGACTGTAGTTATTGCTGAGCACTTAGAGCATTAGTGCTGGTTCACAAATAAAATATCTTTTTGTGTCTCCTCTTTAGGCTGCTTACATAAGAAATGATGCACCATGTCAAGTCTCAGTGTCCAAGAATGCTCTGATCAATGTTGGAAATGGCTGTTTGTTTATATTGTGTGGAATAAAAATGTTATAATAAAAATGTTAAATGTTGTCACTTGTGAATTATTTTTCTATTTTGTATGTGCTTGTTTCAATTGAATTTTAATCTATTTGGAAAATACTGTGGTCATATATAAAGTGTAGTAGGAGAAATATTGTTGGCAGGTCCGTTTTACAGACCCAGCCCAGATATTATGGTAGATCCTGTCTAGAGCTAAGCCGAATACTTTTTGCTATGCGGGTATCTACAGCATTGGAGAAGGGGAAACTAATTCCAAATCAGGCACATTGAAAGGCGGGAAAGAGAGCTCAAACGCATCAAGTTCCTATTCAGGTACATCGTCTAGGAAGCGGAGGAACGGAGGTGGAGACTTGGCCATCAGTTAATGAGCTCTCAGCGACATCGTGCCAATGAGCAATCAAGCTGCCACAGACGCTTAAACGATGTAACTGTGAGTGTCGCATAGACGTCTTGCGGATGTACCTGTGCTGTCTGGGAATATAGGATTCATACCAAAGTGGTAAAGAACCTGTCATGTGGACATTCTTCAATTTTGAAAAGATCTCATTTGCAAACCTGAACCGTATGTGGATTGTCATTTGAACCTCGTGGTCATTTAAATATATCTGCAAAGGTTATTGTTCTGGAAACAATCATTCAGTTGAACTCAAAGCAATGAGTCATGCACTTGTTTGGTTGTAACCCTAAGGTCTTGGCTCTGGTGAAGTGAGGGTGAATCAGAGCAGAAATAAGGACCAGTATGTGGAGGGTGACTCTGCAGTATTTCAGTGCATCGTCACATTTGATACAGAGAGTGTTCAACAATGCAGACTGGGATGGGTGATTCAAGATCCCTATAAAAAAGATGGAATTATAGAGGTGAAAGAGCTGCCACAGCTTGAAGGACGAGCTTGTATCAGCTCAAACAAAACCCACAGTTTCATGACACTGGAGAGGCTGATGACAAATGACACCGATGTTTTTCTTTGTTATGCAACATGCACCATCGATCAAAAGCAGAAGATCATCTTTGGGAAGGATACCAAACTGACAGTGAAAGGTCTGTGTGTTGACCAGCATTTTCTATACATTGTGTTCTATCCATTGTGCAATGACAAAAGGAAATACGTACAACTCTTAATCTCCAGCTTTCTCATTACAGCACCAATCCAGTCACTCACCTGGCTGCACTATCTCATCTTCGGCATAGACCTGCTGATCTACATGGTAGCCACAATTATTTGTGCCACCATTATCCGAAATCGCAGGAAGAGAAGGAGAAACACGGATGAACAATGATACAAAATGCCTAAATTCTGACCAAAGTTATAAAAACGTATGTATATGTATTGTCAGCAATGCAGTGATTCTGATATGGTGGTGGTGTGTTAGTGTGTGTTGTGCTGGTGTGAGTGGATCAGACACAGCAGTGCTGCTGCTGGAGTGTTTAAACACTGTGTCCACTCACTGTCCACTCTATTAAACACTCCTACTACTTGCTGGCCACCTTGTAGATGTAAAGTCAGAGACAGTAGATCATCTGCTGCTGCACAGTTTGTGTTCCTCTGGTCCTTCATCAGCAGACACAGGACGCCGCCCACAGGACACTGCTGTCTGGATACTTTTGGTTGGTGGACGATTCTCACTCCAGCAGTGACACCGAGGAGGTGTTTAAACATTCCAGCAGCAGCACTGCTGTGTCTGATCCCCTCACACCAGCACAACACACACTAACACACCACCACCACCACGTCAGTGTCACTGCAGTGCTGAGAATGACCCACCTCCCTTATAGTACCTGCTCTGTGGTGGTCCTGTGGGGGTCCTGATCATTAAGGAACAGAATAATAAATATACAGAGAATCAGATGAACTACAGTCTACAGTTTTTTTTATTACATATTACACATTTTATTGCCAAAATTAGTATTCACTCACCCATATAAATCATTTAATTCAGGAGTTTCAATCTCTTCAGGGCCACAGGTGTATAAAACCCAGCACCTAGTCATGCAGACTGCTTCTACACACATTAGTGAAAGAATTAGTCGAATTGGTATAACAAAGTGGAAGTGATTGGGTGATGGAGTTTAGGAAGGAGGCTCTGATCCAGGATTGGCTACCATGTGTGTCTAGTGTCAAAACCCACTTACGCCACCCCTTGGTTTATTCTAAGAGCAAAAAGAACAGCACCATTGCAGTAAAAAAGGAATAAAAGGACCTCCAGCCCATATTAACCAGGTGAACACAGATTATAATACATACCCCAGATCACAGGCAGTACGTCTCTATCGTTCTTACCATTCCTCAATGGAAAGGGCACCTGCGGCCATTGACCCAGAGAACTTGAGACACTTCCGTTCCCTTGGAACATAAAATGCCTGTTCCCTTCGCACTGGTTGAGCCCACAATCCCCGCTATCTGCATTTTGAGCTACAGAAAGTCTCTCATTCTCTGTCTGTAGTCTCTCTACTTGCTCTCGCTGTCTCTGTAGTTCTTCCTCCATGTTCACCACCGTCCCAGTCCTACCGCAGAGAGTGACATGGAGTAAGCTTCTGAAGAGTCCCTAATTTTATTTGTGAGAGTAAACTATCCGGAAGACACCACAGTAGTAATGGGCCACTCAGGAGAGACAAAGCAGGCTATAACTTGCTGATGTTTATTTTAAGCACTCGTTTGGTAGACTGGTGAAGTGCGGCTTAGATCAGCATTGTGATTTTATAACTAGACTGGAACTGAGGCGCTGTATGGATCAATGTGTGCCGGCGTGAGCGTGCTGCAGCACTGGGGAATGGTCACGCGGGGGTAATACCTCCCACTGAAGTCGCCACTGCTACTGCTAACTAGGACCCCCTTTAGCCGCCCATATATCTGCCAGTCCGAAACAACCCCGGGAAAAGTCAACCAATGCCTATTCGTTAGTGGTGTGCGATACTACAAAATTTGTTATCGATCCGATACCAAGAAATCGCCGATACCAATACCGATACCAATAGGGAATCAAATAAAGTCTATTTATACCCTACCTACATGTAGCAGATATGAGCTATTTGTTATAATAACCACTGTATTTATATTATTATTAATAATAGACATATTTTATAATGAAAAAAGAATAAAAATTGTATTTACTAATAATTAACATTATTACTTTATTATTATTATTATCCATCTATCCACCCATTCATTATTTGCTGCTTGGTCCTGCTAGTCGAGGGTCAAGTGCATCATTGGGAGAAGGCGGGGTATAACTGTAAGGCAGGGTTAAACTATAGTTTAACTATAGTGTAACTATTGCTAGTGTCAGGCTGCTGAACCAATGGGAAAAAGCTAACCTCCTGTTGCTAAGCAGTGCTCGCAGCTCCGCGACGTCACGTTTGTTAACAAACTTTGAAGGAGTGTATAGCATCTCTTTCACAGTTAACAAAAGATTTATTATAATATATTTAGCCACACCAGAGACACGAGGTAAACACTATATGAGCTACCTAGACACTCTAAGGCTCTCTTTGATGGGTTTCTCTCCTCCTCCCTTCCTTTCTTTTGTAGCTCGGA
The DNA here is from genome assembly GCA_021613375.1 of Megaleporinus macrocephalus. Lineage (NCBI taxonomy): Eukaryota > Metazoa > Chordata > Actinopteri > Characiformes > Anostomidae > Megaleporinus > Megaleporinus macrocephalus. The sequence goes on along the minus strand of CM038716.1, from coordinate 40,179,784 downwards.
GTTCTCTTTTTCGTGCTGTTTTATGTGTTTATACTTATTTGAGGTGTTGCTACAGCTCCTTACCTTTTTTACACAAACATCACAGATCTGGTCTTGGCTGTTTGTGGAGCTGAAATAGCTGAAATAGCTCCACACGTGACTCCGTTTACGCTCTGCCATTGTGTCTTCACACTTCACGCGTTTATGCATCACGCACTTACCCAGGTGGAAGAAAAAGTAGTTTCCATCAGCTGCGTATCATTTAGACAAGATCTCAATAGTTACTTTCCATTGTGTTCCTGTTAATGATATACATTACCTCACATGACTGAAGTATCAAAAGTACCGATATTTTGATTTGAGAATCAATTTTAGAGCATAAAGATCTGGCATCTGAGGTATCGATATTTCAGTATCGATCCGCACATCACTACTATTCGGAACGAATTAGACATGGCCCTAGGTCTCTACCGGCTACACATGTGCATGTCTGCATGCTGGTGGACATGCCCACCAGTGACTCAATGCCTGTTGCACAGTTTCACAGCTGACTAAATGCATTTCCATTCATGCCGGTACACTTTTTTTCTTTTATCTTGGTGACAATGTGATATCACCTGAACGGCTTACTATCTATAAAGGAATCACTATTAATAAAATATTATTAATAAATCTGGCTTTTTTGTGACAGTCATTCCATAAAACATAGTTTAAATTATTCAAGTGTTGTATTTAAATGTTACAGTTCAGTTCAGTGGTTCATAATGCACTAAAGAACTGTGCAAGTATATGACCTTTACCAGCTCTGCCTTTTAAGGAAATCTTGGTCACATTCTCAGTTACTTTATTTCCTGCCATCAGTAAAATGTAACAACTTTTATATACGCTTTAAATGGATATTAACACAAATTTACTGATTTTTCAATCATGATGATGTTTCCTGCTTACAAGCATGTTACTTGTGTAACCTCAGTTTGGTATGGGTTCCTGCCAGGCACGTTTATATGAAATGAGGAAGTGGGTATATTGGTCTCTTTGTTGTAGCACTCTAGATTCAGTGCAGATAGTTTTGTTTTCTATGTGCTGTGTGTCTTTAATCTGATATAAAGTCTGCTCAGTAAACTGACTGGCTCAGCTACAACAAAGTATCTCTGAAAATGAATGAACATGAGAAATAATAAACACCAGAGTTCCGGAGATAAAGAGATGAATTAACACTTTCTATGAATCATCCTGTTGTAACAAATATGCACTTACAGACGAAGATGTTAGATCAGCATGCAGGCTTTTTATTGCAACTTAATGGTGAAAACAGAAACCAGGCAGTTAGGTGTGTAAACCCGGGTAATTGTTGAAGCAGCTGGAGCAGGTAGAGTTCAGAGGATGGATGTGGGCCTGTAGATGGAATGCTGTGGTAGGCCCCGGTGACACCAGTGATCAGATCTGCCTTTCGAGCCGTGAATAGTGCAGCCCTCAAAATTCCAGGAGCTACGTCCTGTCTGTTCAGTTTATCGAGAAAACCTGTAAGGCCTGTAGCTCTATGAACTTCGACTCCAGGATCACTCGTATCCGGCATATGTGTCAGCACTTGCCTTACTCGGGTTTGGCGTTCCTGTGACCTTGCGTTCCCTTAAACAACTCACTGGAACGCTGCTTTGGTGATACAAAGTTGTTCTGACAATATAGGAACCTAAATCAGACAGCATGGTGGTGTAGTGCTCGGCACTACCATTTACAGTCCAAACACTTCAAACACAGTCCTCACTTTAAACTGCCCGTAGGTGTGAGTGAGTGTCTCCAGCACCCCCCACCCCCCACCCCCCCATCACCAGTTCTCCAGAGTATTTACAGTTCTCATCTAATACCTGCTTTGACTGCTCAGTACTTCATTAAGCTAAATCGAGATTGCTGCTGAAGGAACTGCATACATTCATACAATGTCTGGGGCGTCCAGGAGAAATCTAGAACCTAACTTTGTTCTTCAAACTGGAGCTCAAGATCTGATCTACTTCTCTCACAATAACATATTCATGTTACTTTGTATTGTATGTATGATTATTTACATCTGTTCTAATCAGATCTGGTGTTCTTAATGGTGAATATACACTTACTGATCAGATGAAGACTTCCGTTACAGTTTAAAACAAAGACCAGGGTGTACATAAACTGCTGTTTTAGGTCTGTAGAATAAAGCAGGCCATATTTGATATAATCATATCGTAGAGGTAAGTCTTTGTCTCCCATGTGTGGAGACACAGACTTACCTCTGTGATTTTGCGGTGAGGACTACAGAGCTTTCTGTGAAGTTGCCAGGTCAGAATAAAAAAGAAAGTGAAAGAATTCAGGTTGAATTTCAGGAAATAGGACTTTGATTTTAGTTTTGCAATGATGTCCATGTGGGCTCAACCCATACATGTTTTTTTATTTATTTATTTATTTACTTACTTACTTACTTACTTACTTACTTACTTACTTACTTACTTATTTATTTATTTATTTAAATAAGGACAAAATGAATAGCTACATCATTGAATGCCCCCAATGAAAGTTCAGAGTACTCTGTAGAGCAAATGCTGTTAATAACATTCAGTGCGAGTTTTTATTCAATGCAAGTTCTTAAGCTATTTAGAGTGAAACCTAGAAAGTGTGTTGAGATATTGATTTTATTTGATTCCTGTGTGGCATGGATGCCTGTTAAAATGATCATGTCTTTGTATCTTTGTATTTCTACATCATTTGTTCGCAGCAACTGCTCTGTACATTGTTTGAAAGGTGCATGATGATTGGACCACTAGAAATGCTCTAAAACTGCATGGAATAAAATCCCCTTCCATTAATTCCAAAAATCCATTCATATTTTTTCCAAAAACAAAGAGTCTTTGGCCTCTAATGAAAAGTTGTCAGATTTGAGATACTTGTGGACATGTATAGCATTGATTTGATATGCTATGTTAGTGGTATCAAAACAAATGTTAAACAAAGTGGATAGTAGGGTGGAATTGTAGAAATCAGTGCCTGGTTGCGTAAAACACTTTATTACAGAATTCCTGCCAAGATAAAGTAACTGCTTAGTTTAACTGGTGCATGAATGCGATCATCTGAAAGTGTTCCATAGACATTTTTTATATAGTTTACATAATTTTTTCTTTTCTATTTTTGTTTGTTTTATCTATTGTTTTGATCATGTTTTGTTGACTTTCCCCAGATCTTTTTTTATTTTTAATTGCCATGTTCTTTTTATTTTCCCCATTTTAATGCACTTTAAATGACCACAGTGTATCAAGCATCTGTGAAAATAAACCAGAATTGTTGTTGGCACATTAAGCCTTGTATATTGTGCTGTATATAATTTTGTTGGACCAAGTCAGTTTGGGTGCCAGTGTCCACTACAGCTGTTATCATGCAGATCCAGTTGTACCTGTAGTGCTAATAGCCACTTTAGCCTTTCCTATTATGTTGGATATTTGTATGTTGTGTGTTGTAAATATTTCTTACAGACCATGCCTGGCAGTTAAAAAGCTCATTTATACAGATGACCGTCATATAGTTTATGGCTTAGCAGAACATGTTGGTTTATGGCAGGAACCTCCCAACAAATCTGCCCCAAGCCCAGAAGATCTTTACCTATAGTCAACTGGACTAAAATAGGGTGTGTTGTCTGGCTGAGACCATTTTCAGACCTCCTCAGAGTATGTCTGTACCACGGTATCTACAAGAATAAAGCATATACTCTGAACTGCTCTCCCTTCTAACTTTGACAGCAAGAAAAAAAGTTACAAAACATATGATAACTGAGCTAGGTGCCCAATGTGTGAAGCAATGTTATGCATGAATAAGGCCCTTCATGTATCATATAGGACCTAAGAAGGCCCATTCACTCTTCAGCCCATATGTCCATAAGAGCAATACAGTGACTGGTCCTTATATATGTAGAAAGTAAATATATATTTCCATGAAAGAGTTTGGTAGTGTTTTTCAGTTATTGCTGAACTGCCGACCAGGCCAGCTTAGAACAGGCCTTTTGTTTATTGACTGATTGACCTGCCAAAAAGCTGCAGAGACAAGAGGAAAGCTTAGGTTGGAGAATGTGGTGTGATTTTCTGTGGGTTTGTGTCATTGCTCGAAATAGTATTGTAAAAGGAAGTAGTGCAAACATATACAATAATATAAATATGTTTATCTGTCTTAGTGCAAACTATCCAACTCGCTTCTGTATTTATTACCCGCTAAAAGTAACCGGCATTAGCTTGAGGCTGTCATTATTATTATTATTATTATTATTATTGAATCTGATCAAACTCCACTGAAATTTATCTTTTTTAGGTTATTGCTAATGTAAGTATCCAGTGTCACGATGTGGTCAACGTACACTCTGTTAGCCTGATGCTAATGTAAGTGTCCAGGGTCACTTACATTGTCTGTGTCTGTGATAGACTTCACCGAATACTTTAATAAACAGCTATTAGTAACAGATAATGCAGGTTACACTGAACTACACACAGTGCGCCTTCACAACAACGTCCAGATACACTGCTGAACTCTCTGGACTCCACCTGCTGCTCAACACACAAAAACACCTGCCTTACAACCTGATTACACATTTCTTCCCCTGCCTCAGAAACTAATTATACATTTTTCCTCATGCCTCAATAACTAATCAGACATTTTTTTCCTTACCTCAAAATACATTAAAATACATCAGATCATCATCAATTCTGTCCAATTCTGTCTTTTTTTCCTTTTCTCTGTTTTCAGTATATTAACTGTAAAATCTTATTTCCTATATAATACTGCTGTTCTCTAATAGTCCTCACTGATAACTGAAACCAGTGAACACACATACCTTACATACTACAAATATAATCTTTAGATTATGTTACGGATGATAATAATTAGTAATCTGTAATTATATGAACCCTCCTGTCTGAAGCTCCTGTCTTAAGACCGGCAGTTATGAAGGTCAATATTTGGGTCAGCACCAATGCTGTAATGCATGTGCACTACCTGGTTTCATTGCTTTATCTGAGGTTGCTATAAAAGCTCTCAACCAGCAAAGGGCATTTATGTTCTGAAGAATGTCTCTTTCTCAACCATGTACTGAAGGAGCTTTGCGGTGATTACATTTGCTTCAGGAGTTGGGCTCCGACCCTTAGTTCTAGTGAAAGGAACTGAGACCAAGAGATTCTGGACAATTTCATGCTCCCAACTTTGTGGGGACAGTTTGGGGACTGCCCCTTCCTGTTCCAACATGACTGCCCACCAGTGCACAGAGCAGCTCCATAAAGACATGGAGGTGCGAGTTTGGTGTGGAAGAACTTGACTGGCCTGAGTCCTGACCTCAACCTGATAGAACACCTTTAGGATGAATTAGAGCGGAGACTGTGAGCAAGACCTTCTCGTCCAACATCAGTGTCTGACCTCACTAATGGTCTTCTGGAAGAACGCTCAAACATTCCCATAAACACTCTCTTTACACACACAGAATTCTCTGGATTCCCTGAAACTTTTGATGATATTCTGCTCTGTAGACTGTAAACCTGCCTCTACCATCCATGCTCAGGACTCCACCTTTCCTGAACACTCCTTTTATGTTCAAGACTGACTGCATCACCTGTTTATGATGATTTTGAACATGTCATGTTTCTGGTCTTACAGTGTCCCAACGTTTTAAACACATGATGCAGGCATGTAGTTTTTTGTTAATTTCAAACGAGTAAATATTTTGAAGCAAATTTAAATAAGTTTATAGTGTAAAACACTGCCTTTCCTGAGTTTGTTCAATCAGATGAAAATACATTTATTGACCACTGCTTTCTGTCTTTATTAACAATTACTAACATGTTTATTAAAATTTGATTTATACACTTACAATATCAAAATGTAATGTGAATGTTCAGCCACCAGGTGGCAGCAAATACACTAAGAGGTCAAACATATACACCCCAACCACTGTATTTAACATATGGTCTTAATTAGGGTCTTGAGAAAGCTGCTGCCTTATATATTTAAAAACCACTTTATACTAAGTGTCTGTAATAACTGTGTAGTTACACGTGAACAACAAATGCAACACCAATGTAACTACTACTGACGTAACCACTGTAATAGATATATTACAGCTTATGTAAGTACAAATGTGTATAATTTTTCACTCATACAATTATATTTTAATATCTTTATTGTCATAACAGCACATTTTCTATTATGTTATTACTTGTTGGTGTAATTACATTTGTAATTAACATTTTTTACAGATTTTACAGTCTTTTTCAGTTTTATATGGAAGGAAGACATTAACAGTGTAAATACTGTCAATGTAAGTTACACACTTGCACACTTCCTTACAATGCTGGAAACAATTGCTAATTACATATACAGCTACATTCAGGTTTGTTATTACTAGAGATGGAAGGATCGATCGGCAATGTATCGGTTTGTAATTACCGATTTGTAATCAAAATATGCGATCGGTGTTCAGCCGATATTTCTCCAATTAAGCTGATCCCAAGAGCCGATCAATGGCGTTAAACAAATGAGCCTAATTTCTGTATTTCCAGCTAGCGTTTCATCCAGGAAGAGGAGAACCGCCTCCAGCCAGCTCCCTGCAATTCCTATCTGAACCACTAGGTGGAAATACATAGCCTTTCATTTTCCACAGACTGACTAAAGCAGCGGCTTTGCGAGAACAGTTTGAGCGTTCACCGTATGTCCGGATAGAAAACATCGTCCGTCTGGCAGTTTGTTACCGTTTGTGACTCAGACTCATCCAGGACAGTTTATAACATCTGTAAAATTAGTAAAATCAGCGTCTCTCACGGAGAACCAAGACAAAGACATTTAACATACTAATCTGATACACACTTCAGAGACACCACACAGCTGAACACAGTGAGTATCAGTAAACAGCAGAGCTAGCACACACAGGTAGTACAAAACTAATAACCCAGAACACCTACAGACCAGATCTGACCGGTACCAACAGAACAGCAGCAATTCAATATTCTACATTTAATGATTGCAGATTTAGTTTAAAATAACAGAGTCTGCATTTAATGACTGCAGTTTTTACTGCATTTATTATTTCATTTTAAATTAAGGGTCTAAATGTAATGATTGCAGTATTTGGGGATATTTGTTTAATTTACTTCGTTTATTTACTGTTAATTTAGTTTACAATATTATGCTGTTTCATATGAGCTCGTTAAAAATGGTAATAAACCAGTTTTGACCATGTTTCATGACTTGCTTGCGCTAATAACTACATGTAGCCCTGCCATTGCATATAGCCCCACCCTCGATCAGTATTGGCTATCGATTGATCGTGCTGAAAGGTGATCGCCGATCAGAATCGGCCTCAAAAACGCTGATTGGTCCATCTCTAGTTATTACACTCATATTATTATAAATGTGTAATAACAAAAGAGAAAATATGCAGTCATAACTATTGAGACACTTATGTAATTATATGAGGCAAAAAGAAATGAATACTTATGTAATTACGTAAGCTTTATTGCTGCAATCCATCTATAACAGTGGCTACATCACTAGTAGTTACATTGTTGTTACATGTTTTGTTACATTTATTGATCAATGCATTAATTAAGCTCTAATTAAGACCATTTGTTAAGTACAGTGGTTGGGTTGTATATGTTGACCTCTCAGTGTATTTGCTGCCACCTGGTGGCTGAACATTCACATTACATTTTGATATTGTAAGTGTAGAAATCTATATTACAGATGCTTAGTAAAAAGTGGGAACAGATTCACGCCTCTCCCCCTCTTGCTCTATTTCCTAAAGAAGGATGTGTTGGAGCTACATGTGGGCTGTATTTGTACTTTCTATGTCCTTTTATTGCATTTTATGTATCCTCGCTGTCCAAAGAAAACCAATTATCCCCAAAATGGCAACTTTACAGGAGTGAACAAAAACTGTCATTACTTTCAGTGTAAGTCAATGGAACCAGAATTATTACCAAGCCATTTTGGAGCATTTCTATTGGTCAGTTCATTGTGAAATTTTAATTTTTAAATTTAAACATCTGCTGCTGCATTTAAGTGATGCAGAAAACTAAAAATTGACATAAGTGGAGACACAAGTTTTTCTTTGGACAGCGACAACATGTATGTATAACTTTCGCTGCACTGTTTAGGCTCCGTTTATAATTTCAGTGTTTACTTCCAGCTCGGGCTGAGGTACAGAGAGCCGCTGTTAAACGAGCAGAGGGCTGTGATATATATAAGTAAACACAGAGAAGAAACTTCCTACATCACTTTTCTGAGTTCAGGCTTGCACAGTGCAGAACAAGTTCCATCTGTTTTTTCTTCCACTCAAGCAGCAAAGAACAGTGATTGTCATCCACCCTGAGTAGAAAAGCGAGGCTATGGAGGTACATGTGGGTTCTCAGCACTGCAGTGATCAGATACAGCAGTGCTGCTGCTGGAGTGTTTAAACACCTCAGTGTCAAAGCTGGACTGAGAATCATCATCCACCAACCAAAACTATCCAGACAGCAGTGTCCTGTGGGCAGCGTCCTGTGTCCACTGATGAAGAACTAGAGGAACACAAACTGTGCAGCAGTAGATGAGCTACTGTCTCTGACTTTACATCTACAAGGTGGACCAGCAAGTAGTAGGAGTGTCTAATAGAGTGGACAGTGAGTGGACACAGTGTTTAAACACTCCAGCAGCAGCACTGCTGTGCCTGATCCACTCATACCAGCACAACACACATTAACACACCACCACCACGTCAGTGTCACTGCAGTGCTGAGAACGACCCACCTCCCTAATAGTACCTGTTCTGTGGTGGTCCTGTGGGGGTAATATATAGAGAATCAGATGAACTACAGTCTGTAAGTGGAGCTCCTGGATGGTCAGTGGAGCTGATACAGTGGACAGTAAAGTGTAAATACAAGGAGTTGAATGAATGAATTATCACTTTGCAGTAAATAAATGCTACTAGCTCTTCTTTTCTGATATATATATATATATATATATATATATATATATATATATATATATATATATATATATATATATATATATATATATAAACACGCAGTATTCACTGCTATTCATAACATTTCAGTCCTTTAACCCCAGGAATGAAGGAAGTTATAGTAAGGGCTATAGCCTGGAAACCCATTTGCATGTTGGTTATTTGCATTTCGTATGTCCTGTTTACTACATTTATTTAATGTAAGTTCATAAAACTGAAACAAAGCATTCATCAAATTTTCCCACAATGTAAACATCAGAGATGTTGGAGAAACATGTTTTTCTTTGGATAGATATGTATGTATAACTTTCACTGTATTCACTGTTTTCACAACAGTTCAGTTCATGTTTTGAAAACAGTTCAGTGAAAAATGGTGATGTATGTAAAAGATTTTCCTCTTAAACAGATCAAAGGAAAAACCTGTTTAGGCATGTACAGAGTAAACACAGAGCACCAACTGAAGAATGTAATAGAACCTGAATCAACCAGTTTGATCGAGAGTAGATAATAATGAATCTAAATACTTTCACCTTCCTTCATTTAGAGACCTTAAAATCTAAAGTAAACTACTTTAGAATCACATATGACCATTCCAGCGACCTCTATACATAACAGTGATGGACATGAACAGAACATATATACAGTATTGTGAAAATGTATTTGCCCCCTTACCAATTTCTTTGCTTTTTCACATTTGTCACCCTTAAATGTTTCAGATTATCAAAGGTTTTTCAAAGGTGATTTTGTAACCCAGGTCAGCAAAGAAGCCATTAGATGTTAAAACAGGCTAATGAAATGAAGGTGTCATAGAGAAGAAAAACAGTTGAACGAATAAAGATAGATAGATTAGATAGACACTTTATTGATCCCAGAGGGAAATTCAAGATCACATCTAACCCATCGTTGCAGTGAAACACTTACATATACACACACAAACACACACACACAAACAAACACACACCACACACACACACACACTAGTTAACAGACACACTAGTGTAAGCACCCTTACCCGGAGTGGTGGGCAGCCCTACCACAGTGCCCAGGGACCAGTCAGGGGTTAGGTGCCTTGCTCAAGGGCACTTCATGGGATCCAACCGACAACCTTCTGGTCACAAGGCTGGTTCCCTAACCTCCTGCCCAATGAAATAAATAAATTAAGGTAATTAATTCATGAGAGATTAGACTTAAATATGTACCCATTTTTAAATAATTTTTTTTATTTTATTGTTTTATTTAAAAAGCGCATACTTTTATTCTTAGTTTTTGATTGACTCAAAAGACCCTAGAAAAGTTTGTCAGCCAATGAACTTGCAGGATATACGCATGCGCTGTAAGTGAAGTAGTTGTTCGCGGTACTTTTTTGTTAGAGCGCGCGCAGTTCGGATTTCTCCAGCTCTGTCTGCAGTAAAACAGGTACAGAGTTAGTAAAAGTTAAGTAAAACGCTACAAAACACACTTTTTAAGTCTAATTACTTACTGTGAGCTGGAAATAAAGGTTATTCACCATCAAAACGTGCCGTGAAGCTCCTGCATCAGTACGAAACGAGCAGAGATTAATGCTGTGTATAGTTAGCCAAAATGCTAACCGTTCTCTGGGGAAATCCAGTCACTTACACTGATACTGTTAGCGATTTTCTAGTGGTCTAAAATGCTTATGTTTCAGGTAAATATGAAGTATTTTCCTGTTAGTGAGTGATTAAACATGTTGACAATGAGTTATGTTCACGTTTTACGTCATATTTTTAGGGGTTCTGTCGAAGATTTTTGCCGCAAAATGTGAAGCAGTCTAGGTGGAGCCTAGCTACAAGCAGCAGCCACATATGGTTAACCTTTTAAATGCCACAGTGTTTATTTTTTTGCTTTTTATTTCCATTGATGCTCTTTAATGCAGATTGAAGCTGTAAATTATTAACCTCTTAACCGTACCCCCCTTTTTACCAATTTCCGCCTAAAAGCTTGAAGCTTTTCACTGAAACACTGCATAAATTAGTGTAATTTTCAAGATGTAATGTAAAAGCCTTCAAATTTGTACTAGAAGCACTAAAAGGCATTGAAATGAATCTGCAATGCTCCAAATATGCTGAAAACAACAACAAAAAAAACAGGCGCTTTTCGAATTTTTATTTTAAAATTAAAATTTTAGTGCCTACCAAAAATAGAGTTTATGTGTCCCCAGACTTTTTCCTTTAGAAAAGTGTTTCTGCATGTGTCTACAGTCACCAGAAAAAAATGGAGTTGATTTCTTTTACTGATTTGAAGTTATTCAAGCTGGAGTAGAGAGTGAACAGGGGGCCCCCCCCCACTGGTCTATTGGGGTGTCCAAGGTCCCCCAACCTCCCCAAAATGAAAACAGCTGATTTTACTGCAAAAATAATATGTATTTATGTGTATATGTTATATTCTTATAACTCCCACATCTAAAAATGTGTTTATTCACTTTCCTTGACAAAATAATGTCATGTATGATTTTTAGGCCATTTTTACCATATTTTACATGTTTATTATAAGTCCATAACTAAATTATCTTCTTGGAAAAAACTCAGTCAGTTTATAGCCTCATGTTGTGCTTTTATTTTGGTATGGTTTGGCGCTGTTTATCTGGTGTAAAACTCCCTCTGCTGCCCGATTTCAGTAGATCGCCACCGTTACCCTTCCTTTTGAGCTTTACTAATCACTCATAAACATCATAAAATATCTTTTTCTTTGGTTTGGGACTTTGTTTAGGGTTCATAGTTAATGTTTTGATCGTTGTTTTGTGTCTGTGTATCTCCTGCGTGGCGCGTTTCCTCTCTGCGCTCTGCGCACTGAATGCGTCTCAAAAACCCACCCGTTTTCCTGACCCACCCACCTTCTCGGTTACGCGTCCAGATATCTACCTGATTGGTCCACAGACTTGGTTGACACGTTTTTGGAAAGAGGAAGGGCGGGACTATAAGGGGAAGTGGAAATGCGGATTTCGAACTGTAAGATATTTAAATAAATATTTTAATTCGAAGGCTTTTGTTCTGACCTGTCGAATCTCCGGAGTACTCCTTCCACAAAATGGCGGATTATTAACGATTGGATTGCTGGAAAAACAAGTTTGGTCTCGTTTTGAAGCTGACAATCTGAGGTACGTGGCGGTTTCATTTCTAGTTCGGTGGTGTGTCCATGTGGCGGCTGAGAGCCTTTACGCATGGGAGAAACGCAGAAGTATTGGCGGCGCTAGGGGGCGTGTTACTGTTCGGAAAAGCTATTCTTTATTTTTTATTTAAACACCGCTACATTTCAGAGTATAATAGCTTACACCATCGTAATCCTGAGGGTCTCCCCGTTCATTTGATGTGTAATATGTCCAGATTGGCCTAAAGATGGCTTTACAAAAAATAAAAATGTTCGTAGTGTACCTAATATTTTGTCATACTAACGCTAGTTTTTGACCAAAATATTTATTTTCTGAAAGACAATAAAGAAAAAATGGCAAAACGACCGAAAAGTAGAGATTCTAAGCTTTCATATGGTACCTCAATTGTCTTTGGCGGTACTGTAGATCTTCAGATATATCCTTAAATATATTTATTTTTGATTCCTGGCCCGCCGATATTACAGATGTCATGGAATTTAGCAGATTAGTAAAATAATTGTATTAAATCGGGCTATGAGTTTAACTGTACGTTCTGATTCTATGTGCTGTAGGTCAGGTATTTTTGTGTGATGGAGAAACGAGATATTGAACATTGCAATTCCTGTAGATCCATTGGATGACGAGCCGAGCCAAGCCCAGACTCTTGAACATGGCCACTTTGATTGCTGGACTTTGCTTTGCAGTGCGGTAGGCTAAATCTCACATCTCCACAGTTGTAGGACTCTTACAACAAACAAGAAGTTGAACTGAGAACTGTGATCACTTTAAAAGTGGGCACAACCTTGGGTGAACATATGATTTCTCTACAATTGAGCCGTGTGATTTTGGTTTTATTTTCGGTTACCTGGGTAATAACTATTTTTGTGTATCAAAATTAACCAGTTATTTTCTAAATATCATTTTATATTAAATGGAACTGCTACTTTATTCTTCCAACCATACTTCTGGTATGGTTCACCATGGCCTCTCACTCATTTGGTTGCCCCCTGGCAGACAAACCTAGTATCCTTCTGATTGGCCCAACTAAGAAGTATTTTACTTTTATTCTTATACATTTATTGTTACAGTCAACATAACTACCAGAACTGCACCCATAATATGGGTTACAATTTCATTTAAGGGAAAAACTACCCAAACAACCCCCCCCAACATGAATTAACTGTGATAATCACATAACCACATTTTTTGGAAAGCTTCAGTTCAGTTTCACCAGCCACACTATCACGCTGGACCGGGAGAGGTGCCGGGGGATGATCGGCACGATGAAGGGGGCTGACGCAGGTGCAAGGTTTTAACTAAAAATACTTTACTGGTAAAGACCAAAACAAACACTAAGCAAAAACAAACATGAATTAACCAAAACAGAAACACTAACTAACTAACAAACAAGGTCCACACGCAACGATATACAATAGACAATGAACCACCAAGGAGGGGGCAAAACAGGCAGACTAAATACACTGGATAACGAGAGGAAACAGGAGACAGCTGGTGACAATGGGAGGTGACAAGGATGGGAACCAGGTGGAGGGCGGAGACAAGGATCACATGACTATCAGACAGAACCACATGGTGAAAGACGTAAACACAAGCACATGGACTACAAACAGAAACATAAACAAACAGGCAAGGACAAGGGAAACAGGGCAGGACGTGACAGAACCCCCCCTTTAAAAGCACCGCTCCAGAGGCGCGAAAGTGAACACACCTGGAGCCCGCCCAAGGGGGAGGCCAGAACAAAACAGGATAAACACTAGACAAGACATGGGACTGGAAACTGGAATGGGGACTTAGGACAAGACTGAACAGGTGACTGGACACAAGACTGGAGAAGGGACGGAACAGGAAACGAGTCATGAGACTGAACATGAGACGGAACACCAGACTGGACAGGGGAACGATCACAAGACTCGACTGGGGATGGAACAGGAAACGAGACATGAGACTGAACTGGGGACCGAACGAAAGACTGGACATGAGATGGAACACCAGACTGGACAGGGGAATGGACAGGAGATGAAAACAATGACGGGGGAACAGGAACATATACTACGACTGGGACAGGAACGGACACATTGACAGGCACAGGAACAGAGAAACCAAAGGAAACCGGGACAGGAACAGATAAAGACACAGGGACTAGCACAGTAATAGGAACCATACACAACCTGGGACATGACAAAAGACGGAACATTGGCAGGACCAGGACAAGACATACGAGCCAAACGGGAAACAAAGTCAGGAGCCGCCCGAGGGGCGGAGTCAGGAGCCAAACGGGGGGCGGAGTCAGGAGCCGCCCGGGGGGCGGAGTCAGGAGCCGCAGCAGACCGGACCACCGTCCGGGGAGCAGGCACAGGAACAGACCGGACCACTGTCCGGGGAGCAGGCACAGGAACCGCCCGGGGGGCGGAGTCAGAAGACGCCCGGATCACCGTCCGGGGAGCAGGAACAGGAGCCGACTGGGGAGCAGGGACTGCGGCGACGTCCACGGAGGCAGCGGGCCTCGCTGCATTGACGTCCACAGGAGCTGCGGCGACGCCCTCGGAGGCAGCGGCGACGCCCACGGAGGCAGCGGGAGCTGCGGCAACGCCCTCGGAGGCAGCAGCGTCGTCCACAGAGGCAGCGGGAGCTGCGGCGACGCCCTCGGAGGCAGTGGCAATGCCCACGGAGGCAGCAGGAGCTGCGGCAACGCCCTCGAAGGGAGCAGGAGCTGCGGCAACGTCCATGGAGGCAGCGGGAGCTGCGGCGACACCCTCGGCTCGCGGTTCCTCCTAGCGCCAGAGGGCCTAGAGAGCGACGCCACGAGGGAGTGCGTGGGTGACCATGCTTCAGAGCAGGTGGGGGCTCGAGACTACCTCGTGCCGAGAGCCGCCGCCTCAACCCGGAGACCTCCCACCCTTAGCTCGCCTGAGCTCACTCCCAGATCCCCTACCCCCCCCAAAAAATTTCAGGGGGGTTGGCCCCATGCTTTCTCCCAGATCCCCTCCTACCTTTATTCCTGGAGGTATTTCCAGAAGGCTTGGAGGGGACCCGCACCAAGGCTGCATGGACCAGTGAGGGACCTGGAGCGGGGGGAGTCTCTGGAGCTCGCTGACAGAAAGGCTCCCAGCGTATTATGGTGAGCCTAGAGCCGACAAACCTTGCTGCGTCCATTGTGGTGGTTCATTCTATCACGCTGGACCGGGAGAGGTGCCGGGGGATGATCGGCTCGATGAAGGGGGCTGACGCAGGTGCAAGGTTTTAACTAAAAATACTTTACTGGTAAAGACCAAAACAAACACTAAGCAAAAACAAACATGAATTAACCAAAACAGAAACACTAACTAACAAACAGGGTCCACACGCAACGATATACAATAGACAATGAACCACCAAGGAGGGGGCAAAACAGGCAGACTAAATACACTGGATAACGAGAGGAAACAGGAGACAGCTGGTGACAATGGGAGGTGTCAAGGATGGGAACCAGGTGGAGGGCGGAGACAAGGATCACATGACTAACAGAGAGAACCACATGGTGAAAGACGTAAACACAAGCACATGGACTACAAACAGAAACGTAAACAAACAGGCAAGGACGAGGGAAACAGGGCAGGACATGACACACACCCAGGCTTGGTTACTGCCAGACCACTTAAATAAAACCTGTCTGACAACATGAAGTAGGCAAGATGATCTCAAAAAGCAATGCATTATGCACCGATATGAAGAAATTCAAGAACAGATGTGAAACAAAGTCGTTGACATCTGTCAGTCTGAAAAAGGTTACAAAGCCATTAACATCTGCGGTAAAACTGACACAGCATTTCAGAAAAAGAACATGATACAGTCAAACGTGGTGGTGGTAGTGTGATGGTTTGGGGCTGCTTTACTGCTTCAGGACCTGGATGACTTGCTGTAACTAATGGAACCATTAATTCTGCTCTCTACCAGAAAATTCTGAAGATGTATGTCTGGTCATCAGTTTATGACCGTAAGCTCAAACATACTTGGGTTCTGCAGCAGGTCAATGAACTGAAGTACACCAGCAAGTCACACCAGCAACTCTGAACAGCTGACAAAAAAAAACAAAATGAAGGTTTTGGAGTGGCCTTAATAAAGTCCGATTGAGATGCGGTCACCTGACAGGCTTAAATAGACTGTTCATGCTCGAAAACCCTTCGATTCTGTTTGCCAGAATCACTGCAGTGCTGAGAATGATCCACCTCCCTAATATTACCTGCTCTGTGGTGGTCCTGTGGGGGTCCTGATCATTAAAGAACAGAGTAATAAAGTATACAGAGAATCAGATGAACTACAGTCTGTAAGTGTAGCTCCTATATGATCAGTGGAGCTGATACAGTGGACAGTGTGTGTAGATACAAAGAAGTTTTGTGGTAAGTTACATATAAATAATAATAATAATAATAATAATAATAATAATAATTTAAAAAGTGACTGTTTTTTCTTACTGCTTTTCTAAGTGCAAATATTTGTTGACTTGCCATCATACAACTATATTGTTGCTGTCCAAAGAAATACATGTATCTCCATTTTTGGTGTTTTTTATTTTTCTTTTGAACACATTGTGCATTGTGTGAAATGTTCATAATGAAAGGATCAACAGAAATTCTCCAAAATAACTTGCTAAAAACTCTAGTTCCATAATCTTACATTGAAATTACTCTAATTATGCAATTTAGGACTAATTTTAGGACAGAATCTAAAGATCAACAGTTCTTAAGTTGTCTCCTCTATTAAGTCCTGTATTAGCACCAATGTTGTGCAGTGTTCTTAAAGACTTACCAACATCTTCAACCTCTTTCTTACCTCAGTACTGACAACAATGCCTTTGAACATTAGAAAAGACCACTGAGAAAGTTAATAAACATTAATATTATCATTTTAAGCAATTCATAAACTCTTTAAGCTCTGAAATTATTATTTTAAAGATGTCTCCATCTATACCTCCTCCTGCTTAGGCCACATATCGCTGCTGTTCAAAGAAAAATATGTATTTCCAAAATAGTAACTTTGCAGAACAGAATGAAAACATGTTTAACATGTGATGTTGATAGTTTCTATTGGTCCATTTATCATGAAACTTTGACAGGATATCAACAGCAGCTGTCGTGTTCACATGGTATAAAAAATGAAAATCGACAAAAATTGAGATACATGTTTTTCTTTGGACAGATATGATATATCTACAGTTTCATCAGTGACTAATCAAATCCAGCCTTTTGTGCACTCAGAAAGAAGATACAAGCCCCCCCCCCCAGCAAGGCCTCCTAGAATAAAAACCAGCCCTTATGTGATAGTTTTGCTTTCTAATGGGATTTGGCTTAGTGTTTATTACTAGAAAGCACTAGTTTCCTGTAGGACGCCTTAGCTATCTTTAGGAAACCACATCAGACATTTTAGGTATCCGTCCTAGAACTGCAGTTACACCCTCAGAATCCTTTAAACTGTGATATTGACCCATCAGGACTAATTGTTTTGACTAATTTTGCTCTGTCTGTATGTTTGTAAATAAGGCTGAAACTAAACTTGGTGGTTAGTACTGCACTCAGTTACTACAGTTAAATGAAAGTGATTGTTATATAGAAAATAATGGTATTCTCACCCCACAGAGATGCAATCAGTAAGGGCATCTTCTCACATTGTTAGTTTTCACGGTTCTACATCCTGTCACGTGTGTGACTTCTTGTAGGTGGAGTCGGCTGTGTGTGTAGTGTTACTGCTGCTACAGAGGTTAGTGTAGAGTCGGCTGTGTGTGTGTAGTGTTACTGCTGCTACAGAGGTTAATGTAGAGTCGGCTGTGTGTGTAGTGTTACTGCTACAGAGGTTAGTGTAGAGTCGGCTGTGTGTGTAGTGTTACTGCTGCTACAGAGGTTAGTGTAGAGTCGGCTGTG
The DNA here is from genome assembly GCA_021613375.1 of Megaleporinus macrocephalus. Lineage (NCBI taxonomy): Eukaryota > Metazoa > Chordata > Actinopteri > Characiformes > Anostomidae > Megaleporinus > Megaleporinus macrocephalus. The sequence goes on along the minus strand of CM038716.1, from coordinate 40,161,786 downwards.
TGTGTATGTGTAGTGTTACTGCTGCTACAGAGGTTAGTGTAGAGTCGGCTGTGTTTGTGTAGTGTTACTGCTGCTACAGAGGTTAGTGTAGAGTCGGCTGTGTGTGTGTAGTGTTACTGCTACAGAGGTTAGTGTAGAGTCGGCTGTGTGTGTGTAGTGTTACTGCTGCTACAGAGGTTAGTGTAGAGTCGGCTGTGTGTGTGTAATGTTACTGCTGCTACAGAGGTTAGTGTAGAGTCGGCTGTGTGTGTGTAGTGTTACTGCTACAGAGGTTAGTGTAGAGTCAGCTGTGTGTAGTGTTACTGCTACAGAGGTTAGTGTAGAGTCGGCTGTGTGTGTGTAGTGTTACTGCTACAGAGGTTAGTGTAGAGTCGGCTGTGTGTGTATGTGTAGTGTTACTGCTGCTACAGAGGTTAGTGTAGAGTCGGCTGTGTGTGTATGTGTAGTGTTACTGCTGCTACAGAGGTTAGTGTAGAGTCGGCTGCGTGTATGTAGTGTTACTGCTGCTACAGAGGTTAGTGTAGAGTCGGCTGTGTGTGTGTAGTGTTACTGCTACAGAGGTTAGTGTAGAGTCAGCTGTGTGTAGTGTTACTGCTACAGAGGTTAGTGTAGAGTCAGCTGTGTGTGTGTGTAATGTTACTCCTACAGAGGTTAGTGTAGAGCCAGCTGTGTGTGTAGTGTTACTGCTACAGGGGTTAGTGTAGAGTCAGCTGTGTGTGTGTAGTGTTACTGCTACAGAGGTTAGTGAAGAGTCAGCTGTGTGTGTGGTGTTACTGCTGCTACAGAGGTTACTGTAGAGTCGGCTGTGTGTGTGTAGTGTTACTGCTACAGAGGTTAGTGTAGAGTCAGCTGTGTGTAGTGTTATTGCTACAGAGGTTAGTGTAGAGCCAGCTGTGGGTGTGTAGTGTTACTCCTACAGAGGTTAGTGTAGAGTCGGCTGTGTGTGTGTAGTGTTACTGCTACAGAGGTTAGTGTAGAGTCGGCTGTGTGTGTGTAGTGTTACTGCTGCTACAGAGGTTACTGTAGAGTCGGCTGTGTGTGTGTAGTGTTACTGCTACAGAGGTTAGTGTAGAGTCAGCTGTGTGTGTGTAGTGTTACTGCTGCTACAGAGGTTACTGTAGAGTCGGCTGTGTGTGTGTAGTGTTACTGCTACAGAGGTTAGTGAAGAGTCGGCTGTGTGTGTGTTGTGTTACTGCTACTGAGGTTAGTGTAGAGTCAGCTGTGTGTGTGTAGTGTTACTGCTACAGAGGTTAGTGTAGAGTCGGCTGTGTGTGTGTAGTGTTACTGCTACAGAGGTTAGTGGAGAGTCGGCTGTGTGTGTGTAGTGTTACTGCTACAGAGGTTAGTGTAGAGTCGGCTGTGTGTGTGTAGTGTTACTGCTGCTACAGAGGTTAGTGTAGAGTCGGCTGTGTGTGTATAGTGTTACTGCTGCTACAGAGGTTAGTGTAGAGTCGGCTGTGTGTGTGTAGTGTTACTGTTGCTACAGAGGTTAGTGTAGAGTCGGCTGTGTGTGTGTAGTGTTACTGCTACAGAGGTTAGTGTAGAGTCGGCTGTGTGTGTGTGTATTGTTACTGCTACAGAGGTTAGTGTAGAGTCGGCTGTGTGTGTGTGTAGTGTTACTGCTACAGAGGTTAGTGTAGAGTCTGCTATGTGTGTGTAGTGTTACTGCTGCTACAGAGGTTAGTGTAGAGTCAGCTGTGTGTGTGTAGTGTTACTGCTGCTACAGAGGTTAGTGTAGAGTCGGCTGTGTGTGTGTAGTGTTACTGCTACAGAGGTTAGTGTAGAGTCGGCTGTGTGTGTGTGTAGTGTTACTGCTGCTACAGAGGTTAGTGTAGAGTCAGCTGTGTGTGTGTAGTGTTACTGCTGCTACAGAGGTTAGTGTAGAGTCGGCTGTGTGCGTGTAGTGTTACTGCTACAGAGGTTAGTGTAGAGTCGGCTGTGTGTGTGTAGTGTTACTGCTACAGAGGTTAGTGTAGAGTCAGCTGTGTGTGTGTAGTATTACTGCTGCTACAGCAGTAGCCGGAACAGAATGGAGGGGTAGCTACAGGGGGTTTAGCTTGTTAGCTTTTGGTTTTGCTGTGTCTGATTTACTCACACCAGCACAACACACTAACTCACCCCACCATGTCACTGCATAATTAGAAAGAACCAGAAAGGAATGGAAAGAAAAAGTGTGATTTAAAGACAGTAGACTAAATCTAAAAACTGATTCAGGTCAACTACATTATCTGTTTCTTTACTCTCTGATAAATGAAATTTTATTTGCATATGCAAATCTACAACAATACCTGCACTGTAATGTGAGGTGGAGAGACGCAAGTCTTGATTTTCCTACCTCATATCTTTATGGAAATCAAGCCATCAACTCAAAACACAAATTAGCAGATGGCAGCTGTCACACCCTGCCTGCTCTCGGCTGTCTGTTTATGTTCCTGATTGTAGTCATGTGCCCGTTTGCCCTGTCCGTCTGTTTACCTGCCATTTGGTTTGCATTTTTAGTATGTTTATGTGCTTTGTGTTTTGTTTTCGTTCTTTATTAAAACATATAGATAGAACAAATTCTGCTTTTACTATGTAGAAAATAAGGGTGCAGTCGTGGGCTGGATGTCTTGTGACACAACCACCACATCAATGTCACTGGAGTGCTGAGAATGACGGCTGTTCACACCAATTCTAGCCACATTCTGACATAGACAACCTTTGCACATCTTGTACCTACTGCTTTTGCACATTATGTCTTGTGTTTCTTTTTTATTTGAACTTTCTACTTCATTTCTTTTCAACTATTCAAAGTTGCATGGACTACGACATTGTGCTGATATAATGTTAGTGGATATAACATTGTACATCTTAGCTCTCTGATCAGAATTGGGCAGAGGTGTCTGGTTGGTTGTGTTTAGGGCTGCAGCTTTCGATTATTTTAGTAATCAAATATTCTATAGATTATTCCATCGATTAATCGGATAAAAATATTTTTGCTGTTTTAAAGAAGAATAGTAAATATATAAGATAAAATAAGACACGTTTCCTACAGTTTATTTGCTCAAATTGCATATACAACAGTTTTAAAGAAAACATTTTAATAATTACTATTATTGAAATGTATTACTAGACCTATATATCTTACTTAAAGTTCACAAGACTGGCTACTGTACACTTGTCCTACACTTGCTAGCCCACTTACTGCAAACAAACTAAACTGAATATTCTCGCTGTATTGGATTTGGTCCATTTTAGGCTCCAAAGTGCTACAAACACCTGATATTTAGTTTGCTGTGTATTGTATGCATCACTGTGAGGGAAGAGGGTGTGTGAGGGGTGTATGTTCTTGTGAGTGTGTGTGTTTGTTACTGTGATCAAAACGATAATGTGAATGAAGCTCAGGCTTTTTTTTCTGTGGTTATGTTCTTAAGCAAAGCTTAGATCATTTATGGACATAACACTCCATCACACTGACTAACGTTCATAACTAGCCATTACATATAACCATAACTAACATACAGACTTTACTAGCCTTCATCTCAACTCTCCATCACACTGACTTACTTTCTTAACTAGCCATTACATACAACCATAACTAACATACACGCTTTACTAGCCTTCATCTCAACTCTCCATCACACTGACTTACTTTCTTAACTAGTCATTACATATAACCATAACTAACATACACGCTTTACTAGCCTTCATCTCAACTCACCATCACACTGACTTACTTTCTTAACTAGTCATTACATATAACCATAACTAACATACACGCTTTACTAGCCTTCATCTCAACTCACCATCACACTGACTCACTTTCTTAACAAGCCATTACATATAACCATAACTAACATACACGCTTTACTAGCCTTCATCTCAACTCACCATCACACTGACTTACTTTCTTAACAAGTCATTACATATAACCATAACTAACATACACGCTTTACTAGCCTTCATCTCAACTCACCATCACACTGACTTACTTTCTTAACAAGTCATTACATATAACTATAACTAACATACACGCTTTACTAGCCTTCATCTCAACTCACCATCACACTGATTTACTTTCTTAACAAGTCATTACATATAACCATAACTAACATACACGCTTTACTAGCCTTCATCTCAACTCACCATCACACTGACTCACTTTCTTAACAAGTCATTACATATAACCATAACTAACATACACGCTTTACTGCTGCATCATTTAAGGTGGAATGGCAGAATTCACATAAGAAGCTAACTTCAGCCACGGCTTTCTTCAGGTTTAAACTCAGTAACGGCTCCCTCGGCTAGTTTGGTTTTACAGAAGACTTTAGACACTGTGAATGGATTTCTCTGGCCCGTCTCTTCTTCAGGGGAAATCTCACCACATCAGTGTGGTTATCCTCTCCTTATTCTCTCTCTCTTTCTCTGTTTTGCAATCCGTGTCACCACATCTTTTTTGTGTCACTTGGCAACACTGTAAGCCGGCATGTGCAACAGTAAAAGTCAATTACACACACACTAATGGGCAGTAGAGCACCCACATAAACACACACACACAAACACATACTAGTGAACACATTAAGCACATTAAGGTGTCATCTAACTTCTAGTCTGAAAACAGTGTGGTCTGATGCAGTACGGTTGCCTGTCCCGTGTGGTCTGATGCTGGAACAGCTGCCTATCCCGTGTGGTCTAATGTTGCTGCTTCATCTGCCATGACCTGATTACTTTGTTTGACTACATTCTGAACCAGTTTTCCATCATGGAGCGTTGTGCTGTCCAATGCCTTGTGGAAAACTTGCCACTGGCATCATAAAAAGATTCTGTCTGCTCACTTAATCAGTAAATTTTTATTCTCCTTTCTGTCTCTATTTATTTATGCATAAAGTAGTCAGTCCTATTTTGTATGTATTTGTACTCGTTTTACTATCCGGTGTGGACCACAGGAGGACAAGTTCCTTTTTTTGAGTCTGGTTCCTCTCAAGGTTTCTTCCCTATGATCTGAGGGAAGTTTGTCTCAGGCAACGTTCGTTGGGGGTTGAACCCGGATTTTTCTGTAAAGCTACTTTGTGACATTATCTGTTGTAAAAGGCACATATAAATGAATATACTTATATTTGATTATTGAATATATATACACCATTTTGGGGTCTATAACCAGTCTTACCAGTCAGGGATCCCTTTGATGGTGTGCCGCCTCCATAATGTAGCTGCAAGGCTGTTTCAGGTGGAACAGCGGCTTAATTGCACTACAAAAAAAAGTAGCAAGTCTCAGCTTCTTTCAGGTTAACCAGGCCATGACCCTGGATACTTACATTAGCATCGGGCTAACAGAAATTACTTTCAGTGGAGTTTATGCAGACCCTGACCCTGGATACTTACATTAGCATCAAGCTAACAGAGATTACTTTCAGTGGAGTTTATGCAGACCCCGACCCTGGATACTTACTTTAGCATCAAGCTAACAGAAATTACTTTCAGTGGAGTTTATGCAGACCCTGACCCTGGATACTTACATTAGCATCAAGCTAACAGAGATTACTTTCAGTGGAGTTTGACCAGACCCTGACCCTGGGTAATAATAAAATTAGTATTTAATAGTAAATTTGTTTATTTATGTAGTGCTTTTTACAAAGAAGTTGTCACAAAGCAGCTTAACTTGAGTTTAAATACATGAATCTTTATTTAAAATAATGAATAAATAGAACATTTAGGGTTGGAGCAGGCATGATTGTAACCCCTATTTCCTGAATTCCAACCTGGCAACTTTTCTTTCACTTTCCTTTTATTCTCACCTGGAAAAATTCACCGATCGTTCCTGGCAGAGTTCTGTAGTCCTTACCACAAAGGTAAGTCTATGTTTTATATAAGTTTATTTAAATTTTGTGGCCAAATAAGACTGAATCAGATGTGGTCTTACCAACTTTCTTGATGTTTGGAAAAGAGCAGGAAGGAAAGGGTAAACAGTTTTTCGATGTAATTTTTTTAAATGTACGTTTTAGTTTTTACTGTCTTAAATATGCTCCTAATCTAATATATATCTAGTATGGCTTGATACATTCTGTAAACCTAAAACAGTAGTTTGTATGTAGGCACCCTGGTCTTTGTTTAAAACTGAAACGTAAACAAGATCAAAATTCTTAGTCGCCTAAGCTAAGTGTTTAAAAGCCTTTATCTGATCAATAAGTGCATTTCCACCAGATTTCATTAGCACATATGTAAATAATCATACATACAATACAAAGTAACATGAATATAGCTGGAAAGTGTTGAATAAACACACTGATGTGTGTAAACGCACTGCTTACTGTATTAATACTATTTGAATATTTAAATAATAAAGGGTTTTGCTAAAAGTAAATAAAAGCTTCCTGTCTGGAAAATAGCTTTTTAAATATAATAATGTCACAGTGCTGTATGAGGTTCTGAGGTTTTGTGTAGTTAGGCTGTTAAAGTAAGGACATTTATATTTTGGTATATAAACTTCTAATTAAACCTAATTTATTTATATTTCTGTGACACAGCAGGAAATATCATACTTTATATTTGTATGTTTGTAATGTATCTTTATTATGAATCAGAATTAAGTAATAATTATAAAAGCCAAGAACCAGGATTTCACAACCATAATTTTGTGAACTCACACTGAGTCCCAATGAATAAATGAGAAACCTGTGATACAAACACTGTAGAATTCAGGAGATAGCGACCTCTGCTGTAACAGAGGTGTACAGCAGGGCTAATATGCGACCTTGACACTAAAAATCCAGAACATTTCAGATTTAAGTTAGAAAATCAAAGTATAGAAATTGGTGGAAGGAGTTTAAACTTTTGCAAATTTAGTTCAATGTTAGTCCTTTAGTTCTAGTTTCATAACTTCTTTTGACCAGGTCTTATTTGTGTGGTGGATCATTCTCAGCTCAGCGGTGACAATGGCGTGCTGGTGGTGGGAGAGCAGTAGAGCTGCTGGTATGGAAGTATCAGAAACAGCTGTTTATAAGTTTTGAGAAACTGTAAATACTTACTGGCTTCTGTATCACCTTGTAGCTCTACTAGCTGCAGTATAGATTAAGACATTATTAGACAATAATTGCTGAGTGTTAAAGGCCAACACATCCAAAAACTCTGAAGCCATTGTTTTGAATGGAGGTATGTACACTGGCACGACCCAAACATGCAGTCAGCACTTCAATTTGTCCAAGATGAGCATAAACACTAGTAAACATGTACATCATAACTGGACCTGCTTAACAAAGGACAACAAAGACCAGCTGTAATAAATTATAGACTAATCAGAATTAGAATCAGACTTTATTTGCCAAGTATGCTCACACATACAAGGAATTTGCGTTTGGTTACAGAAGCTCACAGTATAACTGACATTACAGAAGTAAGACATCCAACCTACACCCACACACACACACACACACAGTGACATACACGCACAGACACACCTGTAAAGTTAACATGTGCAGAGTTGTATATTTAAAGTAAAGTGCTAAGTGCAGCAGTAAAGGACAGTGCCGACTGAATTAAATAGATATAAATATGGAGAACAGAAGAGTCACTGGTTGAGACAATGGTACAGAGTGTTCTGAGACTCTTATCAGATAAATAAAAGTGCAGTACAAAGAAGAAGAGTGAGAGAACACCTGGATATGGATGTATGTATGAGGTAGACTGTATCCAGAATGTAGTGTTGTGATGTTTAGCTGTTCATGAGTGTGATGGCGTGTGGGAAGAAGCTTCTCTGAAGTCTGGGGTCTTGATCCTCAACTGACTGAAACGCCGACCTGAGGGAAGATACTGGAAGAGGTGATGTCCAGGGTGTGATGGATCACAGACAGTGTTCTCTGCCCGCTTCCTGGTTCTGGCCGTGTGCAGGTCCGGTAGGGAGGGTAACTTCACAACGATGGTTCTCTCAGCAGACCTGATGATGCGCTGCAGTCTGTGAGTGTCGTGTGTGGTGGCTGAGCTGCCCCACACTGTGATGGATGCGGTGAGGACAGATTCGATGGTGGCGGTGTAGAACTGCACCATCAGCTCCTTGGGCAGGTTGAACTTTCTCAGCTGACGCAGGAAGTACAGCCTCTGCTGAGCTCTCTTGATGATGGCGCTGATGTTGCAGTCCCATTTCAAGTCCCTGGAGATTATTGTGCCCAGGAACCTGTAGGAGTCCACAGCTATTACAGTACTGTTGAGCATGGTGAGTGCTGGAAGGGTTGGAGGGCTTCTCCTGAAGACCACTCTCATCTCCACTGTCTTGGCTGTGTTCAGCTCCAGGTTGTTGTGGTTGCTCCAGAGGACCATATGCTCCACAACCCGTCTGTAGGCAGACTCGTCACTGTCCTGGATGAGACCAATGACTGTCAAATCATCTGCAAACTTCAGGATTTTGACTGAGGGGTCTGTGGAGGTACACTCGTTTGTGTAGAGTGAGAAGAGCAGCGGGGAGAGAACACAGCCTTGTGGAGCACCTGTGCTGATGGTCCTGGTTCCTGAGGTGATCTTTCCCAGCCTCACCTGCTGCTCTCTGCCAGTGAGGAAGTTTGTGATCCTCTGGCAGGTGGAGGCTGGCACACTGAGGTGGGTCAGTTTGGTGTGTAGATGTCTGGGGATGATTGTTTTGAAGGCAGAGCTGAAGTCCAAGAACAGTGCTCTTGCATATGTACTTGGACGGTCGAGGTGCTGGAGGATGTGGTGAAGTCCCATGTTCACTGCATCGTCCACAGACCTGTTGGCCCGATATGTGAACTGCAAGGGGTCTGGTTGGGGGTTGGTGATCTCCTTCAGGTGGGTGAAAACCAGCTTCTTGAAGGATTTCAAGACCACAGACGTCAGTGCGACAGGTCTGTAGTCATTCAGTCCTGAGATGGTTGGCTTTTTGGGGATGGGAATTATTGTGGAGAGCTTGAAGCACGCTGGTACGACACACTGCTCCAGTGATTTATAGAAGATCTTGGTGAAGACAGGAGCAAGCTGGTCTGCACAGTTCCTCAGGCAGGAGGGTGACACTCCGTCTGGGCCTGGTGCCTTCCTCACTGTTTGTTTTTTGAAGAGACGTCTGCTTCACAGATCTTTAGGGCAGGCTGAATGGGCAGCTGAGGGTGTGAAGTGGTGTTGTATTGTTCAGTGGGGCTGGTCTTTTCAAACCTACACAAACCCCACCATTGTCTGGTGGGGGGGGTCGTTTGTAGCCTGAGAGGTTGTGTAGGCATTTCCAGACGGCTGAAGGATCGTTTGTGGACATCAGTCTGCTCAGCTTGGTGGAGTAGCTTTTCTTTGCAGCTCTGATCTCTCTGTGTACTGTGTTTCTTGCCTTGTTGTAAAGTGCCCGGTCCCCACTCCTAAAAGCGTTCTCCTTGGACTGTCGCAGGTGCTTCAGTTTGGCGTTAAACCAGGGCTTGTCATTATTATATCTAATGTGAGTCCTGGTCGGAACACAGATGTCCTCACAGAAGCTGATGTAGGACGTCACTGTATCAGTGTATTCATCCAGACTGCTTCTGTATTTGGGCAGCTCACTGGTGAGATTCGCTCTGTTGAAGTCCACAAGAATGATGAATACAGACTCTGTGTGTTTATGCTCTGCGCTGGTGATCTGGTCTGCGAGGGCGCGCAGTGCCTCACGCCCGCACGCGCTTGGTGGAATATAAACTCCGACGAGCACCACGGAGGAGAATTCCCGCGGGCAGTAGAACGGTTTACAGTTTATAAACACAGATTCCAGATCAGGTCTGCATGTTTTCATGAACACAGTGACGTGTGTACACCAGCCGCGGTTGATGTAAAAGCAGTTTCCTCCGCCTTTAAGCTTCCCCGAGGTCTCCGCGACGCGGTGGAGCACGCTGTCCGGGACGGCCTCGGTGAGCCAGGTCTCAGTGAAGCACAGCGCCGCGGAGAGAGAGAAGTCCTTGTTGGTCCGGTTTAGAAGTGAGAGTTCGTCCGTTTTGTTGCCTAGTGAGCGGAGGTTGGCCAGGTGTATGCTTGGGAGCGCTGTGCGTAGTCCGCGCTGACGGAGTCCCCCACCAGGGGTTTTGAACCCAATGAAAATATGTCACCTCAGGCCTCACTAAGCCACCACAGGTTGCACCAACCCTGAAAACAGCACTGCTCAGACATGCATGCGAAATTATATGGCCAGATTCAGCTTCGTATTTTCTGTGCTGATAGATGCTGCACATTCTAAGAAGTTCCTGTTTTACATGAGCAAAGATTTAGAGGGTATGGGCTCGCACTGAGCTGGTTTGTTTTTGACCACAATAACTCGGCCAAGGGTCAGTTTGCATTAAATGCTGTTCACATTTCTTAGCGAGAATGAATTAGCTTGCCTAGGGGTTAATCACCAACATCTCCTCAGCTCATAGGCAGGATGTTTGGCTGATGTATGAATAGTCACAGCTCTGCCAACCAAATTTTAGGACTGGATCTTGTGTAACTTTATGCTGCAGCAAAGCAAGTTTAACCTGCTTATCCTCATCTCCACCCTGGACCCAAACTCTTCCATGTTTGTGACAAGTTTCTAGGCCAGCTATTTATTGTCTTTGTTTCTGTGTTTGGTGTTTGCTTTGATTTTTGTTTTATCCTCCTAAAGATGGAGGATGCGGTTTGTGTTACAAACACTTCTTGTTATATTTCTTGAAATGCTCTTTACATTCCGACAGCAGTCAGCCATCAGAAGGTCCATAAAAGCAGGACTGTAAAAGCCCCATCCATTTTACTGCCTGTCCACCAGCCCACATGCACATGTGCACAAAAAGACACCAATAGACAAACACGGCACAGAAACATATTAAACATGCTAAACAAACAAAGAGGCTGAAAAGGCTTCCAACAGAAAGTGGCTGAATAAAGCCAAAGAAAACACATTGCTGTGGCTTTACGGCAGCGGAGGAGCCTAAGGGGCTTAATGAATGAATTAATAAATTCAGAGCAGCTTAAGACTACACTATGTTAGATTTGGAGACCACTGTGGTGGAAGTGTGTAACTGCATGACTAGTGTGTGTAATTTATTTATTTTTAAAAAAATATAGAACTTTGAAAGCAATAAACAAACTAATTAAGTGAAAGTGAAACTGAACACCAGAAAAAAATTAACTTTACTAAAGTTCTTCTGACAGTATCCCAGATAAACTGTATATATATAACATTAATTTAATTTATGGTGACACTTCCTATGAATCTTGTATTCACAGACCTGTCAATCTTAACGCATTTTGCGTAGCAGATACGCATTTAGACATTAAACTACGCTGCTAGGATTTGTCACTTCAAAATACGAGTAAAGCCATTGATGGCTCTGAGTTCAACTGTCTATGAGGACAGTGCTAAACGCAGTTTCAAAGGTAAGTGGCAGAGGGCTCAAAAACGTAAAATGTAAGTGTGAAGCTTGTGAGCACAGAAAGAAGCCCTGCATGCGCGTTTATCGTCATATCGTACTCAAACTGCCTTTTTTCACTCTCGATTCGATAGCTGTCCTCGCGCACCATGTGGATCACCTTCGACTGCTTTCTGTGCTCGAGTGAATTTTTTTTTGTCCTCGAGTGTTGGATTGGGGTGTTTTTTTGGGTTTTTTTTTTTTTTTTATGAGTATGCATTCACTAATTCCCGTTGTCCGCTTGCCTGTACCCCCATCAACTTTAAACTGCGATTAAGCCGCCTGTTGCTAATACGCAGTTAAACTAGCTACAAGTGAACTGTGAGTGTACGGTTGCTATACACTTGTTTGTAAGAGTCCTTGCACATGCAGACCTCAGAAAAGCCTTTAGTTCACAAGTAAAATTTACAGCTTTATAAAATAGCAATTTCTAATAGGTAGTCCATGAAGTCAACAGATATCAGTTCAGAGTCTAGAACACTGTGTACATAGGAATTATGAAGTGATTCTACTGTACAGTTCTTAAGTAAATGGCATCCAAAATCACCACCATGTTTAAGCGTATTTTAGTGAGAATTGTAGTTTAACACATTAAATGGCATTAATTTTTTTTTTTTGCCAGTGGTTAATGCAGTTAATACTGTTTTGAAAGTCCGGTCAGAATATTCTAGAGTGACTGGGCATAACTAGATTGAGATATGGCAATGAAAAATTCTCTGTACATTGACTGCAGGATTCTTCTAATCAAATAATGTACATATCTTCTATGATTAGGTATCAGGAGTATTTATGCTGCAATGTTTTGTAATTTAGAGTGGTATTATTGTATTGTCCTGAAAGAACAGTTAATATCTTCTAGAAAGTCGAGGTTAATTGTTATTTATAATCTCAATGTATTTAAGACACATAATATGTCATATGCCAAAACAATTTTCAAGTATGTTTAAGTTTAAATTCATATTTGTAGGGATTTTCAGTTACCGTATGCCAGATGTCTTGGTAAAAAACATTGGAATAGGTTCCAAAATTTGAAGTGTATGAAAGCACGGAAAACTGAAATATTGCCTTTTCATTAAAAGAGTTCTTGCAGTATATGTAAGTAAGTAAGTAAGAATGTATTTATAAAGCTCTCTAAGTTGACCAATATAAGAGGGGACAAGCTTATTTAGTGCCTTAAAAACAAATAATAACACTTTAAACTGTATTCTGTACTGTACAGGTAGCCAATGTAGAGAAGCGAGCACTGGAGTGATGTTGTCTGTTTTCTTAGTGCTAGTCAGTAACCTGGCATTTTTAACATATTCTGTGTTCCAGGTAAGACCTCTAAAAACATCTAGATGTCTGCATGTCTGAGGAAGAGGAAAATGTAGTCCCAAAAATTTAATGAGATTGAATATTCTCAGTCTTCCCAATAAAAACATTTAAAAAGTCTTCACATAATAAGACCTCTGGTCGTAATAGCCAAAATTTATGTCTGTTGGCGACCATGTTGTTTGTGTGTGTGTTTTGCAACACTGTGTGCAGGTCCTTGACTGACCACTAGGGGTGGCCTAGTGGTATAAAAGATCATCAAGTGGCCATCTTTGCAGACGTTCAGGGTTCTCTCCTTTGACCTGAACTGGAAGAATTCCTGCCCAGACCAGCCTGACACTCTCCACTTCATTTGTACATTTAGCAACAGCTTTGTTGGCAACTCCTTGTCAATTCCACAAATTACATTAAGCTATGCTGCTTCATTATAACTAAGTTGGGAGCAACTGGTGTGATGTTGTTATACAGGAAATGTGCTACACCTTTACATGCATTGTTTCTAGGTTAGTTAAACACTGACCTATTTCAAAATGACCAACACACCCACTTCCTTATTTTATACAAACGTGCATAGCAGGAAACCATAACAGACTGAGGTTGAACAACGGGAAAGTACACGCTTGTAAGCAGGAAACATTGTCATGACTGAAAGTCAGCAAGTCATTCTTTTAATTCAGTGAAACAGAAAAGTAATAATACTGAATATCAATACATTTAATGCCTGATTTCCCCAGTTTTTGTGTGTCTCCAGATAGTTTGTGTAATATCCATCTATAGTTTATATGCTAGTTTTTACCTTTTATCTGTGGCAGGAAGTGAAGTACCTGAGAATGTTTGTTTAGTACATTCTGAACCACTCATAATAGTTTTCTTGAGTTTTGTTACAACTTATTGGGTTATTAAAAAAAATTGCAGAGTAAGGAGGAGATGAGGTGCATGTTCCTCCAGTTTTTAAAATTATGGTTAGTGCAATGACAGTAGCATTATTACTGATGAGATATTTGTAAGAATGATTCCTTTACAAAAAGTTACCCATGCTTGTGATATTATATTGCCACTAAGCTAATAAATAGAGTAAGTGTCTGAATGAAGATGCACTTGAAAACTGAAGACCTGAAAACTTGAAAATTTACACCTTACCCTAATCCTAAACGTACCCTAACCCTTAACTTTCCATAACCCTATCCCTAAACTTACCTTAACACTAACCCTAAACTTACCCTAACCCTAATCTTAACCCTAATTCTAAATTTAACCTAACCCTAATCTTAACCCTTCACTGAAAAAAATTACTTGTCGAATTTGCTTGATAAAATCCTTGTAACAATTTGCAATTTACAATTTAAAGTAAAATTTACTACTGTAATATCAAGTACAACTCACTTGCCAGTATCAAGTAAAATGTACTTACCACTAAACATATAATTTCTGAATATAACAAGTAATTGTTACTTAATTATATTTAGGATCCAGGTTATTTTGATTTAACCAAGATAACTAAGAAGATAATTTACAGGAATATTATATTTTTCTGTTTGACATCTTTAATTATTTTGTTTTATTAAGTCATTACTTTAATTATGTAAATGTTGCTAATTTTCTTTTGATAAATGTTACCAAATTAGTGGAATAACTCTATTTGTTTAATATGTTTTTATCAAAAATCACAAAATAAGAATCCAATACAATAAAATTTATTTTGCCAACATTAAACACCATCGAATCACTCACATTCATGTGACCTAGTAACTGCCCTGTACAATTAACCTTGTATAATATAAATATGTGTAAAAGTTTGTATGTTCATGTTAATTCACCAACAGTAACATATTCAAAAAGTACTTTATCCAACAGTATACACTTGCATTTTTTTATACCCCAGTAGGTTTAATATAACAAAGGGCATATAACAAGACAAAAACAAGTGTAGGTGATGTTTTAACCTGACAGAGTTTGGTAGTACGGACAACCAAAATTCTAACTAGCAATGTTTTAAGAACTAGCAACATTAACAATCAATGCCTCTTAACTGTACTCAAATACGTTTTTCAGGCCCACAACCACCAACTTCCACCCCATGATGGCTGATATTAGCACGGCCATCTGGTACAACATGATTTCAAACATTGCCTTTATGTGCAAACTAGCTTCGATAAATTACTTAAGTTTAATACATATAAAACTGTGTTTTTTCAGACTTCACATATATACCTGCCTAGTAGAAATGTTTTACATTCTTTTTTTACATTTAAATATCTTACCCACTTAAATATACAGCTTGAGGTTAATTATCACCACATAAACAGCTAAATTATTGTAACGTTAATGACTTACTGTATATAGCATCAAGCAAACAAGATTCATTCCCCAACAACAGCACTAAACATGGAATTTCTGAATGTCTTTCTGGACCATGTCTGTTTTCAGTGACCTATAACGCCGTTTGCGTGTGGATGAAACATGTTTATACTTAAAAAAAAAAAATACTACCTGTGGACAAGGCTTCAAACTACCAAACACGTTTATACCAGTAGATTAAATGTATTTTTGGGTTATATGCAGTGACAATAAAACATTTATATAGTAGGAGTAAATCCATAATAAAACTTCCGCTTTTCCGCTTTTATTAGATGATTAAAATGTGTATATATAATATTTTTTACTTAAGAAATTCTAGTTCTCACTAAATCTTAATATTACAATGTAGAAATTATAAATGTTAATTTAATATATTTTTCTCTACCACAAATTTCACCCTAACCTAAAACTTACCCTAACCCTAACATTACCCTAACCTTAACCTTCTTTTGCTATTACATTAATCTTAACCTTACCGTTACATTAACATTAACCTCACTGTAAACCTCTTACCCTAACTATTTACTTGTCCTTGGCCTAACCCCTTAACCTTAACCCTTTATCCTAACTTTAACCATAACGGTACCTCAACCTTAAAATGTAATGATTTATATTATGGGGACCAGCTTGTCTGAATTTGATACTGCTAATTTTATCAACTGTTGCCTTTAGCTTCCAGTTACATTATGATCACTGATGGAGTCACTTAATAGCCTGAAAAGTGTTACACACAAAAAGTGTTCTATGAAATTTGTCATTTGTTATTCCTACTTTGTAAGATATTTTGAGCAGACCAATAGTAAAAACATTTTATTCATTTTCATAAAAATTGATAACATGCTTTCCTTCTAACTTTTTGGAGATTCAAGGTTTTGATCAAACAGCGATGATATGATACTGGAGTACTAGGCAAATGGAACGTCTCAGTCCTTCAATTAATCAAATACGTGGAATTCATGCAAATACAGCCATATTTTACCAAAACCACCTTCAGTATATCTATCTCAAAATATCTGTAAGCAAGCAATTGTTTAAAAAAAAAAAATTATTCATCTGCGTTGTTCCTTCTCTTCTTACGCTTTCGGATAATGGTGGCACAAATAATTGTGGCTACAATGAAGATTAGCAGATTTATGGTGAAGATGAGATAGTGCAGCCAGGTGCGTGACAGGAGTTGTACTGTAACAAGAAAGCAAAAGATAAAAAAAGATACATCTATATTTTCTAATGTCCAATAATGATATGTTATAAAATGCATGTTAATTAAGTAATAAAGGCACCGACCTTTTACTTCCAGTTTGATTTGAAGTCCAGTGATTATTTTAAATTGTTGATCTATTCTGCATGAGGCAGCACAGAGAAAAACATCTGTATCATTTGTCGTCAGCCTCTCCAGTATCATAGAGCTGTGGGAGCTGTTCGCGCTGATATGAACTCGTCTTTCAAACTTCGGCCACTCATGCATCTCTATAATTTCATCTTTTTTATGGGGATCTTGAATTACCCATTCCAGTAAACAGTTCTCAACAACCTCCATATCAGATGTGATGCTGCACTGAAATACTGCAGAGTCTCCCTCCGTGTACTGGTCTTTATTTGTGCTCTGGTTCACCCTCACTTCACCAGAGCCAAGGCCTTAGGGTTGAAACCATCAAGGTTTACTAGTGAATGATTTGCACACAATATTTTTAGTAGAACAATCACCTATAACTATTGTCAGAGGACAGCAAGGTCTAATTTACACGGTACACTTCTAAAAATAAAGGTGGTAAAAGCATTTTTAGAGCAATGTCCGAAAGAACCTTCCAGGGGTCTTGGTAAATAAGAGCTTTTAGTTTAAAGAAACCTCCATGTAAGGTTCTGTACCAATTTAAGGGTTTTTTTTTTTCATTTCATCTATAAGTGTAGCATAAACATTAATATTTATTGTGAAAGAGCGGCGATGTATTTTTAACTATGACATTAATATCATGAATACACAGTAAGGCTTTTCTTACCTGACAAAATGAAAAGGAAGACAAGAGCTTTCATTGCTAATCCTCATGAGGTTTCAGTGCTTATGCTGATCTGCACACTTCCTGTATATGCTTTGTGCAAACAGAAAAAAAGAAGTCACATAACCAATGAGCAGGTTTCTGACTAACCAATGAACAGTCAAACACATTTTACACAAATTATGCCACATTTATTAGTGATTTATTCAGGAAGAATGTTTTGCTATGAAATTAGTGCTGCCTGAATTCAATCAGTTGATTTTGCGATTTGTAACCATGCTGTTGCTAAAAATGTTCTCATGCCAATATATAGGTGTGAATTTTTAAAATGAAATAAATAAATGAAATGAAGTACTCTGAGCGAATAGCAATGTTATAGAATTAGTATTAGAATTAGAATCACTTTATCTACTCAAGTCCTACCTCCCACATACAGGCCAGTGTAATTGGCTGAGCCTTTTCCTGCTGTCACGTTAGACTCTACGTTGAGCTACGTTTGGTTGTTTGCACTGCCAGTACTGAATGGAGAACTTTCCAGTCATATGCAACATGGGAGACACATGGGTGTCAGCAGTGAGTGAGGATGGCAGCAAAGAAGGTGGGCATGAGCTATTTTTCAAAGAAATGTGTAAGTCAATTGTCAGTTCTCTTACAGTCTCTTACTGTTACAGGTTTATTTTTTTCTGTGATTGTTACATTGTTGGTTTTGTGGAGAGGATGTAAAAAAACCAACACAAAGTGGTATACAATTGTGAAGTGGAAAAAAAATTATGCATGATTGAAATAATTTTTTACAAATAAAAAACTGAAAAGTGCGATGTGCAAATACTGAGGCAATACTTTGTGGAACCACCTTTTGCTGCAATTACAGCTGCAAGTCTTTTAGGGTATGTCTCCACCAGCTTTGCACATCTAGTAACTGAAATGTTTGCCCATTCTTCTTTGCAAAACAGCTCAAGCTCAGTCAGATTAGATAGAGAGCGTTTGTGACCAGCAGTTTTCAGATCTTGCCTCAAATTCTCGATTGGCTTTAGGTCTGGACTTTGACTGGGCCATTCTAGCACATGAATAAGTTTTGTTTTAAACCATTCCATTGTAGCTCTGGCTTTATATTTAGGGTCGTTGTCCTGCTGGAAGGTGAACCTCCGCCCCAGTCTCAAGTCTTTTGCAGACTCCAACAGGTTTTCTTCCAAGATTACCCTGTATTTGGCTTTATCCATCTTCCCATCAACTTTGACCAACTTCCCTGTTTCTGCTGAAGAGAAGCAGCCCCAGAGCATGATGCTGCCACCACCATGTTTTACAGTGGGGATGGTGTGTTCAGATTGATGTGCAGTGTTAATTCTCCGCCACGCATAGCGTTTTGCATTCTGGCTAAAAAGTTCAATTTTGGTCTCATCTGACCAAAGCACTGGTTTGTTCCACATGTTAGCTGTGTCCCCAGCATGGCTTCTGGCAAACTGCAAACAGGACATTTTATGGATGTCTTTTAACAATGGCTTTCTTCTTGCCACTCTTCCATAAAGACCACATTTGTGTAGTGCACGACTAATAGTTGTCCTGTGGACAGATTTCCCCACCTGAGCTGTAGAGCTCTGCATTTCGTCCAGAGTCACCATGGACGTTTTATGGATTGAACTTTTTTGCCAGAATGCAAAACGCTATGTATAGCGGAGCATTAACACTGCACATCTCTCTGAACACACCATCCCCACTGTCAAACATGTTGGTGGCAGCTCTGGGGCTGCTTCTCTTCAGCAGAAACAGGGAAATTGGTCAAAGTCGATGGGAAGATGGATGGAACCAAATACAGGGTAATCTTGGCTGCATCTCTGATCAGTGCTCTCCTTGTTCAGCCTATAAGTTTAGGTGGACGGCCTTGTCTTGGTAGGTTTACAGTTGTGCCATACTCTTTTCATTTCCGGATAATGGATTGAACAGTGCTCTGTGAGATGTTCAAAGCTAGGGAAATCTTTTTATAGCCTAAGCCGGCTTTAAACTTCTCCACAACCTTATTCCTGACCTGTCTGGTGTGTTCTTTAAACTTCATGGTGCTGTTTACTCCCCAATATTCTCTTAACCAACCTCTGAGGCCATCACGGAGCAGCTGTATTTGTACTGAGATTAGATTACACACAGGTGGACTCTTTTTAGTCATTAGCAGTCATCAGGCATCTTCTGAATGCAATTGGTTGCACTCAGAGAAAAGGGGGCTGAATACTTTTGCATGCCACACTTTTCAGTTTTTTATTTGTAGAAAAATGTTTTAAATCATGCATAATTTTCTTTCCACTTACAATTGTATAGCACTTTGTTTTGGTCTTTCACATTAAATTCCAATGAAATATATTTGTTTGTGGTTGTAATGTGACAAAATATGGAAAGGTTCAAGGGTTATGAATACCTTTGCAAGCCACTGTATATTTTTTACATTCATATATTTTATTTTATTTATAGTATTCTTTATGGGTGCCACATACGTTTTGACAGCATTAACTATTCCAAAGCCATAATAATACTTTTGCATTGAAAAAAATAGTTAGCAATTTCTAAACATTTGTGGAAAAATAGAATCATTGGATGTATTATATTTATCAAATATAAACTATAATATACATTTGATGATTATTTTTGCTAACTCAGTTTTTTTTGTCTTTTTCCTTTATTGATCATTTTTAGTGTTACAGTAACAAACATTCTTTAACCCCCAAATTTCAACTTTCCCTCCCTTCTCAAGCCATCTAACCCCCTCCTTAAGCCCCCACCTCCCTCCTTGGTCTCCAACCTATAAATGTACAAGTAGATATGTAGTCATTTTAATCAGTAGTAGATTAGTAATAAACAAGCATTAATAATAACACCAACAGTATTGCTGACTAATACTTTGCTGCAGAGCTCCTCCTCAATCTCAAACCCAAGTTCTTGCTCCCACTTAGACCTAACTTTTTAGGGGAAATCAGTGAAGGACATAGGAATATTATAAAACTGTGATATCAACCCTTTTGAGTAAACAGGAATTGTAAACAAGTTTTCCCAAGATAATTCAGGCAGTCGTCCTGGAAACAGGGCAAAAAGTGTTTGGGCACAGTGGCGGATTTGAAAGTATCAAAATATATTGGTGGCAAAATGTTGAATTTGGAACACAATCCAGAGAAGCTGTGAAAGGTATTATCATTATATAGGTAGTAATTCCCAATCTATTCCAGGTGCCAAATGTGTGATCTAGTCTAGAGGGTGTAAATAGATAGTTGTTATTTATCAGGCTTAAGGTGGAAGCTGAGAGGAAACTAAACAGTTGGTGGAACTGTATGCAAATCTTAAGCATGGCTATAACTAAAGGATTAAAAGAGCATAGGGAAGGAGACAATGGGAGGAAAGAAAATATTGTTGCCTTCAGAGATGAAGAGTGGCATGATAGTGATTCCAGTACACACCAGTTGACATCTGGTGCATTAACCCATAAATCAATCTTGTGTATGTTGGCTGCAAAGTAGTAAAATAAAAAGTTTGGTAGGGCAAGACCCCCCTGGTCTTGGGCCTCTGTAGATTTAGCTTTCCAACTCGAGGAATCTTACCACTCCAAACAAAATTTATAAATTAAGTTATGAAATAACCACGCCCAAACTCCTCCCCTCAACCATTTCACACTCCACATAAACCACTCCTCCGCCCTCACCTTCTCATGATGAAATGAGACCTTCTCACTACTTCTCTTGCGCTCCACCGTCATGGATCTGGATTTAGCCGCTTCTGATGAGAAGCTCTTCTCGGGTATCCAGCCCAGCCCTTCCCCGGCTCCCCCTCATTCTGCTCCTCGCCTGAGGTTCATCGTCTCCATCCCTGCTACCCCTGGCAGTATTGCTTCACCCGGATTGTCTTCGAGACACGCTTGCCTCACTCCGGCACTCGGAGATCCTGCTTCCCCAGGCGCACCACCCAAGCACAAGATGCCTCCAAGCCAGCTTCATCTGCGCCGCGTCCTCGCACCCCCTCCGCCAAGTCTCGTTCTCCACGCATTTCTGACTGAACTGTTGGTAAATTACAAAAAGTTCTGAAGGAACGCCTAGTTTCCTTCGCTTGTTCTGCTCCCAAAGTGGAACTTTTTTCCTTATATCTCGACTCTATTGGAGTTAAACAACCCACGCGCCCGGCTTCGGCAGCACGCCCCCACGGCGTTGTGTCTCCCGCTAGAGCTGGAAGAGGCGCTGCTGTCCGGTCTGCCAGGCCCTCCCCCAAAGCTGCTGCAGCCTCCAGGCAGATGCATCCTGCCGCTGTCACCACAGCCTCCACAGTGCCAGCATTTTCATCGCAGATGCCGGTCTCCCATGTTCTTTCTCGTCTGTCTCCTCCTCTCCCCGCTCCCGTTTCTGCCAGTGCTATTCCCCAATCTCAGTTACTCCCCCCTTTCCCTCAATCAGCCCCTTCCTTTTCCCAATCATCCAACTTCCCTTTCCCTCAATCATCCCTCCCGTTCCCCAATCATCCAACTTCTCTTTCCCTCAATCATCCAACTTCCCTTTTCCCCAGTCATCCAAGTTCTAGTCCTTCAATCATCATCCTCCTTGCTTCCTAACCCTGTTTGTGTTTCAGGTCTCCCTGCTGTCGCGCCTCCACCCCCAGCTGGTTCCCCTGATCCTGCATCCACCCTCTCCACTGCCCCCGCGGCCCATCCTCTCGCTAATGCTTGTCTCTTTAACCCTCCTCTCGTTTTATCCTCTCTGCGCCAGCGCATTCTCCAAGGTGCGGATGTTGCTCTCCCTTCTCTGCTGCTCCCTTCTCCCGGTCCTTCTGCTTCTTGTACCATTGAAGCCGGCAACGTGTCACTCTTTCATCCAGAACCCTCACGGTTCCACAGTTCGCCTTAGCCTTCTCCCTCTTCCGCGACATCTTGTGCTCTGCCTTCCCTTCTCGTCGCCAAGAATTGGATGATTATTTAGCTATCATTCTGTACCTGGCTGTCCGATTTGGGGGAACCAGCTTTACGAATACCACAGGCTGTTTTCTGTGCAGGCTGCAGCTCGGCTCAAGCAATAGAATCTCCCTACTTTTTAGGGGGCCCTGGATCTCTAGTGCCGCATATTTGCAGGCCATCTGCTCTCGCCTGTGGAGCTTGCGGCTGCCCTTCTCATCCCGCGTCTACTGCTCCCTTGCCAACCCCCTTCCTTCACCTTGCCCGTCTTCTTGTAACACAAGCGACAGCCCCGGGCGGCCCATGTATTTTCTGAATGGCCAGATGGTTTGCAACAACTTCAACTCTGCTGGCTGCTTTGCAAGCTACTCCATGTCTGCTCCTTCTGTGGCCAGGCGCATTCTTGCTCCAGCTGCCCTTTGCGACCTCCAAAATTTGGCAACAGCTGACTGCTCCAGTTTCTTCCAACCTCAATTAATGTCCCCGCTCTAGCCGCAGACCTCACCGGGCCGAATCCTCAATCGGATTCGACGGCTACTATGGTGGTCGTTGGTTCGCTTCCCCCTGGCCTGCGCCATTTCTCGCCCTGGCTATCGGGCCCGACGACTCTTCCACCCTATGGGAACTATGGGGGCTGCTCTCTTTTGAGGCCACTAGTGGACAGGAAAAGTGATTTTAATCCATTCTGACAATTCCGCAGCCATGCACATAATAAACAAAGGTCGTTCTAGATCATTACCAATCATGCCCTTCATGCATCATCTAACATGGAATTCAGTTATACACCAATTCCTTCTCAGAGCCACCCACATTCCAGGCCATTCTAACGCTATGGTTGACTCACTCTCTCATTTTTCATTTCAGAAATTCTGAGCCTTAGCGTCTCAAGCGGACCATCATTCCACACCTGTGCCTCCATTTTCGGAAACAACCTACCACCTAACCGGCATCTGAAACAGTTAATTCTTCAAGCCCAAAAGACCATGCTGTCAGCCATTTCCCCTCAAACTTGTTCCACCTATTGGTCAGGCTGGAAATTATGCCAGAATTTCCACTCCCGGTACAACATAGTCTTCCCATCAAACGACCCCACAATAACCGCGGCCTTCATTACATCAGCCAACTCTCATCACTCCTCATTCCTCAACCTTGAGAGTTTATCTTGCAGCAATAATTTTTTTTACAAAACTAATAACCAACCAACTAATAACTAATAACCCCACTCCTCCTCAAACCACTCCCAGATTTCTCTTCTCCTCAAAGGAATCCAAAAAGCAGAACCTCGCCTTCCACCCCAACGCTCACCCATCACCTCAGACATCCTACTAAGCTGTCTACAGACACTTCGCAAAGGATACTACTCCAATACCATTTCTTCCACGCTTGAAGCCATTTTCCTCCTAGCCTTCTTCGGCTTCCTCAGGTGTTCAGAATTTACATCACTGTCAGTCTTATCCAACACCTCCATCTACCCGCTTATGTCAGACCTTTCCATCCTCAATTCAGACACCCTGATATTCAACATCAAATGAAGCAAAATTGATAAACTCACCCTTCTCTACCTCTTCAGTTTAAAATTTCCACTCAGTCCATATGAACCCCTGGTGAGCCACCTCAACATGAGACGCTCCCAGAATGCCTAACCAACAGACCCTCTGTTCATTATAGAATCAGAAACCATCATATCTTGACATTGGTTCCACACACACCTATGGCATGTCCTTTCTCTCAGTGGTTATCCTCCAGAGCTATTCTCAGGTCTCTTATTCAGAATCGGCGCTGCTTCCACAGCCTCTCGTCAGGGACTCTCGGACCATACAATCCAACTCCTCTGACGTTGGTCCTCCCAGGCTAATCATAGGTACATCCGCTCCTGAACCAACGACCTCAGGCTAGTGCACAAGAAGCTTGCTTCCATCTAAGTTGGAGTTTTGTGGCCTGGCCTCAGCCCCAAGTTCCTCAGAGTTCCTTTCTTGCCTTGGCTTAAGTGGTCCACACTTTGCAAAATGAAGTTATGAAATAACCCAAGTTTGGGAGAAGGACAGTGCCATTTTCCAAACTAGGTAGTTTTAATTTATTCAAAAAAGAGTGCATAATATATGGGTTGGGGTGGATTCACTGGAATAGAGTGTAATATTTGACAAAAATGTTGTTCATTTACTTGGGATGAGTTACAATATGTCTGATGAATCTCTAATTTGGGATATTAATCTGGAAGCAGTAAGCCTCCTCAGTTGATGGGCCAATAGTCGACTGCCCCCATCTAAGTTGGAGTTTTGTGGCCTGGCCTCAGCCCCAAGTTCCTCAGAGTTCCTTTCTTGCCTTGGCTTAAGTGGTCCACACTTCGCAAAATGAAGTTATGAAATAACCCAAGTTTGGGAGAAGGACCACTCCCAAACTCCTCCCCTCAACCATTTAACACTCTATATAAACCACTCCTCCGCCCTCAACTTCTCGTGAAAAAATTCACACCCCAGCTCCTCCCTCTTTTCCAAACCTTCCTCACTCTTTGCTCGACATGGGGGGGGGGGGCTGGCTTCAACCCCAGCAGCTGAAGTCGTGCAGAACTTCAGCCCCAAGTTCCTCAGAGTTCCCTTTCCTTGCTTTGCCTTAAGTGGTCCGCACTTCGCAAAATGTATCAAATGTCCTGAACAAAGATTTAGGTAAGAATACTGAAAGACATTGAAACAGGAATTTGGGAAGAATGTTCATTTTGACTCTCTGAATTCTACCAGCAAGTAGGGGAAGAGTACTTCACCTCTGAAAGTCCTCCTTCATGGATGACATAAGAGGGGAATAATTACATTTTTGAATAGAGGCCAATGTACGAGATATATGAATACCAAGGTACCTAAAACCATTTTGAGTCAGAAGGGGATATAGGTTTGAGCTAATTGGACTGTTAGAAAATTAAAAGGAAAATATTCGCTCTATTTTTTGAGTTCATTAAAGAGCAGGCTGATGGGTTGATAAGAGCCACATAGGGTAGAATTGTTGCCTGAGTAAAAGTTGGGGGAAGTGATTTCTAGTGATTCCTCAAACACTTTTAGGAGAAGAGGTGATCATTTTTCTTTGAACTTTTTGTAAAACTATACCAAAGCCATTTGGGCCTGGTGTTTTTCCACTACTCACAGAGCATCCTTTAGTGTAATGGGGTCCTTTAGATTCTGTACAGTGCCATTTTCCAAACTAGGTAGTTTTAATTTATTCAAAAATTCTGACCTATTAGTAGCCAAAAAGAAGTCAATGGAGTCTGAGATATTGGAGCAAAAAAATATAAGAAGCTTCCTTTATAAGAAGCTAAGGATTTAAACAAGGAGGATTTTTATGATATAGGCCAAACTTCATGTTGATTTGATTAATAACAAAAATAATCAATACGAAAGTACGATTGATTTATTGGTGAAAAAAAGAGAATGATTTGTTGTATGGGTGTTATGTGCGCCAGGAGTCCACACAGCTATTATCCTCCATAAAGAAGGACAGATATCGAGCCATCTTAGAAAGCGATGTCGTTTTTGAGCTAGATCAATCTAAAACTGGATTCATAACGCAATTTAAGTCACCACCTAAGATAAGTTTGTGGGAGTCATAGTTTGGGAGAATAGCTAAAAGCCTTTTCTCATTACCCGCTCCTTGTCCTGAAAGCTATGGGAGAGGACAATCATAACCTGGAGTCTTCCACCAGTAATTCCCCCCCAGCGATGGTTGAAAGACCAAGTCGATGAGCTTCTTCAATAACCGGCTCAGATTTGCAGGTTGCATCGTCTGGAGCTGTTCTCCAAGTCGTCTGGGCAGTCGTTGCCTGAAGGTTAGGGATCCGGTCTTGTGACCGGAAGGTCGCCGGTTCGATCCCCGGGACCGGGAGGTCACGACTGTAGTGCCCTTGAGCAAGGCACCTAACCTAACCCCAACTGCTCCCCGGGCACCGTGGATAAGGGCTGCCCATTGCTCTGGGCATGTGTGCTCACCGCCCCCTAGTGTGTGTATATGTGGGTGTTCACTGCACGGATGGGTTAAATGCGGCGGTCAAATTCCGCTGTTTGCAAACACGTGGTTAATCGTAGTTCTACGTTCTTAACTTCTCTACTAGTGAGGCATTTGAGTGCTTGAGCAAGCAACGCTCCTGCTCGTGTCATGCACAGTCAGTGTTGACTTCAAACAGCGACATTATTCAGAGTTGAATGTCTGCTTTAGTGACTCAAGTCGTTCGTGAATCGGTTGAAGTGATTCATCAAATATCTCTGAATTTATATTTCAACAAATTCAAAGGACTTATTCAAATTAAATTTTACGTCAATACTACAACATAACCAAGAGGCTCTCAACTGATGTGACAAACTCCCACTATCTTTAATTAGTCGTATTGCATCTGTTAAAATGAACATTCTCCCAAAGTCAACTATTATTTTGCCATGACACCCGTTAACCCACCCTTGGGTTGATTTCCTCCTTGAAAACAGAAGTAAATTCATTCTACGGAAAAGACCAGATCAAATTAACCAACCTTCAAAAACCAAATCAGTATGGTGGGCTTGATGTCCCATATTTTTTACTATTATCATCTTTGAAACATGGAAAAGGAGAGGAATATCCAGCCCAGGGGACCACTTCAGTGATGGCTCTCTCAAGACCTTCGACCTTCTGAAACAGACATATAACCTACCACCAAATTGCCAATTTCAATATCTACAGCTCAAAGAGATTATTAAAAAAGTAATTGATATCCACAATTTTCAAAAACCGCTTTCCTCTTTTTGTGGGCTTTTTTGGTGAGAGGTCTCCCACCATAGCTCTGCTTGGTGACCTTTCTCCTCTATCAACACCAAAACATCTGCAAACGTTCATCCTCATTTCTACAACAGTGGCTTAAAAAACATCTTACTTAACTGGAAAGACAGAACAAAAATATCAATAAAGCACTGATACAGTATGTTAACTAAATATTCAATTTTGAAAAAACTTACATTCACCATAAAAGGTAATATAAATTACTACAATAATGTCTGATCTTCATTCATGCAATTTATCCAGAACTGATCCCTCTATTCATTACTTGTTTATGTATATATATATATATTTTTCTTTTTGCTTAATGCTGTCTTGTCATACATGTTTATTTGTGTATTTTGTAACAGCCCCTTTCTCCCATACTGTTCTGTATTCGTGATCCTGTTTTTAGCTCAAAAAGAGATTTTTACTAGAAAACCATTTTGAAATTTATGAAAATTCTCCTGATGTTAAGTTTCAATGAGATATTTAGCTGAAACATTCACTTGGGTGAAGTGATCTGCATTTGACTGCAAAAGGCATTCTGCCTTCTGGAATACACTGTAAAAGCGCCATCTGCACTACAAACGCACTCTAAAATCTTACAATAGTGAGAATCACTACACAGCTTTAGTTTAACGTAAAAATGTCATGTACCAGACTTTTCTGTTTCTCGCATGTCAAAACATGTGTAGCCATCAATCCAACCGCTTTACCATTGCATTGTGCTTAAATTCAAATTCCAATCAGTCCAAACGGTCCACTGTTCCAAAGAGGTCATGTGAAAAATTCAGCAGTCATAGAGGGGCCCCCTAGAATCATGTGTGGCCGACAATCCGACCGCTCGACCACACTGTTGCATTATGCTTAAATTCCAAACACTCCACATTTCCAAAGACAATTCCGCAGTCCACCCCCATACACACCCACATAACCCTACTTCCCCCAGAGTCCTTTATTTTATTTATTTATTTCATTAAAAAAAATCTCACCTATATTGTTCAGATTTCTGTCACAAGTAACACATACATTTTATTATATTTTCTTGTCCTTATCCAACTCTTGCGGAAAATTTGCTCGCACAAACAAGAACATTTTTAGCAACAGCGAGGAACCATTCATTATTTTTTCTCATGTGATGTCACATGGGAAATACACACATAGTTTTTCACACCAAGCCCCCCCCTACACATGGGACATATTGCTACCCATAATATTTTAACAGATTTGAAGGAATATACAGCATTATTTATTGGCTATGTTAGCAAGTACATATATGATGGGACTTGTCAGTTATAGATCTGTTTGCAGTAAATAAATTGAAAAAGTGCAAAACAGTTTTAAAGTGTGTATTAAAAATAAGCTCTGAGCCCGACTGTCTAATAAAAGCTGAACTGAGTATGCAAAAGTTGGGATAAGGTCATGTCTACCATGATGTAGCATCAACTCTTCTCTTATTTACCAGATTTTTCATTTTCTAATGCTCCATTGGCCATGTTTTATTGGTAAAGGTCTGGACTGCATGCAGGTCAGTTCAGCTGTTGTGATGCATGCAGTATGTGGTTTATGGTCTTGCTGAAATATTCAAGCTCTTCCCTGAAAGAGACGCTATCTGGATGTTGTTCTAAAACTGCTGTACACTGTTTAGCATTGATAGAGTCTTTCTTGATGTGTAAGCTGCTCACACCATAGACACTACTGCAGCTCCAGACCATCAGAGATACAGACTTTTGTACTGTCTGATATCTGATAACAAGCTGGACAAATTTCAAAAAATAATTTCAAGATTTGATTCACAGAACAGCTTTGCCTTTATTGCCACTGAGCTTTGGCACATATTGTTGTATGTGTTTTGCAATAATATTTTTTATTTGCTTTATTTTACTTGAGTTGATTTACTTAAATTTCCTTTGTTTATGGTTTTAATTAGTGACAGCTAACTACTAGGCTTAAAACATGGCCTTATTATATTTGAGCTTTATTGGACATTTCCTTGCTTATTAATAAATTATACTGTGTTCACTGTATAATGAATTGCCAACTGTAATTTTACTTTTAGTAGATGTTTTTCTTTATTTTAGATGGCATAAAAAGTATTATTACACACAATTATGCTGTGAATAAATGAACAAAAACACTGTGTTTGCAATAAAGTAGGTCTGTGAGTGTCTTTTTGTTATTTTGTAATATTCCAGCATAAGACCATTAGACACATTAGGCATAAAAATGAGCGGTGTAATACATTTTCTATTAGGTATTAGAATTTTTATTAGGAAACTTACCATCAGGTGTTATGAAAAAATGCTACAAAAGAAAAGCTGCTCAGTTCATTTTATTTGGTATTCAGTATTACAACTTTTTTGATTATTGGAAAGGTCTCTTTTTTAAATGAATTACTAATACAACATAGTTCATGTAACTATGCATTTTTTTAACCTATGTTTGATTCAATACATAGAAAACTTTATGAAAGTAGTAGACAAATTGTGGCATGTGCAAAAGTTTGGATAGCCAAAGTAAAAGTACTTAGTAAAACCCCCCATTGGCAGATATCACAGCATGTAGAACCCCTCATGTAGCCAGCTTGGAGTCTTTCTATTCTGGATTGTTGAGGTATATTCTGGATCACCCTCCCTCAAGCTTGTGTGAAATTATTTTTCAGAATGTATAGTCACATACATTTTAAACAATCACATGTGATAACATATTTGCAACATGTTAAGTGTGCAAAAATAATTCACACGTGAAATTCATGTAGATTGTTTGTAAGGTCTGGCATTGTGTGATGATTTGTTGCAAAATGACCCCCTAAAAGCAGACATGTACAAACAGAGTTTTTCTAGTAAACAGTCTATATTAGGAAACTAACCATAAGTTGTTATAGAAGAATGCTACAAAAGAGAAGCTGGTTAATTCATTTTCGGTGGTATTCAGTATGATATAACTTTTTAAATTGTGTGTTTACTGGAGAGGTCTCTTTTTCAAGTCACCTAAAAATAAATGTTTTTAATGTCTTTCCAGACAAAGATGAACACACTTTTCTGTTCAGTGATGTGCATAATCCTCACAATTCTGTGTGATGGTAAGTAAGATACTAATCAACTGCCATTTGAATTTTATTCAACATTACAGACTTCATTTACCAACCATTCTTAGAAAGAAATTTCTTCTGAAAACTCACTTACACAGTCAGCACACACTGCTGAGATGCAAACAGGTCTGCAGTTTAAGAACACATCATGAACCTGACATAGTATTTTTTCTTAGGACATTTCTTAAGAACAAATTTAGGACAAAGCTTAGTCAGATATTGGTGAAGGCGACCTCAATGTTCTCAGCTTTAAAGACATAAAAATGATAAGACAGTTGTAAGTACTGCTTTAACAAATTTGTAGAATGTGGAAAATATGTCAAATATGAAATATTGTATTATTTTAAATGCAGCACAATCATATTTTTTATTAGTTGACTAGTCATTTAATGATGTGTATTGGGCATCCATAAAAAAGTAAGTTGTTAATAGCTTAGTTTAAGATAGATCTATTAGCAGTCATCGTAAAACCTGTTTTTGATGTATTTCTGCCACAGAGTAACTATCCGATATAAATTCCATGCTAAAATCACCACACTTCTCAGAATATGACCAAGAGAAATTAATTTCCCAAGCTGGATTTTTCAAAGTTTCATAAATATGTGCACTTGCGTACAAAATGTCGTCAAAGAAAATCGTGTTTCCATTCATTATAGTTATGCCAAGAAACTTAGCTACCATTATTAGAAGCTGCATGCAGATGAGCAAGATGGAGCGATTTTACTGGGTTTCTGCTTAAAGTAATCTGTCTTTCACATTTAGCATCTGCTAAACCAGAAAACATGCTATCCTGTTTTAAAAAGTCATTCCTAAATTTAGTTTAAAACTGCAGTAGGTTTGCTATAGACCTCTACTCCATTTTATTTTACACTAGTTTGTTTTTTTTGCCTATGTTCCTTTCTTTTAAAATCTACCTTGTGTGTTTTAGAAGCATGTATTTCAATGTATAGCATGCATTGCAGTGGAGTTGGTTTAATCTCATACAGTATTTTCACAATAATGATTGCATTAACTTATTTCTGTTCTCTCTTCCAGATACAATTTTACAACTGCTGTATTTTAGGCATTTTTCAACTAGTTGATGGTGCTGACTAGTGGATTTGTTAATCAATTAGATAAATATTTAAATATTTTAAAATAACTTAAATATATTAAGTTACATAAGAAATTATTAACTGATCCCATTACCCAATATCAGTGACTACATTTTTTTAAACATAAATTGTCATGAATTGTGGGAATATGAGTTTTATAAAGATATGTCTATACTAGCACACAGTTACTTGGCCAGTTTTTATTTTCCTTAAGGTACTAACGGAGCTGCTGATTCCAAGAATCTAGAGTTTTGTGTAACATCCAAAAAACCTTCCCAGAATGACACTGTCTGGACATACTCTGTAGAAAAGACAGAGAGTAAGTTCCTGCTCTTTTTTGTTTTATTGGACTAGTTGTTTATGTTCATGTTTTTCTCCATACTGTATCATGCCAGTATTAATGACATCTCAGATTCAGAACATGAAAGAATGCTAGAAACATTCCGAAGGCAGCACAGATCATCTGCAAGCCATCATTATGCTGCAGCTATGGCAAATATGTGACCATAGCTGCAGCATAATGCTTTTAAAGGTTTTATAAGCATATTTTAAATGTCTCCATGTAAGGAAATATACTTTGTGTTTGATGTTTATTTGAACAGTACACATACTTTAATTAGTGTGACAATATGATGTTGTTCTCTTACAGTTTTGGAAATGACTTGCGTATCATTAAGCACAAAAAGTCACACAATCTGTAGCTCTTATGACGAATGTGGATTCAGTCACCAACTAAACTCAAGTCTTACATATTGCCACATAACTAAAGGTAAAGTACACATAATATTTTATACTCAAAGCATTTAGAACATAATGATAGATACATTTGTGACAAATACACATTTTTTGGTATTTTCCTGACCACTAGTAGAACCACAGAGGAGAGGAGCACAGTAATAGACAGATAAAATATATATTGACTGATTTTGAATTTTTTAAACTTGCTTCATTGAAATTCAAGCACATAAAAGATTGACAATTGTTATTAGCCGTTCACACACTACTTGTTAACTAAAATAATACTCAATGTGGAGGTGAAAATGGTACTACACCAAAAAAACATTTATATTTACATTTAATTAAACTGGTATCAAGGTTTTAAGAATAAGGAACAAAATTATTACTATGTATTTAACATATCATGGTATGAATTATAATATAATATGTTTATGTATTTATTTTATATGTAGGGTTAGTTAAACTAGTTAATTAAATGCCCCATATTCTTCTCCACTGTCATAGATAAAAACGATGAGTTTTCAGTAAATTGTAGCCTTGGAAGTCACAGCTGTACATCTCATCAGTGTGGCTGGAAAGCGAATAAAAATTTTAAGGATATTACCAAAGCCAGGTGTCAAGCAGATTTTCGTGGTAAGTCTCAACTGCTAATAACTGTTTGCTGTCAGACTGATATACTGGGGATTTTAACAATATCTCATTTTTAAAAAATCTTTCTTTATTCTCTCTTCACTCCAAAGATAAAGATGTCTCCAGTACATGGGAGAACATTACAGAAGTTGACGTGCATATGGCAGGTATAAACAGGTCTTCTTAATATATATCTCCCATATGCTGGGATCTAGTTTTTGCTGCATTATCCCAAAAAAGGGACACCATGAACTCCAGGTTGCTCAACTTACACATCCAGACAGTTTAGTGAAAATAACAGATGTTTATTCAAGATTTAAGTTGAAGTAGGATAAAGCAAATTGTAGACCAACTGCAAGGAAAAGAGGAAAACAGCACACAGAGCAAATCTTTAATTTACTAACTAACTTAGCAAGCAGAAGGAATGCAAACATAGGTACTAACCTACCTTCTAAATAAGACAAACAAGAAGAAATCAAAGGAAAACAGAAATAAAACTCCTCTCCCTCATGAGAGAGAGTTTATACAATCCTTACATCTATGTGTTTATAGTATACATGACTGAAATGCTTTAGTAACACACCATGAGCTATCTTTACGGTAATCTCAACAAGCAGACAACAAAGATACAGTAAGATACAGTAGCATTTAAGCTCCTACAAAGACATAACTTATGGGAAAACACATCAGAAGAGATTTCCTCCCCTTGCTTCCTCCTGGATGCATAGTTTTTTTTAAGATGGCTCCCTCTGGTGGTGAACAACACTGTGCATCCCATTTGTGGCTAACAGTTTTTTTCCCAAAAGTTTTGTCCAGCGTTATAAGGAAGGGTGTAATAACATTAAGTATTTACACTAAAAATGCCTTTCTTACCTGGAAATGAAATCTGGGAAAAAAATTAATCACAGTTGTAATTACACTCATGTTATTAACAATGTGCATTAACACAGGTGAAAAATATGCTGTTAGAACTATCAAAATGCTCTTACATAATTAAATGAGGCAAAAAAGAAATTGATACACGTGTAATTACACAAGCTGTACTGGTGTGCATCTGTAACAGTGGCTAAATCACTAGACATTTGTCACGCCTCCCGTCCATGTGCCCTTGTTTACATCCCGTCCATGTGTTTCTGTTTTGTCACGTGCTCCCTGGCCCCGCCTGTCACACCTGTTTTTTGTTCGTCCTGAGTTGTGTCACCTGTTCCCTCTTGATTAGTCTGGTTGTATATACCCTGTGTTTGCAGTCTGTCTGGGTCCTTCGTTGTTATACTGATGTTGTGTTATGCTGTGGTGTGTTATATTGTTGTGCTGTTTCCCTGTTTTTGTCTGTTTTTGTTCCGTATTTTTCGCATTAAACCTGCAAAACTGCATCTGCGCTTGTATCCGCCTCTGCCGACTCACACACCGTGACAACATTTCAGTGTTTTTATATGTTCATCCTAAATCTATGAGACTGTGAAACTAACACATCATGCAAGTATACTTTGATATTGTTCACATTAGTCAAGCCTTATCATACAAGTCTCTGGAAGGGGCAGCCATGGTTTATAACTTGAATATCCCTGTCATGGCCGAGCATATTAGTCTGAGCAGGAACATAAGAAAACAAAGCTTATGCTTTTTATGTATTTACCTGTTCATCCACTACACATACATATTTTTATATTTGGTCCAAAGACAGTATTTATGATGCACAAGAATACTGAATTAATTAATATTGGAAACTTAATCTTGTGGTGTCTAGAAACCCAAATCACCAAATTGTTAATTGGAAATTTGTACACAGATTCTATTTAATCCCTTTAAGACAGTATTGCATGCATCTAACTACCTCTCCACATTGTAACCTCTGTTCCCAAGAGATACGAGAAACATTCCATCCTTATTTCCGGAGCTGTTTGACACTCTCAACTTTCAGGAGGCAGTTGGCCATTAATACCTCTGTCTAATACAAAAATGTATATTTACCTGTTTTTCGGTTTACCTTTACTTAGAAAGCACAAGATCTCCAACACAATATCCAGTCTGAGATGAATTAGAATTTTTTGCCACAACGTTATAAATTTTTAGACCAATATCGGCTAAGGTTGAAGAAACATCATCTGCATATTAAAAAAACTCGGAGGGCTTGGGCTGGAGTTCTGCGTGGCTAGGTGCTTGTACGTGAACGGTGCCCCCCAAAAACTGGTTGCGAGGAACACTGGTCGGGAACTTTGTGCCGATCCTGAAGGAGTAGACAGCGGACGGAATTGGATTGTGACCGCTGGGTGAAGAGTGTTGTGGAAATGGAGGCGAAAACCAGTTGGGAGTGGTGACCAATCCGGCTTCGTTATGAAAGTGGGTCATTTGGGAGAAGCGGATAGAGTATGGCGGCTTGAGGATGGTGGAAGATTGGTGCGTATGGACTGAGATGTGAGGATGATTGGAGAGTAGAATTAGGTGGTCCTGCCGAGCTCGTCGGATTTACAGAGTTGTGGAAAAATGGATGGCGACGTCTGGGATTTGGAGGTCGGATGGGCTAGGGTGGCATGGAGGATAAGGGATTGTAGAGGTGGCGATGGATACAGAAAAACAAAGAAGCCCAGAGGAGGCGAGGAGGAATGTGTCTTAGAGCGTATGAGAAACATAAGCGTTTGGAGTGCGGGAAAGACAGCAGATTAAGAAGTAGGAGGTGAGGGGCAGGCGCTAAAGCTGGAGCGCAGGTTGAATACTTCTGATATCTCGAAGTAGTGGTGTGACCTGATGGTGGAGGATGACTTAAGGTGTGAACCATGGATGGTTTTAAGTGACAGTTGGAGACTGCTGGTTAGGCCTCGAAGTAGGATGAAGAGAAAGAAGCTGTTGATGGCAGATTGAAAGATGGAATGTCATAGAGTTGTGGAAGCGCTTAAAAATAACCAGACTATCCGGTGAGTCGAGAGGGTGTAGAGAGCTATAGCGTTCTTGCTGGGTTGTGGAGTCGGGATGAAGAATAAAGATGGTTCCTGGATGAGAAGGCGTTGTGGTCCGATGGAGGGACTAATGTTCTGAATTTACTTGTTTGTTATGTTAGTGATTGCGGCATTGTCTTAGTGAAGAATGCCCCCCAAAGGACAGTGGTGGCTGCGGCGGTGTACATTGCGCAGAACGATGTTGTTTACGGGTCGGCTGATGAAGGAAATCTGAGAGGAAAGGGATAAAGTAATCTTGCTTGTCGTGAGCGAATGATGCGTGGAAAGAAGTCTAGTCAAAATAATGCGGAGGAACTCTGGCTTGTAGCGGGACAGAGGATTTTCTCGGTGAGGGAGGAATGCACTGGCAACGGGAGCTGAATTAAGCAGCGTGATGCTACGAGCTGGTGGTAGGTAGGGTAATTGAGGAATCGAGAATCGAGAAGGTGGATGATGTTGGGCAGTGAAACAATGAATGGAAACCGAGAAGAACTTGGGTGAGAGAATCGAAATTTGGGCGGCTTGCGACTACGGAAGAAGGCCAATCAGGAAGCTGCACGCGTGAGGAAAAAGCATCCAGCAGAGTTGAAGAATTGCGATCATAAGTCAGTTGAAAAGGGATGCAAGACGAGAATGATGTAAAGATGATCGTCCAGCTCCTGCCTGAAAACTGGAAAGGCAGAGTAAAGGATGCCATGGTAGATGAAAACTGGCGTGGACTCGTAGGCTGGCTGCAGCGCCTGCAGAGAGAGGTGCGGAACGGGCTTGCAAGGATGGGAGACGGGGGATGACGAAATGGGGGTGGGAGGGTGACACGAAGGGTGGGGGGTGACGAAATAGGTGTGGGAAAGGTGACTGCCTCTATGGGGCACTTTCTAAGCCTGCCATCCGGTCCTTCCACGCTTCCTCCGTTGTACTGCATGGTTCTTCCTCCGGTGGCGGGCACAGCCGGCAATGACCGAGGCTTTATGTAAAGTGGGCGTGAGCTGAAACAGTTCCATCCTATCTCAATGCTGGTGCATCTGGATGGCACAGTGATGTAACTGAGGGTATAGCAGTATCACAGATGGACAGGTGATCTGGCTGGTGATGGGTGGGGAGGAGGCCCTGATGATCAGAATCAGAATCAGAATCAGAAATACTTTATTGATCCCAGGGGGAAATTGCAGTTTTTACAGTAGCAGAAGAAGAATAAACACTCTAATAATAATTTACAACATCAAAGAAATTTGTAGTATGTACACATATATAAGTCTTATATTACAATAGAATAATAAAATGTAAAGAATAAAATATAAAGTGACTGTGTCTATAATATTAAGTACAGATATACTGTATACAGCAGTAAGAGTTTTAGAAGTAAGAAAGTTATTGCACATTTGAGTTCTTACATACAGAATTAAATTATTGTTGTACTGGTATCACTGTACATGTGAAAGGTGTCGTACGTTAAGGGAGGAGTTATAAAGTCTGATAGCCACTGGTAGGAATGACCTCCTGTGGCGTTCTGTAGTGCATTTTGGCTGAATGAGTCTTGCACTGAATGTGCTCCTGCGTCTCATCACTGTGTGATAAAGAGGGTGGGAGCCATTCTCCATGATGGCCTGCAGCTTAGACAGCATCCTCCTCTCAGACACTGCCGTCAGCGAGTCCAGCTCCACACCCACAACATCACTGGCTCTGCGGATCAGTTTGTCAAGTCTGTTGGCATCTGCTACCCTCAGCCTGCTGCCCCAGCATGCAACAGCGTATAGGATGGCACTGGCAACTACAGACTCATAAAAGATCCTCAGCATAGTCCTGCAGATGTTGAAGGACCTCAGACGCCTCAGAAAATAGAGACGACTTTGGCCCTTCTTGTAGAGGGCTTCAGTGTTCTTAGCCCAGTCCAGTTTATTGTCAATGTGCACGCCCAGATATTTATAGTCCTCCACAGTGTCCACACTGACCCCCCTGATGGAAACAGGGGTCACCTTTGTTTTGTCCCTTCTCAGGTCCACCACTAGCTCCTTTGTCTTTGTCACGTTGAGCTGCAGATGGTTCAGCTCACACCACGCAACAAAGTCGTTCACCGTCGCCCTGTATTCATCCTCATCACCCCTACTGATACATCCAACTAGTGCAGAGTCATCAGAGAACTTCTGAAGGTGGCAGGTCTCTGAGCAGTAGTTGAAATCAGTGGTGTAGAGGGTGAAGAGGAAGGGAGAGAGGACAGTTCCCTGCAGGGCTCCAGTGTTGCTTACCACTCTGTCTGACACACAGTGCTGCAGACGTACATACTGTGGTCTGCCAGTCAGGTAGTCAACAATCCAGGACACAAGGGGGGCGTCTACCTGCATCACGTTCAGCTTGTCACCCAGAAGAGCAGGCTGAATGGTGTTAAATGCACTGGAGAAGTCAAAGAACATGATCCTCACAGTGCTGCCTGGCTTATCAAGGTGAGCGTAGACTCGGTTCAGCAGGTAGATGATGGCATCCTCAACTCCCAGATGAGGCTGGTAGGCGAACTGGAGTGGGTCTAGAAGTGGCTGGACCATGGGCCGGAGCTGATCCAGGACAAGTCTCTCCATGGTCTTCATGATGTGGGACGTCAGTGCCACTGGCCTGTAGTCCTTGATGTCACTGGGCCGCGGAGTCTTTGGCACGGGAACAATGCAGGACGTCTTCCACATCACAGGGACCCTCTGGAGACTCAG
The DNA here is from genome assembly GCA_021613375.1 of Megaleporinus macrocephalus. Classification (NCBI taxonomy): domain Eukaryota; kingdom Metazoa; phylum Chordata; class Actinopteri; order Characiformes; family Anostomidae; genus Megaleporinus; species Megaleporinus macrocephalus. The sequence continues at coordinate 40,123,902 of CM038716.1, read as the reverse complement.
GCTCATGTTGAAGACATACTGCAGGACTCCACAAAGTTGGGTGGCACAGGCTTTAAGCACCCTGGGAGGGACACCATCAGGGCCTGCAGCCTTGTTCGTGTGGAGTCTCTGTAGCTGTCTTCTCACCTGGTCAGCTGTGAGATTCACTGTAGAGGTGACTGGTGGGGGAGGAGAGGAGGTGTGAAGTCTATCACAGGAGGGTGGGAGGCTAACAGGAGGGGGAGGGAGTGGAGTGGGCTGTTGAGGCCTGGAAGCAGAGGAGTCAGGGAGGGGGAGGTCAGGGCTTACAGTGTCAAATCTGTTAAAAAACAAATTTAACTGGTTGGCCCTGTCCACACTGCCCTCTACTCCCCTGTTGTTGCTGGATCTGAAGCCAGTGATAGTTCTCATACCACTCCAAACATCCCTCATGTTGTTCTGCTGGAGTTTCCACTCCAGCTTCCTCCTATATCTGTTCTTAGCCTCCCTGATGGTTCTCTTCAGCTCTCTCTGAGTCGTTCTCACCTCCTCCCGGTCTCCAGCTCTGAAAGCCCTCTTCTTCTTGTTGAGGAGGGCTTTAATGTCTTTTGTTACCCACGGCTTGTTGTTTGGGTAACATTTAACAGTCCTGGTTGGGACAGTGGAGTCCACACAGAAATTGATGTAGTCTGTGATGCACTCTGTGAGCCCGTCAATGTCCTCTCCATGAGGCTCATAGAGTGCTGTCCAGTCTGTAGTCTCAAAGCAGTCCTGCAGCACTTCAGAAGTCTCCTCTGACCATCTCCTCACTGTCCTCGTGGTCACAGGCTGACTCTTCACCTGAGGCACATACTTTGAGCTAAGGCTGACCAAGTTGTGATCAGATCCACCCAGAGGGGGGAGGGGGGAGCAACTGTATGCATCCTTAACATTAGCATACAGCAGGTCCAGTGTTCTCTCCTCTCTGGTGGGACAGTCCACATACTGAGTGAAGTTTGGTAATGTCCTGGCCATAGTGACATGGTTGAAGTCACCTGATATGGCAATGAAAGCGGTCGGGTGTTGAGTTTGAAGACGCGCTATGGTGGAGTGAATGACGTCACACGCCGACGTCGGGTTTGCAGAGGGGGGGATATAAACAGCCACGACAACAACATGGGAAAACTCCCGCGGCAAATAATATGGCCTGAGTCCAACAGCCAACAGCTCAATGTCCGGACAACAGATACGCTCCTTGATGGTAATGTGACCAGGGGCGCACCAGCGGTTATTAACTAACACAGCCAGCCCCCCCCCTCTCCACTTACCGCTCTCGGTGCAGTCCCGGTCCGCCCGAACAGTCTGAAAGCCAGCGATTGAAACGTTCTCATCTGGAATGTTCTGGTGTAGCCATGTCTCCGAAAAGCACATTAAACTACACTGCCGGTATTCCTTCTGACTCGTGGCTAACGCTGTTAGCTCGTCCATCTTATTAGCCAGTGATCTAACGTTGCCCATGACGACAGTGGGGAGACGCGGCTTATACCCCTTTTTCTCCATAAGCCTCCGTCTCTTCGCCCTCGCTTTCGCCGTTCGCTGTTTAGTTCCTCCTCTACAGCCCCTGTGCGTCCGTCTCCAAAGCTCCTCGGGGATGTTAGCGGCCCTGGTCTCCATGCCGGCCGGCTTCAGCGCGATCAGCTGATCCCGAGTGTAAACAAAGGAGCCATGCTGCGCCGCGGTGCACCAGGAGAGTGAAAGTAGAACTTTCACAGCGAACAAACTGACCAAAACTCTCTCTACTAGCATGATTCGAGAGGGCACAGCTTCACTAAGTTTCTTTGTAAAAAATAAATAATATTATTAAGATAAAACTATAGTTAAAAAGCGAAAACACGAACACGCGAACGGGAGCTACTGCAAAGGCTGCACGCACTTTTCGCGCATGCGCACATTTGCAAGTCCTTCAATGGCGTTGATCAGTCCTTCAATGGCGTTCAACAGACATACTTTTTTTAGTCGATTTAAAATCTTACTACCAGCCTTTGTTGGAAAGCTAAACTGCAGTCTCCACTCTCTGTGGTAGGTTGTCCTGTGAAAATAGTTTGTAAGGGTCTACAGATGGTTAATATACAATGAAAACAGATTAAGCAAACACAGAAGCTGTATCTTCCTCGCAAACACTCAGGATGAAAACTAGCAGATCACAGAGCACAGAGCCACCGATCACAGGTTCCTTAATCGATCATCGATCAGGGAAGCGCTGCGCCATGCTTGGGCGGAGCAGCAGCGGCTGCGGGGAAAGCGTTGTGGTGTGCGTGGGCTCGTGCGATGAACCAGAAATAGAGGTGGGTGGACTCTCAGCAGGAAATGTGTGCGATGGATGAGGATAGCAGTGGGCGGGTCCAGCAGGTGTGGGCGGGTCCAGCAGGTGTGGGCGGTGCAGCACGGCTGCAGGAAAGCCCAGTGCCAAGCGCGGGTGTGGTTCGAGAATGGCGGCGGGCTCGTAGCAAGAATAGCATGTGGTAATCCAGCAGTTGTGGCAACGGCATTGTCTGGAGCGGGCGGGCCAGAGTGTTTAGGGGAACGGCGGCCTATGCGACGTGGAGCTGGGGCCGGAGCGCTGCGAGCGCACGTCTCGGGAAGCCTGGAGGAGCGAGAAGAGGGCTTGCTTGGAGATGAAGCGGGAGAACGGGATGCCGTGATCCTGTGGCTGTGGTCCGATCCGAGTTGGAAATGAGCAACGTAAGTTAGCACAGCGCGATCGAGAGACCTCAGGCCAGATAGCAGCATGCCGAAAGCAACGTATCGAGGCCGGCAGGAGCGTAGCAGCAGGCTGACAGCAGCACGAACACCGCGGCGGCAGACCAACAACAGCTAGCAGACAGTAGTTCGGCATCAGGCCGGCAGCAGCTTGGTAGCGGGCCGGCAGCAGCTCGGTAGCGGCGATAGGAGCAGCAGACCCGGGACCAGGGATTGGAGAGGCCGCCACTTGGGGAGGAGAGGCCATGTGCAGGATCCATGAGCGGCTGGATCGGGGTGAGTTTTAATGTCTGGAGCCTGTGCAGCGGGGCTGTTACCGCAGAGCGAGGCGGTGAAGAAGGCTTAGTGGAGAAGCGGGATTGCGGGAAGTTCATCATCCGTGCCTGAATGGCGATGTCCATGGCAAACTGCGAAAGGCAGGTGGGTACGAGACGAAACGTATGCAATGTTGTTTGGCACGAGAATGGAGCGGGAATGAGGTTGTATATATAGTAAGTAGAGGTAATTAGGGCATGGTCAAGCTCCCAAAACGTAGTTACCTGGTAACTCCACGTATGTGGTCTGCTGGGAGCAGAGTGTAGAATTTAAATGTGTGTGTGTATGTGGTCTGCTGGGAGCAGTGTGTAGTGTTTAAGTGTGTGTGTGTGTGTGCATATGTGGTCTGCTGGGAGCAGTGTGTAGAATTTAAATGTGTGTGTATGTGGTCTGCTGGAAACAGTGTGTAGAGTTTAAGTGTGTGTGTATGTGGTCAGCTGTGCTGCTGACCACCTTATCAGACACACAGTCCTGTGCCTCTCTCTTCCGGCTCAGGCTCATGTTGAACATGTGTTCAGCTACCCCGCACAGCTACAATACTACAGTGACCTCTTCAGGTAGAAAGTGGTACAACAGTGACTCACTATCACCTCTTCAGGTACAAAGTGGTACTACAGTGACTCACTATCACCACTTCTGATACAAAGTGGTACTACAGTGACTCACTTTTACCTCTTTAGGTACAAAGTGGTAGTACAGTGACTCACTATCACCTCTTCAGGTACAAAATGGTACTACAGTGACTCACTTTCACCTCTTCAGGTACAAAGTGGTACTACAGTGACTCACTATCACCTCTTCAGGAACAAAGTGGTACTACAGTGACTCACTATCACCTCTTCAGGTACAAAGTGGTATTACAGTGACTCACTATCACCTCCTCAGATACAAAGTGGTACTACAGTGACTCACTATCACGTCTTTAGGTACAAAGTGGTAGTACAGTGACTCATTATCACCTCCTCAGATAGAAAGTGGTACTACAGTGACTCACTATCATGTTTTCAGGTACAAAGTGGTACTACAGTGACTCACTATCACCTCTTCAGGTACAAAGTGGTACTACAGTGACTCACTATCACCTCTTCAGGTACAAAGTGGTACTACAGTGACTCACTATCACCTCTTCAGGAACTAAGTGGTACTACAGTGACTCACTATCACCTCTTCAGGTACAAAGTGGTAGTACAGTGACTCACTATCACCTCTTCAGGAACAAAGCGGTACTACAGTGACTCACTATCACCTCTTCAGGTACAAAATGATACTACAGTGACTCACTTTCACCTCTTCTGGTACAAAGTGGTAGTACAGTGACTCACTATCACCTCTTCAGGTACAAAGTGGTACTACAGTGACTCACTATTACCTCTTCAGGTACAAAGTGGTATTACAGTGACTCACTATCACCTCTTCAGGTACAAAGTGGTACTACAGGGACTCACTATCACCTCTTCAGGTACAACGTGATACTACAGTGACTCACTATCACCTCTTCAGGTACAAAGTGGTATTACAGTGACTCACTATTACCTCTTCAGGTACAAAGTGGTAGTACAGTGACTCACTATCACCTCTTTAGGTACAAAGTGGTAGTACAGTGACTCACTACCACCTCTTTAGGTACAAAGTGGTAGTACAGTGACTCACTATCACCTCTTCAGGTACAAAGTGGTACTACAGTGACTCACTATCACCTCTTCAGGTACAAAATGATACTACAGTGACTCACTATCACCTCTTCAGGAACAAAGTGGTACTACAGTGACTCACTATCACCTCTTCAGGTACAAAGTGGTAGTACAGTGACTCACTATCACCTCTTTAGGTACAAAGTGGTACTACAGTGACTCACTATCACCTCTTTAGGTTCAAAGTGGTAGTACAGTGACTCACTATCACCTCTTCAGGTACAAAATGGTACTACAGTCACTCACTATCACCTCTTCAGGTATAAAGTGGTACTACAGTAACTTACTTTTACCTCTTCAGGTACAAAGTGACTCACTTTTACCTCTTTAGGTACAAAGTGGTAGTACAGTGACTCACTATTACCTCTTCAGGTACAAAGTGGTACTACAGTGACTCACTATCACCTCTTCAGGTACAAAGTGGTACTACAGTGACTCACTATCACCTCTTCAGGTACAAAGTGGTATTACAGTGACTCACTATTACCTCTTCAGGTACAAAGTGGTATTACAGTGACTCACTATCACCTCTTCAGGTATAAAGTGATACTACAGTGACTCACTATCACCTCTTCAGGTACAAATTGGTATTACAGTGACTCACTATCACCTCTTCAGGTACAAAGTGGTAGTACAGTGACTCACTATCACCTCTTCAGGTACAAAGTGGTACTACAGTGACTCACTATCACCTCTTCAGGTACAAAGTGGTACTACAGTGACTCACTATCACCTCTTCAGGTACAAAATGATACTACATTGACTCACTTTCACCTCTTCAGGTACAAAGTGGTACTACAGTGACTCACTATCACCTCTTCAGGAACAAAGTGGTACTACAGTGACTCACTTTTACCTCTTCAGGTACAAAGTGACTCACTTTTACCTCTTTAGGTACAAAGTGGTAGTACAGTGACTCGCTATCACCTCTTCAGGTACAAAGTGGTACTACAGTGACTCACTATCACCTCTTCAGGTACAAAGTGATACTACAGTGACTCACTATCACCTCTTCAGGTACAAAGTGGTACTACAGTGACTCACTATCACCTCTTCAGGAACAAAGTGGTACTACAGTGACTCACTATCACCTCTTCAGGTACAAAGTGGTAGTACAGTGACTCACTATCACCTCTTCAGGTACAAAATGGTACTACAGTGACTCACTATCACCTCTTCAGGTACAAAGTGGTACTACAGTGACTCACTATCACCTCTTCAGGTACCAAGTGGTACTACAGTGACTCACTTTTACCTCTTTAGGTACAAAGTGGTAGTACAGTGACTCACTATCACCTCTTTAGGTACAAAGTGGTATTACAGTGACTCACTATTACCTCTTTAGGTACAAAGTGGTAGTACAGTGACTCACTATCACCTCTTCAGGTACAAAGTGGTACTACAGTGACTCACTATCACCTCTTCAGGTACAAAGTGGTACTACAGTGACTCACTATCACCTCTTCAGGAACAAAGTGGTACTACAGTGACTCACTATCACCTCTTCAGGTACAAAGTGGTACTACAGTGACTCACTATCACCTCTTCAGGTACAAAGTGATACTACAGTGACTCACTATCACCTCTTCAGGTACAAAGTGGTACTACAGTGACTCACTATCACCTCTTCAGGTACAAAGTGGTAGTACAGTGACTCACTATCACCTCTTCAGGTACAAAGTGATACTACAGTGACTCACTATCACCTCTTCAGTTACAAAGTGGTACTAAAGTGACTCACTATCACCTCTTCAGGTACAAAGTGGTACTACAGTGACTCACTCTCACCTCTTCAGAAACAAAGTGGTAATACAATGACTCACTATCACCTCTTCAGGTACAAAGTGGTACTACAGTAACTCACTATCACCTCTTCAGGTACAAAGTGGTACTACAGTGACTCACTTTTACCTCTTTAGGTACAAAGTGGTAGTACAGTGACTCACTATCACCTCTTTAGGTACAAAGTGGTACTACAGTGACTCACTATCACCTCTTCAGGTACAAAATGGTACTACAGTGACTCACTTTCACCACTTTAGGTACAAAGTGGTAGTACAGTGACTCACTATCACCTCTTCAGGAACAAAGTGGTAGTACAGTGACTCACTATCACCTCTTTAGGTACAAAGTGGTAGTACAGTGACTCACTATCACCTCTTCAGGTACAAAGTGGTAGTACAGTGACTCACCATCACCTCTTTAGGTTCACAGTGGTAGTACAGTGACTCACTATCACCTCTTCAGGTACAAAGTGGTACTACAGATTTCACACAAATAGCATCAAACCTCTATGTAATTAAGTCACTATAAATAAAAAATAGCACCTTTATATCTTAGCCCTTTTGAAACTTTGCAGATTACTTTTGACAAGAACAATATATTTTCTTTAGCTGGTATTTTCTGTTTGGTTTTAGAAATGGACATCCTCTACCGAAAGCGCATGCCTTGCTATTACAGATCCTTCAGAGAATATCTGCAGTTTTGAATTACAAAGTACATTCGAAGGAACACAAACTCACTGCTGAAAACTAGAAAGCTTAATCAAGCTAACGAAGGAATACTGAAATGCAGAAAAACCTCTAAACTGATACAGAAGGACAGACATGAACAGCATTAGGATTATAACTAGAAAGGGAAAATGCGAGAACGAGATTTAAAGTTGACTTGAAAAAGGCGGCTGATAGTAGTGTGTCTCGTGTCTGTGTGTAGTAAAGGTGTGTGGTTTGTAGCATGTGTGTGGTGTGTGGCGTTTGTGTGATGTCTGTGTGTAGTAAAAGGTGTGTTTTGTAATCAGTGTGTGTAGTTTGTGTGGTATGTAGCATGTGTTTTGTGGTTGGTGTGTAGCGTGTGATGTCTAGAATTCCACCTTAAATTTCTACAATTTCACCTTAAGAGCACTGTTCCTGCGGTTATTGCTGTTTTAGTGTGAGTGTGTGAAAACTGTTAATTTCTAGAATTCCACCTTAAATTTCTGTAATTCCACCTTATATTTCTGTAATTCCACCTTATAGTTCTACAATTCCACCTTAAAACACTGTTCCTGCTGTGTTTTAGTGTGAGTACTGTGAATTTCTACAATTCCACCTTAAAAGCACTGGTCCTGCTATTTGTGTATGTGTGTGTTTTGTGTGGCGTTTGAGTAGTGTGTTTGTTGTGTATGTGTGGTGTGCGTGGCGTGTGTGCATAGTGAGGATGGGTGTTGTCGTGTACTAGATACCAACAACAGTAATAACGGTCGGAGTAGCCGTAGGCTAGTTTTTCTTAACTTTTATTGTCTACGCTACAAACACACGAGAACAGCTTTTTCCCTCCAAGGGCCGAGACTCTGGCCGTGCCACCTTACTCCCCAGCACCCCCTTCAGGCATCACCAGACATCCAATAAAATGAGTAAGCACCTTTCAATACAATACACTACACTCCTCCCCGAAAAAACCTTTTTCCTCCGCATAAACCTACCGTATTTTCTGTCCTGAGAGGAAGATACACACATTTTGTGTTGTGGTTAATGCAGTCAACAAAACAAAACAGAACCCAGAAAATAATACAGCACATTTGCTACTTAATGTGTACACATTTCCGCATATTTCACAATTTTCTTTTTTTTTACAAGTCAAGACGCTGGGGTGCCCTTCGAATTCGTGTAGGGCGGCCCACATCTTCCTGAGCACAAGCAGATGAAGACTCATTTCTGTCTCTGTCATTCTCTAGTTCCACTTCGTTCTCTGATTCTGCACTCTGCAAATCACATCCTGTATCCATAAAATCTCCCCATGAACCACCATCTCCATCACGAATGTCTTTTCCGCATTTGTTTGCCAGAATCTGATCCACATGTTTCTTAGACAGTTTTCCTTCAACATTTACAAGGTAAGTCACTGGACCCAACACTCTTTCAATAACTCCACTTTTCCAAACCTTTCCTTCCCCTCCCCGGTAAACTCGAACCAGGACCAATTGTTTTGGTTTGAAAAAACGAACTTTTAGTCCCGTTTGATCCATTTTCGTCATCTGATCGTGTTGCTTTTTCTGCATAGAAACAGAGAAGTTAGGGTGAACTTGGGATAACCTAGTACCTACGTGTCTTTTCAGGAACAGCTCAGCTGGAGTTTTGCCTGTTGTATTCTGTGGCGTGTTTCTGTAACTGAAAAGAAATCTATCCACACAATGTTTCAAAGAAAATCCCAACTCTTTCTGCTTTTCTAAGGACTGTTTTAAGGTCTGGACCAGTCTTTCTGCTAACCCGTTCGAGGCTGGATGATAGGGAGCAGACTTTACATGCTTCACCCCATTTTTCAGTAGAAAGGATTCAAATTCCTTGGAGACTAGTTGAGGCCCATTGTCAGACACCACTACTTCTGGAAGTCCGAAAGCCGCAAACATTTCTCTCAAAGCCTCGACAGTGGAACCAGCGGTTATGTCTTTCATGGCTTTTATTTCTGGCCACCTTGAATAAGCATCCGTTACCAGTAAAAACTGATGTTTTCCTTTTTCAGCAAAATCAATATGTATCCTCTGCCATGGATGATCAGGCCACCTCCAAGCCTGCACAGGTGCAGAGCTTGGAAGAGATCTGCTCATCTGACACACCAAACATCTGTTTACCATCTCCTCTATATCCTGATCAAGATTTGGCCACCAAAAATGGCTTCTAGCTAGTGCCTTACTCCTTACCATCCCTAAATGCTGTTCGTGTAGTTCCTTTAATAAAGAACTTCTCAATGTGGGTGGAATTATTACTCTCAAACCCCACAAGACACAATCTGACTCTACGGTGAGTTCCTTACGTCTCAGCCAATAAGGTTTTAGATATTCTTCCGTTACGTGCTTCGGCCAGCCAGTCAGCGTCAGATGTCTTACTTTAGCTAGAACCTTATCTTTTGCGGTCTCTTTTCTAATGTCATTTGCGGAGACTGGAAGTGCATCTATCCAAGAGACTCTCCACTCTGGATTGCTAAGTTCCTCTTCCTTTGTTAACGGGAGTCTAGATAACCCATCAGCATTTGCATGTTTTTCAGAGGCCTTATACTCAATGTCATAGTTGTAGGCCGAAAGCAGCAAAGCCCATCTTTGCAATCTAGCAGCTGCTAAAGCTGGTACACCTGTTTTTGGGCCTAAAATTTTTACAAGAGGCTTGTGATCTGTGACTAGGCGAAATTTTCTACCATACAGGTACTCTCTGAACTTTTGTACCCCAAATATAATTCCCAAAGCTTCTTTCTCAATTTGAGAGTAGTTTAACTCTGCTTTGTTAAGAGTACGGGAGGCATACGCTATTGGTTTTTCAGACCCATCCAGCATCTCATGAGAGATTACCGCCCCTACCCCATATGCAGAAGCATCGCAAGCTAACATTAAGGGAAGCTGCGGATCAAAATGAGTTAGAACTGTGTCCGAAGATAAGGCTGCTTTGGCTGCCTCGAAAGCAACTTGGCAGTTTTCTGACCAATGCCACGGTTGGTCCTTTTTCAAAAGCTCAGTTAAAGGCTTTACCATAGTAGACATGTTCTTTATGAACTTACCATAATAAGACAGTAAGGCTAAGAAAGCCCTAAGCTCTGTGACATTCCTTGGAATAGGAGCCTTTTCTAGGGCGGCAACCTTTTCTTGAACAGGGTGAACACCTTTACTATCAATCAGATGCCCCAGGTAAGTAACGCTTGGCTGGCAGAAAGCACACTTGTCTTGATTGACTCTAATGCCCCTCTCCTGTAAGCGTTCTAATACCCTCTCTACCCTGTACCAGTGCTCAACTTCTGTGTGACCTGTAATGAGAATGTCATCTAGGTAGCATACTACTCCTGGAAGCCCCTGCAACACTTGATCCATAATTCTCTGAAAAATAGCTGGTGAGCTCGCTATCCCATACGGCAATCTATTCATTTGAAATAGGCCCTTTTTGGGTGTTAATAACTAGATAGGGTTTGGAAGCCTTATCCACCTCTACCTGTTGGTAAGCTTGAGTAAGATCCAGTTTTGTGAACAATTTTCCTCCTGCTAGAGTAGCAAATAAATCCTGAGTTTTTGGCAACGGGTATTTATCTACCTCTAGCCATGGGTTGATCGTGACTTTATAGTCACCACATATCCTCACCTCACCATTGTTTTTAGGAATGCACACTACAGGAGCAGCCCATTCACTATACTCCACAGGTGTAATCACCCTTGATTTTCCAGCAGATCTAACTGTTTGTTCACAGCTTCTCTCAAAGCATAAGGTACTGGTCGAGCTTTTAAAAATTTAGGTACTGCATTGCTCACAACCTGCAGCTTTGCCTTTACACCAGAAATGGCACCTCGGTCTGAACTGAACACCCGTGAGTATTTTTTACAGATTTCGGTTATCTCACTGGTTACCCAATTCACCCGAGACCAATCCAGCTGTAAAAACTGAATCCAGTTTCTGCCCATCAGTGCAGGACCACTCCCCTTTGACACTAGTAACACTAAGTGTTGAGTCTGATCACCGCACTGCACTTTCACTTTGAACTTTCCCAATAAAGGAATGGGTTCTGCACTGTAGGTTTTTAAACGTACCTCACAAGGCTCTAACTTCCACCTTTTAAACCGGCGTTTGTACAATTTTTCTGAAATCAAGCTCATGGCAGCTCCTGTATCAACCTCCATCCTGATTTTAACATTATTACATCTCACCATGACCTGATACGGTCTCACATACTCACAGTCACTTTTAACTGACCAAAGTCCCCAATGTTTTTCAGTCCCAAATTCGGCTTGTTCGGCTCCCCGCGTTGGACGTTTTTCAGGCGGCAGGGTCGTGTCCGGATCCACAGAATCTGGTGGGCGATTTTGCCTCTCGGAGGTCACAGTTCCTGGAGGACCAGACGATCCCGTCTCCGTCTTGTTTCCCATGTGCTCCTCTTCATCCGCTGACGCTGCCGCACAGTACTTAGTGTCGCGCAGGGGTGGAGGTCCTTTGCCGCTCCTCGATTGATTTCTGCTTGAACATGCGATGTCGTTAGCGTTTTTGCATGCCCGCTCCAGATGTCCCTTCTTAAGGCACGCTCGACACTGAAAGTCCTTGTATTTGCAGAAGGCAGCTGCATGCCCCTCACCCAAGCAACGGTAGCATTCGCCTTTCCCTGCCTTTGTTTCCCAGCAGTCTCTGATGAACGCGCCTTCCAACTCACTTGATCCGTTTTCATGGTGATTTGGTGAAACGTTTTCAAGCTGGTAGTTGTGCTCTCAAAATTATTCACAATGTCCATTGCCTTGGCCCAGCCTAACAACTCTCCGTATGCAGCACTTAGAAGTTTCGCTCGCAACTCTTTACTGCTAATGCCATAAACCAACTGATCTCGCAGTTGCTCCTCCAGTTTGTTCCCAAATTCACAAGTGCAAGCCAGTCCCTTCAGTGCAGCTACATATTCAGCGACTGGTCTCCCCACTTAACTGTTTTCTTGCTCTAAATGTGTAACGCTCGCTCAACACATTTTTCTTGGCAAGTAAAAGTCTCTCAACACCTGTAAAATGTCCGTCAATGGCGTATCGGACAGTTTTTTCGGCGCTAGCAAGTCTTTTAAGAGAGAGAAAGTCTTTGCGCCTACCACCGAGAGAAAAACTGCTCTTTTCTTTTCCTCTTCAATTCCATTTGCCTCCACGAACTGGGCAAATCGTTCTTCGTACGTGCTGAAGCTCTCTGTGGCTTCGATGAAGCACAGGCCCGTCTCACTGCTGAACAACGCCATTGCTTCGTTGCCTGGCTCGTCCTTTCAGTTTCAGCTAGCAGACTTTTTTTTTTTTTTTTTTTTCACAAAAAATCCCGTCCTCGTCGCCAATTTGTCGTGTACTAGATACCAACAACAGTAATAACGGTCGGAGTAGCCGTAGGCTAGTTTTTCTTAACTTTTATTGTCTACGCTACAAACACACGAGAACAGCTTTTTCCCTCCAAGGGCCGAGCCTCTGGCCGTGCCACCTTACTCCCCAGCACCCCCTTCAGGCATCACCAGACATCCAATAAAATGAGTAAGCACCTTTCAATACAATACACTACAGGTGTTGTACACAGTCTGAGTAGTGTTTGTGCTGTGTGTGTGTTGTCTGTGTGTAGTGAAGGTGTGTTTTGCAATCAGTGTGTGTAGTGTGTGTGGTGTGTAGTGTGTGTGTGTGTGTAGTGTCTGTGTATATTGAAGGTGTGTTTTGCAATCAGTGTTTGTGGTGTGTAGCGTGTGTGTAGTGTCTGTATGTAGTGAAGGTGTGTTTTGTAATCAGTGTGTAGTATGTGTGGTGTGTAGCGTGTGTGTAGTGTCTGTATGTAGTGAAGATGTGTTTTGTAATCAGTGTGTGTAGCATGTGTGTAGTGTCTGTGTAGTGAAGATGTGTTTTGTAATCAGTGTGTGTAGTGTGTGTGGTGACTGTAGTGAAGGTGTGTTTTTGTAATCAGTGTGTGTAGTGTGTGTGTGTCTGGTGTCTATGTAGTGAAGATGTGTTTTGTAATCAGTGTGTGTAGTGTGTGTGGTGTGTAGTGTGTGTGTGTGTGTAGTGTCTGTGTGTAGTGAAGGTGTATTTTGCAATCAGTGTTTGTGGTGTGTAGCGTGTGTGTAGTGTCTGTATGTAGTGAAGGTGTGTTTTGTAATCAGTGTGTAGTATGTGTGGTGTGTAGCGTGTGTGTAGTGTCTGTATGTAGTGAAGGTGTTTTGTAATCAGTGTGTGTAGCATGTGTGTAGTGTCTGTGTAGTGAAGATGTGTTTTGTAATTAGTGTGTGTAGTGTGTGTGGTGACTGTAGTGAAGGTGTGTTTTTGTAATCAGTGTGTGTAGTGTGTGTGTGTCTGGTGTCTATGTAGTGAAGATGTGTTTTGTAATCAGTGTGTGTAGTGTGTGTGGTGTGTAGTGTGTGTGTGTGTAGTGTCTGTGTGTAGTGAAGGTGTATTTTGCAATCAGTGTTTGTGGTGTGTAGCGTGTGTGTAGTGTCTGTATGTAGTGAAGGTGTGTTTTGTAATCAGTATGTGTAGCATGTGTGTAGTGTCTGTGTGTAGTGAAGATGTGTTTTGGAGTCTGTGTGTAGTATGTGTGGTGTGTAGCGTGTGTGTAGTGTCTGTGTAGTGAAGATGTGTTTTGTAATCAGTGTGTGTGGTGACTGTAGTGAAGGTGTTTTTGTAATAACTGTGTAGCATTTGTGGTGTCTGTGTGTAGTGAAGGTGTGTTTTGTAATCAGTGTGTGTAGCATGTGTGTAGTGTCTGTGTAGTGAAGATGTGTTTTGTAATCAGTGTGTGTGGTGACTGTAGTGAAGGTGTTTTTGTAATAACTGTGTAGCATTTGTGGTGTCTGTGTGTAGTGAAGGTGTGTTTTGTAATCCGTGTGTGTAGCGTGTGTGGTCTCTGTGTGTAGTGAAGTTGTGTTTTGTAATCAGTGTGTGTAGCGTATTTGGTGTCTGTGTGTAGTGAAGGTGTGTTTTGTAATCAGTTTGTGTGTGGTGACTGTGTAGTGAAGCTGTGTTTTGTAATCAGTGTGTGTAGCGTATTTGGTGTCTGTGTGTAGTGAAGGTGTGTTTTGTAATCAGTTTGTGTGTGGTGACTGTGTAGTGAAGGTGTGTTTTGTAATCAGTGTGTGTAGTGTGTGTGTGTGGTGACTGTGTAGTGAAGGTGTGTTTTGTAATCAGTGTGTGTAGTGTGTGTGTGGTGACTGTGTAGTGAAGGTGTGTTTTGTAATCAGTGTGTGTAGTGTGTGTGTGGTGACTATGTAGTGAAGGTGTGTTTTGTAATCAGTGTGTTTGGCGTGTGTCTGGTGACTGTGTAGTGAAGGTGTGTTTTGTAATCAGTGTGTGTAGTGTGTGTGTGGTGACTGTGTAGTAAAGGTGTGTTTTGTAATCAGTGTGTGTAGCGTGTGTGTGGCGACTGTGTAGTGAAGATGTGTTTTGTAATCAGTGTGTGTAGCGTTTGTGGTGTCTGTGTGTTGTGTAGGGTGTGTATGTTGTGTAGGGGGTGTGTGTAGTGTGTGTAATGAGAGGTGTGCTTGTAAGGCTGATGTAGTTCTAGTTATAGGTGTCTGAAGTAGCTGAATCTTGTTGAACGGTGCCCTATTCATTCCCTATAGGAAAAATGAGTTTTCCGAGGAATACTGTACGGAATCTGTAGGTCGGATTGCTTAGAAAAGCATAAGCACACTATTCGGGTATAGGAACTACCATCCTGTGGTGTCTGTAACATGAAAACTGTAGGTGGACATAATAATAATAATAATAATACGAAGAAGATTACGAAGAACAGTAAGAATTTACTTAGCCGTAACACAGTGAAACACCTTACTGACTGAGCAGTGTATTCAACCAATTGCCAATGTATTCAACAACAATGACATAACATTGACATAATCATGCCATAAACATATCATGGCAGATATCATGCAGAACTGTCCAAATGTCTGGGACATTATTATATTTAAAAAAAACTATTTTTACCCAGACAGGAATATTTTATTTACTCAGTAAAACACTTTATTATTAAAATATTTAAACAGTATTAATAGAGTGAGTAGTGCTTTTACATATGTCAGAGTGTTTATTTAACCCTTTCCAAGCTTCTCCTAAACAACCCAGTATTATTTACAGTTCTCATCTAATACCTGCTTTGACTGCTCAGTACTTCATTAAGCTAAATCAAGATTGCTGCTGAAGGAACTGAACACATTCATACAATGTCTGGGGCGTCCAGGAGAAATCTGGAACCTAACTTTGTTCTTCAAACTGGAGCTCAAGATCTGATCACTTCTTTCACAATAATATATTCATGTTACTTTGTATTGTATGTATGATTATTTACATCTGTTCTAATCAGATCTGTTGTTCTTACTGGTGAACACACACTTATTGACATTTCTCCTTCCTGTCCCAGGGTTAAAGCAGCTAATCCGGCTTCATTTGAAGCAAGGTATTTCTCCAGGACAGATCAGCCATTTATATATATATACACATAATGTATATATTATATACATAATGTTCTCTGTGTTACACAGCAATAATTGTATTTTTTAAAATAATTAAATAGTTGTGTTGTGTTTTCTTTAGTTTTCACCCGCAAAGACACTGAAAACCCTACACAAACCCCAACTACAAATGGCTCAAGTAAGTACAGAAGAGATAACTGCCTGTCAAACATCACGTTATTTTGAAAACTTTTTAAAAGAATATGCCTCTGCCTGAAATTTGAAACAATGGATGGAAAGGCGGGTTAATGAAACTAAAAAAGTTTAATTTCATATTATATTCTCATTAATTACTTCTGTTCCTTGCTCTCCAGTGATATATTTTCTTCTAATCCTTTTTATTTATGTATTTAAGTTTTATTAATTGTGAACCCAAGTCAGCAAAAGTTGAGGCACTGTTGAAAAATGTTAAAATAAATGCAGTGTTTCTTACATTTTCTTTGACTTGTATTTGATTGCAGACAGTATGAATCCAAGGGATTTCATGTTTTGTCTGATCAACTTTATTTAATTTGCTAATATACGTTCATTCCTGCATTAGAGGCCTGCAACACATTTCAAACAATGTTGGGACGTTAAAGCATTTATCACTTTGTAATGTTGCTTTCTTCTCACAAAACTTGTAAGATGTTTTGGCACTGAGCTTTTATTTTGTCCCATTTTTCCTGCAAACACATCTTAAGGTAGCAAATGGTGTGGTGCCATCATTGGTCAGGACTGCAACCGGCCCGGGTCAGTACCCGTACCCTCTTGTTCTGCAGCCATGCCTTTGTAATGTGTGCAGCATGTGGTTTTGCAATGTCTTAAAAAATGCAGGACATCCCTGGAAAAAAAAAATCTTTTTGAAGGCAGCAGAAATATTCAAATAGATTCTGACCTTTTTTGTGGGGAATATTGTTTTTAAACATTTTATTAATTTTCTCACACATTTGTTAACAAACTGGAGGTCTATTGCCCACCCTTGCATCTCTGGATACTTCTTTTGGGTTGCAGGCATGGAACGCAGGAATTTATGTACAAGTGAAATGAATCAATCAGACAAAACATTAAATATCTTGTTACTACTATATGAAATCAAAATAAAGTGAAAATGTAAGAAAACCATACTTTTTTTAAAATGCATTTTCTAAACTTTTCTGATTTGCTGTTGAAGCATTTTGGCCATCGTTCTAGATTCTCTTCCAAATTTCTGAAAAAATATTTTTTATCCGTGATACAGAATTATGTGAGTGGTTGGATTGTTGTAGTGTTTTATTTAAATATCTTAGTCAAGGAGCTATGACACATCTTTAGTCCAAAATTCTGCTGCTCATGTACTAACAGTAACCAGAAGAAGGGAGCATATTACACCAGTACCATTTAAAAAATAAAAATATCCAGACACAAAGTTTTGTTTCTTTTTTGACATGCTAACCTTAACATTGTGTTATGAGAACCAATAGAAAGGCTCCTGATATTTTTATTTTTTAAGTTAACAATGTAAGAGTTTTTGAAGATATATGGTTTTATTCTGACATGTGTTTTATAGTTCTTTATGTGTCCTTTACTTTTACAGTACCTGAACCTGAAGGAGTTTATGAGGATAAATGTGATTGTTCAAACTGGAAATATGGTAAGCAAAAGTAAACAAGTAAACACTGGATCATGAGTTTTACTGCTGCTCTCCACAACAATAGCCCCTAGGATCTAACCTGAGTGAGTGAGTGGATCAGACACAGCAGTGCAGCTGGAGTGTACACCTCAGTGTCACTGCCTGACTGACAATAGTCCACCAACCAAAACTATCCAGACATTGTTCTTTGGCGTTCTGTGTCCACTGATGAAGGACTAGAGAAACACGAACTGTGCAGCAGCAAATGAGCTACTGTCTCTGACTTTACATCTACAAGGTGGAACAGCAAGTAGTAGGAGTGTCTAATAGAGTGGACAGTGAGTGGACACAGTGTTTGAACTCTCCAGCAGCAGCACTGCTGTGTCTGATCCACTCACAACCAGCACAACACACACTAACACACCACCACATCAGTGTCACTGCAGTGCTGAGAATGACCCACCTCCCTAATAGTACCTGCTCTGTGGTGGTCCTGTGGGGGTCCTGATCATTAAAGAACAGAGTAATAAAGTATACAGAGAATCAGATGAACTACAGTCTGTAAGTGTAGAACTACAAAGTGCTCCTATATGGTCATTAATAAAATGTGGTGTAGATACAAGGGAGTCGTTTTAATGTTATGGCTGATAAACAATATTTCCCACTATTCAGTATGTGTAAATATTAAAGAATGCTGTTAAAGATGAATCAGTTTTTTTTTTTATATGAAAGTTGTCAACTCTTTTTAATGGTGGTGATAAAGACTACAGGACACTACACAAACATAATAATTTTATCTATGTCCTGAATTCCACACAACATTAAGAAGAAGAGATGGCTGAACAACAGCTAAAGAGTAGAAGATCTGAAAAACAAAACCTGACAAAAAAGTTTCTAGATTCTTCAAGGGTGAGGTGTTTTATTGGTGAGGCTGAAATTATTCTTATTCACAAGCTTCTTGTTAGAATTTTCCTGTTCCACCCTAAATAATGCTGCAATTACATTCAGGTGCCTGAGGTCCCCATCATATCCATTTGACTAATAACAACATTTTCATATATTATTATATATTTGGCTCTTATCCCGTTGTAAACTTGCTGCGTGAGCAGCAACACATTTGTTCTCAGCGTCTTGAAAATTTGTTTCCCTTAACACAGTAGCATCCGTGCACTAATCTTAGATTAGCTAACACTACGCTAGAAGTGTAAAAATGAGACACAGAACTATAAATGTGCTTAGATTTCAGCCATTTTCATTACATATTAAAAAATTTATCTGTGAAGCAGGACAATTATTATGCTGGCCTGAGGCACCGGCTTGTAACTACTGCACCATTTAAGGTGCAAGGGGTATCATTAAGAGTTTTATAGACATTAGGAGCAAAAATATTAACAATCAGTCTCCAGAATTCAAAACAACTCTAAATGAATTTAGTCAAGTCAGGGATTATTTATATGCGCCTTTTACAGCAGATGTTGCCACGTCCAAGAGCACCAGTGAACAAACTACCTCAAATCAAAAGGAAGAAACTTAAGAGAGAAACCTCAAAAAGGGAAACTCAAAAAGGGCAACACCTCCTCTGGTCCACACCAGATAATAAAACAATTACAAATATCGGGTCTGTCTCAAATCCTAGTGAGTGTCTAAGTAGGCTGTCTAGGTAGTGAGTGTGTAAGTAGCAGCGTTCTCTCCTCATCTCTCCTCATAAAACAGATTACTGAGACGCTCTAGTTAGAGAGAGACTGCGTCACGGCTTGTTCCCGCCACTGCAGCACGCTACCTGTTGTTCAGCTGGTTGCTAAGCTCCCGGCCGGCATCCAAAATAATAGCCTGAGGCTTACAAATCCGCTAGCATGAATGCTAATGGCTCGAGCACAAA
This sequence comes from Megaleporinus macrocephalus, assembly GCA_021613375.1. Lineage (NCBI taxonomy): Eukaryota > Metazoa > Chordata > Actinopteri > Characiformes > Anostomidae > Megaleporinus > Megaleporinus macrocephalus. The sequence continues at coordinate 40,104,782 of CM038716.1, read as the reverse complement.
ACAGCAGAATGGTCAACGACTTGTTACAGAGTTGATAATAAAATACTGTTTTGTGTGAGTATATGACCAGAAACACATTAAAACTCCAGAGAGAATCAAATTAACTTACATTTTAAAACCACTTCACTGCTCGTAGATTTGCCTGCGTCGCATCATGGGATTGCCTTAGCCACAGCATTCGATGCTTCCTTAAAATCAAGTCTAAATAAGGTTCCTCAGTAGACAGCATGTTTAAGATATCTAAGAATTGGGACAGTCTACATGTCGGGAGCCGCATACTATGACGTAAAATGCTGTCTATGTAGACCCTCACTAGGTTTTGAGACAGACCCATAGAAAAGATAAAACAACTGTACAATTATATCACTGAATATAGAGTCCCATCAGAGTGACAATGAGAAAAATGTTATCCAATGCATAACTATTAGTATAATTTATTCTTTTCACATTTTCAAACCACTTTTTTTTTTCAGGAACATTCATTGCTACAGCATTTGTTGTAATCTGTCTGTGTGTAAGTAATCAACGTAATATGCTGTAAATACTGTACATGTTATATGAGAAATGCTTGTTAACAGGTATGTAAATTTATACATATTGAAATGTCTTATTTCACTTTCCTTAAATATGGGACCAATCTGCAAAATCTAAAAAACTATTAATATTTATAAAATTAAAATATTGTTAGGTACCACTTTATTTTTAATTGTCCTTTGTAGATGATCACCAAACGACTAACAGAGTATCTGTAACACATCTAACAGATCACAATAATACATCATTGAAGTAGCAGCAGTGAGGCATCAAAATACATTACAATATGAATGATTGACCATCTCTTACATTCAGTAGATGTGTTGTTACATGAAATAGACTCTAATCTCTGTAATTCTAACTTTAATCTCAACCTAAAACCTAATCCTAACCCTCAACCTGGTCCTATAAAAGTGAATTATTCAGACCTCAGATGTCTTTATAAACAAATAATGAAGTAAATGAGGTAAATCATCATTTATAGAGTACTTTCTAATGGAAGGTATCGGTCCTCAACCCCAACCCCTAAATTTACATTTTTGACAGTAATACTTATCATTTTATGTTATTATTTAATGTTGTTTTGATCTTTTTATATTATTTATTTAAATTGAAGTTCAAAGATTAGGATTTAATAATAAAAAAATTATTTACAAAATGGTGTACGACATTTGTATTTTAGTACCAAAACACAGTTTTAGTTAAGTTTGTAGGTGGAGCCTCATTTTAGCCATTTTAGCCAGAAAGGCTGCATCCCTGTCGTTCATGGCCACATGTTGAGCTGTTATATCCCATCGTTTTGAAGTAAATGTACCAATAGAAGCATTCATCATGAAGATCATTAGCTCTGAACAGCTATCAGCTATTTATGATAAGAGATCTGCTGGTTTATGATTGTTCAGTGTTTACTATGAGAAGCTTCAAGTTTCTTTCTTAAAATGAATAGATTTCAGTTTCACGACGTAAAGTCAGCCTATAAAATAAAGCAGTAACCAGTTGTATGCAAAGCTTGGGGCACACCGGGCCTATTACATTTTTTTTAACAATTACTTCAACATGCGTGATATGAGTTTAGAATAAATCTTTAATTTACGCAATGATCATATGGGCTGCGTTTTGGGTTTACTCATGTTTCTTTATGTTATATTACATTTGGTTGGATGGTTTGAAACATTTAACTATTTTAAATAGTATGCTTTTTCACAGCACACTATACACATCATTGTATTTATATAATGTATATAGAGGTGTTTTATTTTTTGTCCTACAGTCCCTTTTGAAAAAAACTTTTAGAAACATGTTTATATGCTCAATCAGTAAAGAGACTTCAGTAGCCTGTTGTCTTCATACTGTTACATATGCACAGAACATTACATCACAAAGTAATGAAAAATCAACTGAGATTTCAGAATTATTTTTGATGAATTCCAAACAGAACCATGTTGTCGTCTTCGGAGGCATAGATCAGAAAAGAGGCAGGTCACAATGAAGTGATAAACATTTTATTTCCAACCCAGTTGCTTTGAGCAGTACAGCCAGCATTAGACACCCTCACCCTTACTTACCGTCTCTCTCTTGTTATTTTCTCTCTCTTTCCCTCATTCCAGGTGCCTCCGAAAACCCATACATAGGAACTAAAATACTGATGGGGAACCAAATTCACATTGAATCAATACATTAATTCAATTTAACTGAGCAAATGAATGAATGAAATTACATAAGAAACAAATAAAATGTGACCTTGGATTATTCAATTATTTGGTTCTTACAGATCTGTGAATTAATGCTCTATGAAGTAAAATGTGTTGCAGCTGACACATGCCTATCAAATTATTTAAATGAGTAAAATATTTTTTAACGACAACAGTTATTTTACAGATTAGCTGATGTGGGCCGATGTTATTAACACTTATTCATTTTACAGGTCACAATATGGCAACTCAGAGTAAGTACGCAATGCTATATATCAGGTGCATATAAGTCAGAATATATTTTTAATGATTTTAAATACATACCTAACTAACTTGAGCACAACTGTTTCCTTTTAGAAAAAACAAAATGACAGAAAGAAGGAAGGTAAGAACACCAAATTATTACAACGTTAATACATTTATAAAAATGCTAAGCAACCTCACCTGCATGGGCACAGAATTTATTGAATATAAATTTTTCCTGAAATAATAATGTTAGTGAAGTAAGGTGCTGTGTCCCTGAAAATAACACAACAAAACTCCAGAAGTGTTCCCACTTTCTACTTTTATTGCTAATAAGTAAAACCTGTAAGAGCTCCCACTTTTGGATGTTTGTAGCTCCCTATGCAGGGATGCCCAGTCCTGGCCATGCACAACCACCACCCTGCACAGTTTAGCCAATGTCATTAATTGTTGTTTGGCCATATGTTTTCATGAGCACAATAAAGAGGACATAATATGTGAAATATACTTATCTAATCTTGTCAACGTCTTAATATATTCCCTGGGAACATATTATAAAATACTGTTTTTTTTTGGGTGTTGGGTGTTTTAAACATTTAGCAAAGTTTAAATAGAAAAAATAGACACTCCAAGAAATCTGAGGACAGACTGCATCAGTGTGTCACGGCTGAGCAGGAGCGGACACACGCGGGCTTTCTGTAAACAAATAGCGGTTTATTAACATTGAGATGGGCATGAACAGCGTAACACGATTACAATGAACAGCAAGGACAGACTGAATACACAGGGTATCTATAACAAAAGGCTAACGAGAGGGAGCAGGTGAAAAGACTGATACAGAACGACCAACCGGTGTGACTACGGCAAACATGTGACCAAAACAAACACCATGTGGACATGACAGGACGTAAACAGGGGCACGTGGACGGACAGGCGTGACACAGTGTGACTGACAGCCCTCTAAGAAAATTCGCCACAAAATCAAATAAAAAAATACAACATTATGGTATTAATTGAAATTGAAAGAAATGTAGAAAAATAGTAAAACAGGAGCTGATTACATTAATTCTGCTATTTTTTTTTTTTGGTTTATATTATCTCTTACTCTTTAAGGTCATAGATTAGAGATTTAGTATTATATATATAGAATTATATATGTAGACTTAATGAGTTTTTATATCTGCTATCAAGTCTTTAGCCCATATATGTACATCAAACAGTCTTAGCCCCAGCCTTCAGGCTTAGGTTTTCAAGGCTTAAGGCTAAGTGAAGCTACCGAAGCTGTCCTCAGTGAATTCTGCTCTACATGTGCTGGGTGAATCTTACCAAGATGGCTGCTAGGTTAGCTTTAGTCAGCTAGACTGCTCAGTCTAGGTTAAAAAGAAACACAAAAAATGTCTAGATCTTTAGTGGACAATTTGCCAACATGTTAATTTGTCAGAGAAATATGTTGTCATTCCTTCTGAACCTAGCTAACATGAATGTAGTGTAGTTCACGATAAAGCTATGCTATCTCTGACTTCTCATGTTCCTAACAAGGCCTTCTTGGCTAAATCATCACATTAATTAATTTGTGATTAGAAGTAAAAACGTAAAACAATATACTTGCAAATATGTGCAAAACTTTGTGATTTATTTTATTGTAGACCTGTTTTTTTCACAGTGATAATGAATAACCGAATAATGATCTCAGTATTGAACTACTGACACCTTCACTGATTAATCGCATGCTCAAGTTGTCGTGCTGTGATTGGTGATTCCTGGGCCTTAAGTGGGCCACCAGTTGGGTTCTTACTTTGGGCCCCTGTTGGATTACAGTCGGGGGGCCCCATTTGGGTTAGTTTGTGGGCCCCAGTTAGGCTACCACTGTGTGCCCCAAGTAGGTTATCATTGTAGGTTCCAGTTAGGCTGCCATAGAGGGCTCCATTTGGTTCACTGTTATGGGGGCCCAGTTATTTTACATTTGTGTCCTCTGCAGGGTTACACTTGGGCCCCACTTACAGCCCAGATTGTCCCCATTAGTGGCCCACATGGGCAAAAACACCCACAGGGCTCATATGGGGACAAATCTTATGGGCCCCAACTGGGTTGACTAAAGGAATTTGAAGAAAATTTGATCACTAGTATTGGCTTTAAGAACTCCTTTGTAAACCACATGTGTGAAAAAAATTTACCTATGGGGTATATGTGGCATTTTAGTCGAACTTCCAGTAAATGTGGTAATAAGATTGTGGTAACCACTGTAACCATACATGTGTTTTTTGGGTTAAATATGTAATGTTGATAATGATAAAATAGTGGTAAATCCAATAACGCCCTACATGTACTATGCACTATGTGAACAGTTCTAATCTTCTACAACATTGTATAATTCATTGTATACACGCAAGTTAATAATTTTAAAAGACCTTCCAGTAAATAAATGTATAATATGTGGATTAAGTGTTTTCACGTTTAATTCTGTTCCAAATGTACTCTTTCAGGACAAGAAGACCACCGTCTTAACCAGAGACAGGATGATAATGCTATTATATGATGTTGTCAATCCTTTCAGTTCTTTCTTATGATCAGTGCTTACTGATTATACCAGAAATGAGAATACCACAATTTTATTTTTAATGAAACACAATTATCCTCATAATAGTTCATTGTAAAGACTCTTGGTAGATTTCTTTACTGTGGTGGTGATAAGAGGCGCTTCAGGCATAGCAACCCGCTCACATCCTGTCTGAAGTGTTGCGAGACATAAGCAAAGAGGGATAATTTATGACCCCAATTTACGACCCGTACAATCCCCTTTTTTCTCCTGCAACGGACAAAAAAAAGTTAACTAAACATAGGCGAACCTAGTCGAACATTGTTGATCTGGTGGAACATTGATCACAGAGCACTGAAGGACAGGGAGTCATGCCAGACTTTCTGCTGATTAAGTTAAAAGACTAACAAAGACAGACTTACATTTGGACTGTAGTAGAATTGTTTTTCTGTTTGTGTGTTAAAATATATTAAATATGTTATCCATTCTGTTGTTATCTATTCCAATTGTGCATTTAGTGTTTTATTTTCTTTCCACTTTTTGAATCTTTAAAGACATTTGGAGTAAGACAAGTAAAATTAACCTTTGAAGGACATACTTTATGTTCAGTCTCATGGACTTGTGTTTTTCGTCTCTGTAAGCATGCTAGCAGTAGGATTGTTAGAGAGTTTACTGATCTTAGAATATATAGAATATATAGCATCTGTACATTAATCCATACGTAGATTATATACAGGATATTTCTCTTCTTGTGAACATTAACATTTACATATGAGAATGAACTGCTTGCAATATTGTAGTAATATTGCAATATTGTAGTAATGCAATGTCGCACAAACATAGTTTACCATCTTATTAATAAACCAGCATTGACAACCAGTGCTCCATAGCAGAGGTCTCCGGCCACATGCCTCTCTCCACCGGCACAACCAGTAAGAGACGCAGTAAGGCAGACACATGCAGGCACACACCTGCCTGTGATTCCATTGGAAGCTGAGTTTATTGATGTTCCTCTTGTTAATGTGAACTTAGATCACTTTTAGGTTATGTTCCAGATCTGCTCACCTCAGAATAGCTTTGTCTGAGAAGTCTCCTCAGTTTAATGCAATGTTCTGTGGATCTTTTTACTTTTTATTTTTATTTTATTCTTTTTTTAATTGAAGCCCTTATATACTCTTTTATTAATGTTTAACTAATAAACTATCTTCTATAAAAGCGAGTCTTGGTGTGCATCAAAATTATGAGTAAGACTTACCTGAGATTATATACGATTGTGGTTCATGTTTGATAAATTACACACTGTATATAAATGCTTACTATTTTTTTTTTATTTATATATTGCCAAATATGTTTATATGCTTATAAAAAAGTGTTTTTTTTATTTGAGCTAAATTGGTAGCTACTGTTTTATAAAGCCACAACATTATTAAGTCTTATTATCTTGCTATCATGCATTATATCTATTTCAATCAATTATATAGTCAGGCATTACTGTAAAGGCTGGCTCTGGGTCTGGCCGGGTACCGGCCATCAGAGGGCAACGCCAAGCTGCCGATCAGGCCCGATGCACTGCACCTGGCCGTGGGGCTAATATAAAGACCAGCAAGGAAGTCAGAAGTTGCTTGGTCTTTGTCTCATTGCGGGACAACAGAAAAAGCTGGTAGCTTTGGTAGAGGGTTGAGAGTTTTTTGTACTCCGCCTATTTTTTTTATAAAATGAAATAAAGAAAGAAATAAAGAAATGAAAAGCAAGGATTTTATTGGTTTCTTATTACTTAGTATTTCTTTTGGGAAAATGTTGATTTCTATTTCTCTTCATTATTTTCGAGGAGGGCAGTTTTTTCCCCCCGGCAGTCGTTGTTCTTGGTTTTCTGCCCAAACCAGAAATTACCTTCTGGGACATTACCACAGTTTAAATCATTAACATCATGTTACAGAGAGGTGAGTGCAGAGCAGACATGGTGACTAAGGGAAGCAGGGCAAACACATGCAAGCTTTAAACTGAAACTAGGCTTTTAATAACGAACAGAAAAACAAAACAAAGTACATAAACTTACTCGGATACAAACAAAACAAAGAATAAGCAGACTAGACTGAAAAGCGGGCAGGATACAGAGTTACAGGAATACAGGTTAACATGGATGACAACGACACAGACCGACAACCCACAGTAACAAAACAGAGGGTATATGTACACAGATTAACGAGGGAAAACAGCTGACAGGACTAAGCACAAACGAGGAACAGGTGAGACAGACGGGGCTAGGTTGGAGGCACAGCACATGAAAAAACCAAACAGCTCCATATGGCTAACACGAGGGAATAACAGGACGTAAACAAGGACTTGGGCAGGGAGGGCATGAGACATTGTTATAAGAAAAGATTTCCGCTGCCACATTAAAGCTCATAAGTTGCTAGCCCATCATATTACACATGATGGAAGGAATGCGATGCTACTTACATTGTACCGCCAATCAGCAACTGCTAACTGTGACATACCATATATGTCCTCTTCTCTTTGCCCGGAAGAGGCAGGTCCTCTCCCCTAACCCGGAGAAGGCATGTCCTTTCCCCTTACCCGGAAGAGGCAGGTCCTCTCCCCTTACCCGGAAGAGGCAGGTCCTCTCCCCTAACCCGGAAGAGGCAGGTCCTCTCCCCTTGCCCGGAAGAGGCAGGTCCTCTCAATGTCAAAAACAAGTAAGGGTTAAAACCATAAAACAGGCAACTGTGTCAAAAGGGCAAGGCAAGATTCAAAAATTAAACAATACAAAAACCTGGTCAAAACCAGAAAATGAATGCACTGTATGCAAACAATGACAATACTTTGCAACATGAGCCACAAACAGGCAGCCTAAATAACAAATTCCCAGTATTGGTTGCGCTGAATCAGTACTTCAGTGAAGAGCTGTGATTTGATGGGATCAGCTGAGCTGATGTCACTTCACTAAGTCACATGCTAAAATGACTGTGGTTTAGAATCAGTTTCATGTCATTGAGCACTGATTTTTATCCTCTATGGTTTAACATATATTTCCGAAACGCATATGAAGGCAGCATACTGCATATCTTACTAGTGTTTCAATTGGGCAGCAGCTGACAACAGAGGTGGGCTTCTACATTTCTATATTTCATCAGCTGGCTGTATTTAAGACCAGTTAGAATGGATTTATTGTTTTTTTTCAATATTTTATTTTTAACCTTTTCCAAAATATGACATAGAGCAAGAACAATACAAATGAAATTATTTAAATAATGTTTTTTTCAAAAAAGAAAGACAAAGAAGGCAAAAAAAGGAAAAAGAAGAAGAAGAAAAAAAAAAGGGCTGTCATACATGTAGCATTCTATTTTCCGTTATCATATCCAGAAGGGTATAGCACCAATCTAAGCATCTCTTAGGTTACTAAGAAAGGATCCCCAGGTGTCCCAAAAGCGCCTCTGTGTCTTCAACTCACTACAATGTAACTGGTCCATTTGTATGATAAAAAGCATCTCATTCAGCCATCTCTTAAAACACGGAGCAACTGGAGATTTCCACGTTAAGAGTATTACTTTTTTAGCCGCAACCATGCCAGCCATCAGGGCCTGTTGCTGAATGGAAGGCAAGAAGAGGGTTCCATCCGAATATCCGAAAATAGCTAAATTAGGATCTAGAGGAATAGTCACTTTAAACGCTTCCGAAAAACAATTGAAATTGGCAACCCAATAATCATGTAACATAGGGCAAAACCAAATCAGATGGGACAAAGATCCCTCGAAAGCTTGGCATCTATCACACTGTGACGAAACAGAGCTATATATTTTGTTCAGTTTTGTTTTGGAATAATAAAACCTATGAAGAAACTTAAACTGAATAAGCCTGTATCTAGAATTTATCGAACAACAATGGATTCTGGATAAGCGCTCTCTCCACATTTCCTCTGATAAAGTTTCTCCCTTAAGTGGGCAGTGTTTACTGGTGAAGTAAGAACAATGACAAAGCGAGATATTAAATGTCTAGAATCCGGGGAAGAAGTAAGCAACTCATAAAGAGCATGCTCCTTCGGCATATCTGGGAAGAATGGTATACTTTTCTGAGTGTAATGTCTAAGTTGCAAATACCAAAAAAAACTTATTATCAATATATAGGTCCTTGATACATTTTAATCCATTCTCCCCCATACTGAAAATGTTTTGTCTAATTGTGATGGAACAAAGAAGTGATTATAAGCAACTGGGGTATAGATGGAGACCAATTGCAATGACAAGAAACTTTTCATTTGATTTAGAATCTTCAAAGAGTTTCTTACAACAAAATTACTGCCAATTATTTTAATAAGGGGTTTTGTCTTTGAGAACAGGAAAACACGAAGCGAAGACTCTGGAGCTGACAAAATTTCAATCTTTAACCATAATGGAGAGGTATCAGGTAATTGTTCACCAGGAACACCCCACTGCCAATAAGTGAGTGCCCTGGCATAGGCTGCCCAATAATAGTGCTTAAATACAGGTAGGCCTAAACCACCCACTGTGGTAGGTTTTTGTAAGTGTTTTCTTGAAATACGTGGAGTTTTGTAGGCCCAGATAAAAGACAAAACAATTGCATCGAGTTGTTTAAAAAAAATGTCAGGGAGATAGATAGGATGTTTTTGAAAAAGATATAAAAATCGTGGTAAGGTAACCATTTTGATAACATTAACCCGCCCAATCATAGATAAAGGTAACAGCTTCCAGCTTTCAATATTTGCTTTAAGTTTGTCAATCACATACAAAAAAATTAGCTTAAACAAATGTCTTGGATCTCTTGGTACTTTAATACAGAGGTATGTAAAATAGTCATCCACTATTTTAAATGGCAAAGAATTAAGAAAAATAGAACTGAGATTCTTAGTAATGCACATGAATTCGCTTTTGCTCCAATTTATTGTATATCCTGAAAGTTTGCTAAATGAATCAATGTAATTTAATAAATTGGGCACAGAAACAACTGGATCTGAGATAAACAACAACAAATCATCTGCATATAAATTCACCATTCAATATTTCCAATTTTGATACCATGTATACATGGATGATTTCTTATCCCAATTGCCAGTGGCTCTAATGCTAAATTGAAAAGCAATGGGGAAAGAGGGTCGCCCTGTCGAACCCCATGATGTAGTTCAAATGGCCTTGAACAATCTGCATTGGATAAAACAGACGATGTTGGACATAGATAAAGCATTCTAATACAGGTAATAAACCTGTCACCAAACCCAAATCTTTTAAGTACCTCAAACATGTATGGACATGTATGGAGATAATTGCCGCTGTGTTGTTTTTTATTCTGTCTGAGTATAGAATATTGAAAAGCAGACGAACATTACCAAATGAAAATCTACCTGGGATAAACCCAGTCTGATCCGGATGAATTATTTCCAAAATATATGTGTTCTCAACCTGTTAGATAGCATTTTAGTCAACACTTTTTGATCAAAATTTAAAAAAGCAATTGGCCTATAGGAAGCAGGATCTGAGTCCTCCTTTCCCTTTTTCAGCAATAAGGATATGTTTGCTTCATATAAAGATCTAGGGAGCTTTTTATTTCTAATAGATTCATTTATCATTCTTAACATGACCGGAGCAAGCTCTTTACAAAAAGCTTTATAAAATTCACATCCAAATCCATCTGGACCAGGAACCTTACCTGTTGGAAAGGACAAAATAGCTTTAATAATTTCAGTTTCAGAAAACTGTGAATCCATATCATTTTTAGAAGCATCTGGTAGCTGTGGGAGGTCTATACTATCAAAAAACATATTGAATTCTGTGTCAGCTACCTGAGATTTGGAGGAATACAGGTCTGAATAGAATTCCCTAAAACAGTTATTTATTTGTCTTGGATCTTGATTTAATCCTATGAATTGCTTGTTTAGATTGTATGCCTTTTAACTGTCTGGCCAGTAACCTTTCAGGTTTGTCTCCTAATTCAAAATACCTGTGTTTTAATTTAAGTAAGAGGTTTTCTACACACTTAGCAAGGACAGAATTATATTCAAAATTCGATTATAGTCTAATTGTGCCAGAGAGTTTCTGTATGCTTGTTCCAAAACTGGAAGCTCTTTTTCAATTTCCAGAAGACGACTATTATTGATTCTCTTCTGTTGAGACACATAGGATATAATATGACCTCTCATAACAACTTTTAGGGTTTCCTATAAAGTGGAATCTGAGACCTCTCCATTATCATTCGTCTTGTTAAAAAATAATCAATCCTAGTGTATGATTTATGAACATGGGTGGGATGCAATAATCTCCAAATATCTACTAAATTACTGGATTTTAATAAATTATGTAATACACTAACTGAGGCTAATGTAGGCGGAGGTTTCTGAGACAGTCTATCCATAAATGGATCTAGATAACAGTTAAAGATAAATAACACCCATTATAACATTAGAACTATTATGTTCCGGAATTGCATCAAACACTTTGCGAAAAAAACAAGGATCATCAAAATTAGGACCATATACATTGATCAGAGTGAGTGGAAAAGTGTTAATACATCCTGATACTATGATATACCTGCCGTGTGGGTCAGCGGTAACAGAATCAAGATGAAATGGAACATTTTTACGGAAAAGTATAGCGACACCTCTGGCTTTGGATGTAAATGGGGCCTGAAAGACTTGAGACACCCAGCCAACTCTTAATCTACTCTGATGAACTGCACTTATATGAGTTTCCTGAAGAAAGATTATATCAGCTTTAAGTGACTTCAAATGTGAAAATACTTTGCTTCTTTTAACAGGATGACCAAGCCCTCTCACATTCCAAGACACAACTGTGATGCCACCCCCATCCTTACTAACTACAGAAATCTAACCTGAAGAAAAAATATAAGAAAGTTAATGACAGCCAGCAAAGAAAAAAAAAAACATTCAGGAGAAAATATAACAATGACTAAACCCCAAATAACACCCCCTAAACCACCCCTTCCTTAGCTAAAGCACTAAATTAACCACTAAGCACACAGTCGCAGCGGGCAGGAAAAAAACGAACTCAAACAAGGCTAAACTACTTAGCACTATTTACTTAGCTTCTCCACAACCAGAGTAGTAAACAATTAAGATAAAACCGTCTAAGATTGTCCCGTAATTAGCACAAACTTAAGATGCATAACGATTCAACGTCAGTATTTCTAAATGCTGATAAGAAAAAGTGAGACCTCGGAAATGCTGATGTCCACGGTTTCAAGCACCTTTAAGTTCAGTATCAATGTACTTCGCGGCATCCACAGGGGAGGTGAAACTCCTGAGCTGCCCCCCATGCCGAACACAAAGTTTAGCGGAGAAACAGAGAATGTGGGTCACCTGTAGCTCCCTCAGTACACGAGTCACATCGCTAAATTTCCTTCTCTGGTCCATTACTTCAGCTGTGTAATCCGGGAAAACGTACACCTTGTGCCCATTAAAATCCAGATTGCGTCCGCTTTGGAGCCGTAGAATCATCTCTTTCTCGCTATAGAAGTGAACTCGGGCGATGATTTAGTAGGGCTTTGCTCCCTCAGGAGGTCTGGGTTGAAGGGTGCGGTGAGCATGATCAATAACCAGCGGCTCCTTGAAGTGCGCAGCATCTAGTAGTTTAGGCAGTAGAGCAGCGACAAATTCAGTTGGTCTTCCCTTTTCCTGTCCTTCCGGAATGCAGACGATTTTTATGTTATTGCGGCGTGACCGGCCCTCCAGGTCGTCTACTTTAGTCTTGAGAGCTTTATTCGTTTGAAGCACATCAGCTAAGGCTGCCTCAAGAGAGCTAACGCGGGCCTCATGGTTTTGAATCTGTTCCTCTGCAGCCTCCATCTTCTCTGTAACGGATTGTAACGTTGTTTGAAAAGATTGGAAAGACTGTTCAAATTTGTCAAACCTCTCATTGATAGTTTGCAGTATTTTGCTTGATATCTTCTCCCACATCAAGGGAAAATCCTCATCATCTGCTACTTGTGTAGCCACACAGCTAGCGGAGTCCTCTGCAGCTGAAGCTAGCTGTTGAGAGTCTTTCGGTTGTTTCGAAGACTTCGGTGGCATCTCAACACAAAAACGCGACAACTAAGGTCAAATTTGTTAATTTTACATCAAACAAAATGAGATATCAGAATTAATATGAAAGACGGTGATAAAAAGAACAATATATAACTCTAGCGCGGAGGAGCTCCCCAAAAACACGTCTACTCCATGTGCTACCCTCTAGCGCCCCCCCAGAATGGATTTATTGTTAATCTGAATATTATTTCTCAGTTATTTTAGTTCCTAATACCTCTTTGGGGCTTTGTTGTTGTTGTTCATGTGACAAATTGCACTCTATACATAAAATAGAAAATTGTTTGAGCTAAAATGAAGTATACAACACCATGTGTATCACTTAAGAGTAGTGCTCAAACACCCAAGCAGTATATAATCATACAAATACGTTTATAACAAAAAAAAAACAAAAAAAAACATTTAAACAAATCAAAATTAACAGGTTTGAAAAATCAACATGGTGTAATTTTTTATGTGAGATGCTTTGAAATCTTCTGCCAGAAGTTTATAATTAATTAATTAAAATTTATTCTGTATAATTTAAACAGGACAAGTTTTCTGTATGCTACTACATGGGTTTTGTTACATTTATGTTTTTTGTCAAGTTAAAATTTACCAGTTCAGCCTGTCTTGCTAAAACAGAGCAGACTATGAATTGAAGGAATGATCCTGTATTCACGCTATTTTCCATGACAACACTGGGGGGCCATCTTTGTTTACTTTGTGTTAGAACTTCCGGTGTGCCCACGAATACGTTGATACTGATTACAAGCAAAACGACAACAAACATATAAAATGACTAGAATAACATGTTCAGTTAGAGGGAGTCAGTAATTGGAAGAAGAGGAAAACTTGGCTTGAACAACAGAGTTACGAACACAGCACATAAAGATCAGAGTGTTGGGGGGCCGCTTTCCAAAGAAAAGGACCTGCGTCTCTGACTGAAGCTCTAAATTTAAAACCTCCACCCAAACCTCTGTATGTCTGCTCTTACCATTCTGTGGAGGAGAACCAGCACCAGAGATTCCTTATCCAGAGAACCGTCTCACTTATGAAGCTCCGAGGAAGCAGACGTGTCGGGTGGTGGTGAGTCTATCAGTTCAGTAACTGTTTTCTGATCAGTGTCCACCGCGCTAGGCTATCTGGACTGTAACTGACACCCACGCAGAGTGGCTCGGGCAGCTGGCTGGACTTGGGTTTAACCGGCATTCAGAAATATAAACTCACCGTCTGTGTGTAGGAGTACACGCCCACCTTCCCACTGTGCAGGTACTGATACGCTTCAGTACTTTTATAGTTTTTCATTGCTGAACCGTCTATACCATATGTGTCAAACTCAAGACCCGCGGGCCAAATGTGGCCCGCCACGTCCTTTTATGTGGCCCGCGAGAGCTTGAAAGGTCTTAGTGTCTAAAAATAAATAGGTCAGAAGCGTGCTTTAACCAAAAACTACATTTCCCACAATGCATGTCGATTGTGTTACGGCTTACTGCCACTAGACGACAGTGTAGTCATTGATGTGATAACGCGGCGGATGCCATGATGTCCAGAAAAAGAAAAGTTGATGCAGATGGAAGGCTGTTTCAACAAAGATGGGAAGGTGAATACATGTTCGTGCTTTAAGTCGAAAGACCGGTATGCCTTTTGTGTTACGAAGCAACATGTCGGTTATTAAAGAGACAATCTACGCCGGCACTTTAACACCAAGCAAAGTACGGCAAAGCTAGCCTTCAAGAAAAGCAACAGATTGCACAAGAATTAAAAGGCAAGTCGCAGCAGAATCTGTTCACGAAAGCCACAGCCAAAAACAATGCGGCAGTGAAAGCTAGCTTTATTGTGGCTGAAGAAATCGGCCGTGTTTTTCAGAGGGAGCGTTTTTGAAGCAGTGCATGCTGAAGGTCTGTGAGCAGGTGTGTCCTGACCAGACTCAGACTTTTAACAATGTCAAGAAACACTGTCGCTGACCGAGTTAAGGAACTAGCAGAAAATCTTGCAACACAGCTGGCCGAGGAGTCACGCAGCTACACAGCTTTTTCATTAGCTGTTGATGAAAGCGCAGATATGTAGTTGCTGTTGTAATGTATTTAGTGTTTGCAGGTTTTATGTGTTTATTGTAATCAAAGTATCTCATTAGTTTGATGCAAGGCTGTTTTTTATCTGTCACACGTGTTCTTAGCAGCTCACAATTTTTGATTTTAGACTAATTAAGCCTCATTTCAGTATGTCAAATGTTTCAATCAAAGTTAATATTATAACTTGTGTTTGACGTTATTTTTTATTCACTTGAATAGTTTGATCCTTGATTGATGGAAACATGACAAATTAAAAGGATTTATGTTATAACAAAGCAACAAGCAAACATTTTTCCAAGCAACTGTAATTTTTTAATTGAATAAGTAATACATTCAGAGTTATTTAACATTAAGGAGTAGTTACATTCATTTTATATTACATTTACATCTGGCCCTTTGAGGACAGCCATTATGCCGATGTGGCCCTCGGTGAAAATGAGTTTGACACCCCTAGTCTACACCTTTTGAGAGTACAGAGTAATTAAACATGTCTCCATAAGTAACCTCAGACCACCTTCTCATATCATCCACCCACTGTGTTATTAACCTCGGAGGAGACAGTGTTGTCCCATTCGAAATTCTTATTGTCTCCCATGTAGCAGTATTTATTTTGGTTAGCTGAGCGGAAGTTCTAACACAAAGGCGGAAGAAACACACGCTTGAAAGTGGGTGTGGCAAAATACGGTGAATATTCACAGAACATGTATTGTAATTTAACCAAATGTTATTTTTTCCAGTGCATTTTCTAATTTTTACACTGTTCAAAGTGTACTCAGATTCTAATAGTATCAAATATGTAATATGTACTAGTAATATTTTTAAAAAATCGTTATGCAAGTACAGAGTAAGCAATTAGAGAAATATCAGGCATAGCTACTGTTTAGTGATTCAATATTTCATAAAATATGTGCATGTGATAGAGATGTACAGAAGTACAGCAATTCATTTCATATTACTTGATATGTCTACTGCTGTCTATTGCAGCTATTGCAGAGTTTTGATGGCTTAAAATGTTCTCACTGTATTTGTAAATGTACTCAGCAATTTATTCAGTTGAGAATACATTTAAAATTAGTAATGAATTCTACTGCCCTTTCAAGACTTAAGAAAATTCCACAAATTTGACTATAAAGTCAGTAGCTGCATTATTTATTCGGAAGTATATAACTTGTGTCGCCTGAGGATATTCTGCATGTTCTCAGTGTTTTGATGTCTACTGAGTGGAAGAGACTCTTTGCTGACAGTTAAACTTACCAATAACAAATCAGTCAATTTCAGTATTTAAGTCTGCTAGTTTAGCTGCTAACTGTGTGTTCCATTTATGAGAGAACGCTGATAGAATGGAATTTCAATATAATAAATCCTCAGTCACTGTAAGAAACCTCTCAGTGTTTTCCCTTAGCTAAGATAAATATCTGAGGGATTACATTTAGCAACAACCTTAACTAATGTCCTTCCGGTAAGAAAAATTATTCCATAAGTTTCATACAAAAGGTATTTTATGCAACCAAGAATTGTTCTCTTATTGTCATCTTATTAATTCAGGACATATTGATAATTACTCTCTATTATGATTAAAACTACACTGTAAATTTAAGAACTACAATGTCAAACTTTTTGCATGGCATTAACACAACTATTTATTTTCTTGTATTTGTGACATGCAGAGCATAACCATACATAGTGCTATGGATCTGATCTGGGTTGAAACAAAGCAGTGGTAAGTGATGTCTATAATGTACAGTCAAATATGGATGAATGAGACAGAAAACAGCACAAAATAACCAGGAATACTACACATTATAATAGACTCAACATGCTAAGCCAGGCAGCAATCGGTCTGCACTGCCAACAAACTTGCTGTCTCAGTCACAGCCTGGACCAAGTGTTGAGTAAAACCCTATCAGTCTATCAGTCCATTCTGGTAATGCCCCCTAAATACTATTACGTGATCTATATCTGAAAAACGCAATACAAATATAAGCTAATGAGCAGTTTTTCTCCCCAGTTAAATGTAAGGTATAGATGAAAAGAATTGGTGGTAATTCAGTTGTGTTCTCTGTCCCTGTTGTTCCTTTGCTTGCTCACTGGGAGCTTTGTGAGAACATCTGTTGTAAAAGGCACATACAATTGAACCATTTTCTTTACCAATGCCTTTTCTGGAATGCACAGAGGAGATTGAAGTTCGAATCCCAGTCCAAGCAGGAATACCACTGCCATGAGTGCACAACTGCTACATGATGTCAAGTGCAATAAGAATGCACACACACATAAAACTAGAACAGTCTAAGTGCATCTACCCTCTCTTACTGCTATTCTTTGCCTGTCCCAAAGTCATATGCAACTGTTTAGGGCATTTGAACCTCCTGTTTGGCTTTACTTATCTCTCCCCACCTGTTCAGTACCTGTTCAGTTGTGTTCTCTGTCCCTGTAGGTAAACCATGCAGTCCAGCAGCGTTGGTTACTGTATCCAGTTCCTGCTGCTCCTTACATTCAAATTCACCTTGAGGGGAATCACTCCCTTATCATCATTGCAGAAGATTACAGCAAGAGGAACTGGTACACCTGCCCTGCAATAGCACAGACATCAGTGACATGTGGCTTCAGATTGAGCGTAAGTGTCCAATCAGTTGTTTTGACGAGTGACAAACACTGTTGTTCAGATTCAGTGCTTAGATTTGTTGATGACGTTACTGATTGTTTTCTTCTCAGCTGTGAACACTGCAGTTAAAATAGGCACCAGTGAGGCTCTAGTGCTGGATTTGGGAATACCGGAGCCGGTGGAGGTGTTCTATAACAGCACGGATGCAGCTGGACGGTTCAGTGGTCAGATATGTACAGTGGATGGACGCTCGCTAACATGTAAAGATGAATATACACAGAAAGTGTCTCTATCTGACTCTATCTGATATCGGAGTTTACATTATAATGAACGCCAGAAATAAAGAAGTCATTCACACCTACACAGTGACTGTTCAAGGTATGTATTTACAGTCATGGCCAAAAGTTTTGAGAATGACACAAATATGATATTTTCACATGATCTGCTGCCCTCTGGTTTTTATGTGTGTTTGTCAGATGTTTATATCACATACAGAAATATAATTGCAATCATATTATGAGTAACAAAAGCTTTTATTGACAGTGTTAGAATGAGTTAAGGCAGCAAGTCAATATTTGCAGTGTTGACCCTTCTTCTTCAGGACCTCTGCAATTCTCCCTGGCATGCTCTCAATTAACTTCTGGACCAAATACTGACTGATAGCAGTCCATTATTGCACAATCAATGCTTGCATTTTGTCAGAATTTGTAGGTTTTTGTTTGTCCACCCCGTCTCTTGATGATTGACCACAAGTTCTCAATGGGATTAAGATCTGGGGAGTTTCCAGGCCATGGACCCAAAATCTCTATGTTTTGTTCCCTGAGCCATTTAGTTATCACCTTTGCTTTATGGCAAGGTGCTCCATCATGCTGGAAAAGGCATTGTTGATCACCAAACTGCTCTTGGACGGTTGGGAGAAGTTGCTCTCGGAGGACATTCTGATACCATTCTTTATTCATGGCTGTGTTTTTAGGCAAGACTGTGAGAGAGCCAATTCCCTCGGCTGAGAAGCAACCCCCACACATGAATGGTTTCAGGATGCTTTACAGTTGGCATGAGACAAGACTGGTGGTAGCGCTCACCTCGTCTTCTTCCGAACAAGCTGTTTTCCAGATGTCCCAAACAATCGGAAAGGGGATTCATCAGAGAAAATGACTTTACCCCAGTCCTCAGCAGTCCACTCCCTGTACCTTTTGCAGAATATCAGTCTGTCCCTGATGTTTTTTCTGGAGAGAAGTGGCTTCTTTGCTGCCCTCCTTGAGACCAGGCCTTGCTCCAAGAGTCTCCGCCTCACAGTGCGTGCAGATGCACTCACACCTGCCTGCTGCCATTCCTGAGCAAGCTCTGCACTGCTGGTAGCCCGATCCCGTAGCTGAAACACTTTTAAGAGACGGTCCTGGCCGCTTGCTGGTCTTTCTTGGGCGCCCTGGAGCCTTTTTGGCAACAATGGAACCTCTCTCCTTGAAGTTCTTGATGATTGATCTTTCTAGCTGCGCTACTCTTCCCTGTTAGGCCATTTTTGTGCAGTGCAATGATGACTGCACGTGTTTCTTTCGAGATAACCATGGTTAACAGAAGAGAAACAATGATGCCAAGCACCAGCCTCCTTTTAAAGTGTCCAGTGGTGTCATTCTTACTTAATCATTACAGATTGATCTCCAGCCCTGTCCTCATCAACACCCACACCTGTGTTAATGGAGCAATCACTGAAACCGATGTTAGCTGGTCCTTTTAAGGCAGGGGCTGCAATGAAGTTGAAATGTGTTTTGGGGGATAAAGTTCATTTTCTAGGCAAATATTGACTTTGCAATTAATTGCTGTTAAGCTGATCACTCTTTATAACATTCTGGAGTATATGCAAATTGCCATTATAAAAACTGAAGCAGTAGACTTTGTAAAAATTAATATTTGTATCATTCTCAAAACTTTTGGCCATGACTGTAGTGTGATTTTGAGACTCAACTAGTGTTTCCCTGAAGACTGTTTTACTGGTGGTACAGGAATAATGCTTTTGTCTTATAGATGAACCAACAAAACAAGACCACAGGCTTGTTGTGCCAATGTGGGTTACTGTACTGTCACTTGTGCTAACTGGGGCTGTTCCAGTGATGCTGGTATTACCAGTAATAATTGATAGGTTGTGTAGAACAAATGCACTTTCTTCAAATAGAGGTTTCACAGAAGAGAGATCAAATGAATGAACAAGGTCTCTAGGGTCCAGAAAAAGAGATGTAGCTGTCTATTCCCACTAAAAACAAGGGCCTCCGAGAGGTCAGTACTAATCAATACCAAGCCATAGCACACCTAATCTGTCTGTAGTCCTCCCCCCGAGGAATTTTGGGATAATAAGCTGTGAGAATTTAACAAGCAGTAACGCAATAAAGGTTCTGCTAGTTTTAACATGAACATGGTGGTAGTTGCTCCCTTTGCTCAATCCAGGCAAATAAAATAAAATGAGAATCTTTCCAGTTCACAGCAGCTGACCAAGTCTTCTTCTTTCTTTAATGCATGGTGTAATGTATTACATATTCATACAGTTTGACAAGTACAGTTTAAAATATTGCATATAGCATAGGTCATAAGTATGCAGTGAGGGTTCTCAACAGCAGTACAGCAAACAGTCCCACGTTCGCCATGAACCATGAATCCGTGCACTGAGCTAGTTTGGCTAGGCCTGGCAAACTGAAACACGAGCTAGCTGCGTGCTAGGCCCTCTGCTCACTAACTTTCACACTAAAAGCTAGGCTACAGTTAAAAACATACACCGGACACCACAGCCAAAACCAGCTGTGTAACTGACACCTAGTAAAGCTGCTCTTAACTTTACTTCAAATGCCTTGAAGTTCTAAATTACTCTTTCTGTTACTCTCTTCTCTACTCCCTCTCCTTTTCCCTCTTCTCGAACTTTCTCATCCCTCCTTCCATACTAGGGAGCCAATCACGAAGCACCATAACAGGTTTTCAATTTCACCATCTGTATATTTTAAATTATTAAGAAATTAAATATAATTAAGTCTAACAGTGTGTTTTTATAATGAAATTCAAGTGAAACATATTACTTTATAAAACTAAAAATTACAAAAGTTAAGATGGTAAAAGAGCTTGCAACTGAGGAATCACCCATATGTGCATTAGTGGTGCATATTGAGTAATTACTGCTCTCCATGTGGCAAACTAGAGTAGGGTCAGTAGAAGTCCTTGGTCAAGGCTCTTAACTCTACAGTCACCTATCTGTGTAGCATGGTTACATCACTCTGGATAAATGCTGGGGTTGTAAATGTTTGTTATTAAGGTCATTAAATAATATATCTGTAAATGTCTAAACCTTGTCTAAATCTCTATGTGACAAGAAGAACAGCCAGCACAACTCAACCAAGTGCTTTACCAATCATGGTAAACAACATGTAAAGGGAGGGTCACGGTCAAGTCAAAGTTTGTTTAAACAGTTGTTTTTTTTTAATAACTAGTGATATCACAAATCAGTTTTGCAGAAAATCTGGGTACACAAGACCAAACCAAGGGTGACAGGTGACAAAAGGAACAGGACACGAACCAAAACACAAAATAGTCAGCCAATCAAATCAGATGAAGAACAGCATCAGAGCACACAGACAAGTTCCATTTAGAGTGACTGAGAATAGAATATAGTGTTTACACAGTGCAGCCGTGACTCCACCAGGTTTGGCTATTACAGCATAACTAAGAGGGAGAGAGCCAAAAGGTAACAAGGCTTTCTGTGATGTCAGGTTTGCAAGGCGGGCAGTGGGGTAGCGGGTTAGTGTAACGTGTTCAACGTTTCATTATTATAATTTATCCCAGTACTTTATATCTGTGAGGGTAAAAGAGTGTGAACCTTTAGGAGTAGCAGATAATTCAAAGGTGGAAAAAGAGTCACTTTAGGTGTCAATGGGACGATGATCAGATGTGATTGGCCCAGTTTTATTTAAATAACTGACATCTATTAAATCTGATCCTTATAACATGCTTGCACAGCAAGAACAAAGGGGATTTCTAAGGAACATAAGGACACAAGCTGTTGATGGTCATCAGGCTGAAAAGGGTTACAGAACCGTCTCTAGATAGTTTGGACTCCACAGTCAGACAGACTGTGTACAAATGGAAGAAAAAACAAGACCCTCATTACCTCCATAGGAGTGGTCAACCAACAAAGATCACTCCAAGAGCAAACCGTGTAATAGTCCACAAGGTCACAAAGAAAGCCAGGAGAGCAACTAGGCACCTAAACATCTCTCACAGAGTTCACCTACAGGAGAACACTGAACAACAATGGTGTGCATGGCAGGGTGGAAAGTAAAAGCTCAGTGACCTAAAAACAAAATATTACTACCTGTCGGAAATTATAACCAGATGGATATTAGAAAAAGGTCTTTATGGATAGACGAAACCAAAACAGATATTTTTGGTTTAAGCCATTCCAGCATAAAATCCTATATTTATATTTTCTTATATATCACAAAGGAACGTCTAAATGAACCTGGTGCATTTTGGTAACAAGTCCTGTAAACTGATGAAGTTAAAATAGAACTGTTTGGCTGTAGTGATGTTTGGAGATAAAAATGGGGCAAATTTTTTATAAAAAGAACATCCCCAACTGGTAATCATCGGGTTGGATTGATCATGTTTTGGGCTTGTGTTGCAGTCAGTGGCAAGGGGAACATCTCACTGGCAGAGATAAAACCAAATTAAATACAAGCAAGTTCTACCAGGAAACATCACAGCATCTGTAAAAATGGATAATGATCCTAAACACACATCAAAATCCACATGCACTTCCTTACAATAGGTGCAAGCTTAAGGTTTTACCATGGCCCTCATAGTTCCCTGATATAAACAGAATCCAAAATCTGTGGACAGACCTAAAAAAAAGACCCAATAATTGAACAGAAATGAAAGCTTTAACGAAAGTTCTGCCAGAAAGACTCCAATACTACGTCACTCTTTTCATTCATTACTCAATAAATAACAAGAGTGACAATCGCAGTCTGCCAACTGTCTTTAAAAGGATTCAACTTACGCTCCCTCTCTGCTGCATTCAGGCGCTGACGTTTCGACGCACTCCATCTTCCTCCCCACCACCACCAGTTGGGTCCCAGTGATGCTGTCCAGGGAGGCAGCCTTGCCCCTGCTATACATATCCAGCAGGATCTGCGAGGGTCTGCACGCTTAAAGACTTGGGCCTAGGACTGGGCTTATGCCAAAGACTTTCTTAATAAATAAATAACCTTTTAATTGTGCAGTCTATTTGGCAGAACTATAAGATTCAACATACTCTAAACTGGAGCTCAACAGTTCTTAACTGCTACAAAAAGTATTTACAAGCCATGATTCTTATATGATACTATAATGTTACCAGGTACTGACCATTCAGGGTGCCCGAACCCTTTAAATTGCTTGTTATTTCAAAGCTGTGCATGCCATTACATGCCATGGGCATTCAATTTTAACCATATTAGCATTTGATTTTTACATTCTACAGTGTTGAGAAGACAAACTATGAAGGTAAGACAGCTTGCAACGAAAAGAGAAGCTTTGTTGGTAGACGCCACTGTTTGAATTTTTTGGTCCATGACTTGCTGGTAGTAACTGTGATGGTGAAGACAGAGTAGTCCAGTTTATGCATTATGAATATACATTAGGTAATAATTAAACATGTGTTTTTAATGACTTTGGCTCTAACTAGTTCATCTGGTTAGTTACTTTAGGGGGGCATAGATAGCTAAAAACGTACTACTTGGCCAAACTAAGATTCCTGCTTATCATAAGATCACATTTGCTAGTTAACAAGAATAAACTAAGGGATTGATTTCATGGAATCCCTTAGAATCATACATAGCAAAGAAAGGAAAGAAAGAAAAAAAACAGATCAACTATGGCCTGGCCTAGACTTGCCTGCGACTTCTTTTAAATGAAGAGTTTCAGTCTTTACTGCCTGGCTCACACTTGCTTGTGGCTTTTTTACTTAAGACTGCCTACACATCATTTTTTGTCAACACTACATCCTTGCACTGCTCAGTAGGAGAGGAGTGTGGTTCACTTGTTACCTGAATTTGTCATCAGTCACAGGAAATACTGAGAGTGTAAGAGAATGCAATCCTCCTTGTTCATCTCTCTGTGGGGTAAGATTGTTGTCATTCTGCAGAATTCTCACTTTTTCTAAAATTTTATTAGTTTAACGAGGTACTGGTTTTATCTTAAATAAGCGTTAGCTAGATTTTTTCTTAACATGTCTCTTAAATGAAGAGTTCACTGGACAAAAACCCACTTCTTATCTCCAAGGTGTTGCATTGGGCAGTGTTTGGATTACGCAGTGGTCGACCAGAGATCAATACAAAGCTGGAGATTCAGCAGTGCTTCAGTGCAACATCAGTACTCATGGAGAAACTCCTGAGAGATGTAAAATGTCTTGGGTCATCATCAACCAACCAATCACAAAAAGGACAAAGGATATTTTAACCGTAGAAAAATATCAACACAGGGTCCAAATTCATTCTGACAGCACTTTCAGTTCCATGACTTTCAACAATCTTACAGTAAATGACACTGAGACTGTGTTTTGCACGGCAACCTGCTTCATGGATGGAACGCTGAAGAAGATCTCAGGAAGCGGGACGTCACTGACAATAACTGCAAGAACTGGTGGGTAAAAATACACTTCAGTGTCATAGTGCTGGAAAATCACTTATTTCATATATTCACATAGACAGCTGTAGGCAAAAGTTTGGGCACCCCAGCCAAATTTCATATTTGGTGTAAACTATTTTAATAAAACTTGGTTTACTGGTCAACTGATTAAGTCGGTACTCAGATTTGTTCTGTAACCATCTAGGAGTATTATTATGCTTTGTGATGTGCAACTATATATATATACACACATATAAATTCTTTATATTCATTTTTATATAAGTTCTTTATGTAATTCATCCCACAGGTTGAGATAATAACACCATTCTAATTCCAGATTGTCCAGTCTGACATTTTGATTAGATGCATGGTTTCACCATAGCAACATGCAGATTTTTTTCCCATTAAGAATGAATGGCATGAAAAAGTGCACACCCATCTACTGTACTTCTGCTAGACTGACAAACATCATTTCGCATAAGCCAACACAGGGCAGACCCCCAACCATGAAATCAATGATAGTCTGACCCTCACTCTTTTGTTTGTCTTTTTTTTGTGCCACTTTCTTCCCATTAAGTCCTATTAATTTTTGGCCCAATTCAAACTCTATTGTATAACTCCTTTAATCTACCGCTACCAAACTGCATGTACTCACTCACGGCAGAACCCCAAACTCTAATCCACAGACAAGACCTGCACTTCTCTATTTGTCTTTTGTTCATCCCTCGTTCCTCCCATAGACGCCCATTCATTTTAAACAACACCTAGCAAGTGCTTGTCAACCCCCAAAAAAGGACCACTCAGTAAAAACCTTGTACACCATGGCAACCTAATACCAATACCTCAGCAACCACCTGGAATACCTTCCTTTAAAAACTGCTCTCAGTTTGCTTAAGCTGTGTAACCATTTCCCTCAGGAAATGCACTTTTCTAGTTTTACTCTCTCTTCCTTGCAGGTAGTTCTGAGATATTCCTGGACCATCTTGCTTGGACAGCCTGCTAATCATTGTCCTGTTGTAGAAGCAAGCAGTTCTTTACTTTAACGTTTACTTCCAGAATAAGCTGACATTTGGTGGAATCTATGTTTCTATCTACCTGAGCTTCTGGCTACCACCCTGCCTAATTCTTAACAGATATAGATCCAAAAAAACTTTATTTAGTTAGTCCACAATGTTTGTAAATGTGCCTTTCATTTATCCAGCTGCTGTTTTCTCAGTATTACAGATCTTTTATGATAAAGTGGCAGGTAAGATTTCCTTTTGATGACTCATGTTTGTGCATTACTGCTGCACAGTCAAACAGTGCACCACCACTTCTGTGCTGCCATACAGTGGTTTTGTTTTGTCTTCTAGCCAGCAAGCAAGCAGCTGAATCTGAGTTTTTGTGGTAATCCAGATTCTTGACCTCAGTTTCCCTTAACGTTTTTTACTTTAGATGTCGTATATTGTGAGCTGTAAGTACTTTTATATATTCCCAGTTTTGTAGGCATCAGCTTCACTTCAGGTTGTAAGGCAGCTGCTTAGAGGAGCCCCTGGCTGTTGAGTGTTACATCAAGGATTATTAGTTTATTATTATGTTTATTATGCTCTGTAATTGTCAGTAGCTGATGATTCCTAATGAAGGTTTCCAAAGTTTTATACATATTTTAAAATTGTTGCTGCAAAATACTTTTCACAAGTTCCACAATACATGTAATTTGGCCAAAGGTGCCCAAACTTTTGCATACATCTATATAATCAATGTACAGCAAAAACAAAAAATATCTTATTTTCTAACAATTTTAACCTCATTCATTACTTTTTCAGAAGGACGTCCAGAGCCTCCACTTCCATGGCTGAAATACCTCCTGTTCTCTATCAATGCTCTGATTTTCTTAACTGCTACATTTATCTGTACATCAATCATTCGAGAGAAGATGCAAAGCAATCCCAGAACGCTATAAAGACAGAACTTGTGCTGCTTTATACGGTATATAATTATATGTACATGTTAATATTTTGAATAATGAGACCATATTGTGGTCCTTTTTTGTTCTTGCAGTTTGCAACATGACCCACTGTAAGTCATCCAAGGTGTTTATTATCTTTGCAGATACATAGATATCTCATTAGGTGCATCTGTAATCGCCTACTAAGTCAGTAGGTACTAGACAGACGCCAGTAGGTACCATCCTAGAGTTAGACTAGTAGAGCAGTTTCAGTAGGCAAGTGTTTAGTAACCACGCAATCTCAGACGCACAACGTCCGCCATCTTCCCAACGTCCAGTGACGCAAGATGTCAGACCCCCACCGTAAAAGCCCCGTTCACTGACAGATTCAGATACTGTTCGTGTGTAGCGCTGCAAGAGATGAGGTAGGCGGATATGCAAGGGAGTGAGAGAGGAGGCTTTATACTGACACACGAGACACTAAACACAAGACACCTGGTGAACATAACATAGCACAGATGGAGGGTGGAGACACGGAGCACAAAGACCAGAAACGTAAACCAAGACCACGAGGACTTGACAGGCAGCAGGCAGCAGGGCAGAGCGTGACATTGTGACACTGAGCCTTGTTTTTGTTTGAATCTGTACTCAGATAGTGTCGAGCTGTAGCTCAGAGAAAACAAATGAGCAGGAAGGGGATATTTATTTACCTCAGAAGAAGCTCAAAATTCTGTAGCAGCAGTTCATCAGCAGTAGCTACACACAAAGCTGACGTGGGCTTCAGTTGAATTATGGGATAGCACAGTGTGCTGCGGTTTCATACATTAAAATGGCTTCTGATTCAGGAGGTCATTCGGGTAACCTACTACTACTAGCCTACT
>CM038716.1:39980960-40076624 GCA_021613375.1 Megaleporinus macrocephalus | reverse complement strand
CTTCATACTCTGTTCATACTCCTCATACTGTGTTCATACTCCTCATACTGTGTTTATACTCCTCATACTCTGTTCATACTCTTCATACTCTGTTCATACTCCTCATACTGTGTTCATACTCTTCATACTCTGTATATACTCCTCATACTGTGTTCTTACTCCTCATACTGTGTTCATACTCCTCATACTTAGTATGGTGGTTTGTTTGGAGATAATGGAACAGGTTAGCCTCATACTGTGTTCATACTCCCCATACTCTGTTCATACTCCTCATACTCTGTTCATACTCCTCATACTCAGTACGGTGGGTTGTTTGGAGATGATGGAACAGGTTAGCCTCAAACTGTGTTCATACTCCTCATACTCAGTATGGTGGGTTGTTTGGAGATGATGGAACAGGTTAGCTTCATACTCCTACTCTGTTCATACTCCTACTACTCTGTTCATACTCCTCATACTGTGTTCATACTCCTCATACTCCTCATTCTCTGTTCATACTCTGTTCATACTCTTCATACTCTGTTCATACTCCTCATACTCTGTTCATACTCCTCATACTGTGTTCATTCTCCTCATACTGTGTTCATACTCTTCATACTTAGTATGGTGGTTTGTTTGGAGATAATGGAACAGGTTAGCCTCATACTGTGTTCATACTCCTCATACTCTGTTCATACTCCTCATACTCTGTTCATACTCTTCATACTCTGTTCATACTCCTCATACTGTGTTCATACTCCTCATACTGTGTTTATACTCCTCATACTCTGTTCATACTCTTTATACTCTGTTCATACTCCTCATACTCTGTTCATACTCCTCATACTCTGTTCATACTCTTCATACTCTGTTCATACTCTTCATACTCTGTTCATACTCCTCATACTGTGTTCATACTCCTCCTACTTAGTATGGTGGTTTGTTTGGAGATAATGGAACAGGTTAGCCTCATACTGTGTTCATACTCCTCATACTCTGTTCATACTCCTCATACTCTGTTCATACTCCTCATACTGTGTTCATACTCCTTATACTCAGTACGGTGGGTTGTTTGGAGATGATGGAACAGGTTAGCCTCAAACTGTGTTCATACTCCTCATACTCTGTTCATACTCCTCATACTCTGTTCATACTCCTCATACTCAGTACGGTGGGTTGTTTGGAGATAATGGAACAGGTTAGCTTCATACTCCTACTCTGTTCATACTCCTACTACTCTGTTCATACTCTTCATACTCTGTTCATACTCTCTTCATACTCCTCATACTCTGTTCATACTCATACTCTGTTCATACTCCTCATACTTTCTTCATACTCCTCATACTCTGTTCATACTCTTCATACTGTGTTCATACTCCTCTTACTCTCTTCATACTCCTCATACTCTGTTTATACTGTTCATGGTGGTTTGTTTGAAGATGATGTATCAGGTTAGCTTCAATTTCCTCATACTCTGTTCATACTCCTCATACTCTGTTCATACTCCTCATTCTCTGTTCATACTCTGTTCATACTCTTCATACTCTGTTTATACTCCTCATACTCTGTTCATACTCCTCATACTGTGTTCACACTCCTCATAATCTGTTCATACTCCTCATACTGTGTTCAATATCCTCATACTCTGTTCATACTCCTCATACTCTGTTCATACTCTTCATACTCTGTTCATACTCTTCATACTCTGTTCATACTCCTCATACTGTGTTCTTACTCCTCATACTGTGTTCATACTCCTCATACTTAGTATGGTGGTTTGTTTGGAGATAATGGAACAGGTTAGCCTCATACTGTGTTCATACTCCTCATACTCTGTTCATACTCCTCATACTCTGTTCTTACTCCTCATACTGTGTTCATACTCCTCATACTTAGTATGGTGATTTGTTTGGAGATAATGGAACAGGTTAGCCTCATACTGTGTTCATACTCCTCATACTCTGTTCATACTCCTCATACTCTGTTCTTACTCCTCATACTGTGTTCATACTCCTCATACTTAGTATGGTGATTTGTTTGGAGATAATTTAACAGGTTAGCCTCATACTGTGTTCATACTCCTCATAATCTGTTCATACTCCGCGTACTCAGTGCAATGGTTTGTTTGGAGATTATGGAATTGGTTAGCTTCATACTTCTCATATAATTCCCCTGGCGCAGTAAGTTCTGTCATTTACAGCCGTAGATGTGTTGTTATAGCAGCTATGCTAGCTTTAGCCTATGCTAACACACAATACAGGTACTCTGAGTGCACAGCAGCCTGTACTAAAGCATTAAGTAGTGAGCACGTGGAGTTGAGACGCTTTGATTGTTGTTGTTTTTTCAGTGTAATTTGCATACTCGATAACGTCAGCTTGCACATCGTTAACACGTCATGAACAGCTTATTGGGATTTTCTTAAAAAAGCCTGCACGTGAGGAATAGTCAAAACAATGACAGCAGCAAAAATAGACTACAAAATCTGTTGCCATTACTGTGGAGAAAAGAAAAACTTGCACATCACGCATACACAATATGAGAAGTTTATAATGATCAGTTTTGATCAGGGAACTGTTAGTGACCTGCAAGAACAATGTTTCACCTGAAATTATTGTGGAATTTATTAAAAAAAATCCTCACAACGGGTATGCTGGTACTGCTTGGCCTGGTAAGAAAACACAGAGGAGCAGACAAGCAGGCGTGCTCATCCAAACCAATAATGACTTTCCATCCACATCTGCCCTCTGCTTTGATGAGACCTAGATTTCTGAACTGACCCCAGACCTGCCAACACACACACTCACATTCCGTTTTGCTTATACAAAAAATTGAAGCACAAGTGATGCCATAGCAACATTAATGCACTTGTTCTTAAGCATATTGAATGTCCAATTGCATATGCTCGACTACTGTTTATTGATTTTAGTTCAGACTTTATCTTAATACAGCCACATCTGCTCCCTTTGTAATTTGTAATTAAGTGGTATTATTCTTTCCTTGTTTACCTTCTACACTCATGATTGTGTTAGTATGGAGGCAAACCAGCACCTGATTAAATTTTCTGATGATACAGTTTTACTCAGTTTGTTAACAAAAACCTCTAATCCAAATAGTTACCATATAGCTGTAGAAAACCTGGTGGCCTGGTGTGAGGCACATGAACTGCAGATTAACAGAAGTAAGACAGTAGAAATGCTGGTGGACCCTCGAGCAGCTGGAAATTCTGAACCTGTGTCTATTCATGGACAAACCATTGAGCAGGTGAGCTCATTTAAATATCTTGGAGTTTATATAGACTGTGATCTGAGCTGGAAAACACAGGTGACCAGGGTGTGCTCTAGGATCCATCAGCGCCTTAATTTTCTGTGCAGACTCTGATTATTTGGTGTCTGTAAAAATAATATGCTAATTTTATACAGAGCAGCTATTGAATCAATTTTAAGATATGGTATTACAAGTTGGTTTGGCAATCTAACAGTTAAATTTAAGGCACAAATAAATAGCCTAGTTAAGACAGCGGGAAAAATTATGGCCATTCCTGCCCCTCTTGGCCTGCAGGAGCTGTGGCAGCAGGCTATAGGTAGGCAGGTTAGGAATATTGTATCTGATAGTACACATGTGCTCTATCAGGGGTACCAGCTCATGAACTCAGGCAGGAGATACAGGGTTCCTTTGTGCAGGCACAATAGGTTTAAACATTCTTTTGTACCACTGTCAATTAAGATCCTAAATAATAATGAAATCTGACTGTATTATGGTGGAATAGGGGCTGTGGGGTTGTGTAAAAGTATAAAAATGTTATGCACTTTAAATCTTCAATGTATTGTAATGATATGGTTTTTGGGTCACATGATGCTTTGTATGTCGGTCTGTTTTCTGTTGTAGTGCAGCATGCCCTCATCCTAAGCAAAATTTGACTTTGGCCCTTCTTGAACAATGACTATGACTTTGACTATAAAGCAGTCAAGCTCTTTCAGTACACTGGTGTTTAGTATCCACACAACCTTAGACACACTTTGTCCACCATCTGACCAACATCCTTTAACACAAGACCACCACTGTACATGTCCTGCTATTCATTAAAAGCTCAATTCGGACTTTATTTTAGACACTTTTTGTGACACTGAGCTGCAGTTTTGTCTGAATCTGTACCCCATGGACAGGTTGGCAGTCCATCGCATGGCCAACACACACACACACTCACACCTACGGGCAGTTTAGAGTGAGGATCACTACACCGGAATTAAATCATCAAAGTAGAAATCCTCAAAAAAATAAAACATAAATAAATAAATGAATATATATATATATATATATATATATATATATATATATATATATATATATATATATATATATATATATATATATATATTTTTTTTTTTTTTTTTTTTTTTTTTTTTTTTTTGTACACAGTGTAATGATGTAGAAAAAAAAACTGTGACTGACATCCAGCTTTTAATTATTTGGCTAAATACAAATTACTCAATCAATTCTAGGCAATGAAATTAAAAGTAGTCACCAAATTATAGCCTTGTATGAATGAAACAAGGACTAACCCGTTCTGATATCAGTTCTCTTTAATAATAATAACAACACCTACTTGGTTTGATCTTTTATAGAGACAGTTAGTGTAAAGTATACGTTAGTCTGGCCACAACAGGGGTCACAAATTGACCTAGCGATTCTAAAAGCTGTCACAGGATCAAAGAGGAGAGAGGAAGAAAGAACGAAGAGGCGGACTGATGAAAACTCACCCCTAATTGTTTGACCTAAAACTAGGTAAAGCTTGTGGCTTGGCCTTGTGTCTCTTTTGCCAGCATTGTTTTTTTTTTTTTCGTTTTGTCAGCGCGTGGTTTTTTGCTTCCTATAAGTTCTCGCCATCGCCAGGAAACAGAACTGAGAGAGTGGCACGGAGTGCGTGACAAGATGAGGGTTCTGATGTCCTCGTTCTTTGTGTCTCTGTGGGGTAAGAACGCTATTGTTCTCTAAAATTTTGTTTATTCACTTGTTATAACTTGCTGAACACAGGACTAATAACCAAGTGTTATTTTTTTAAAACATAAACAGAGCATGATTAGTCAAAACACAGCCTCTGTTCTTAATACAAATACGTCTTATTTCCAAGGTGTTGCATTGGGGAGGGTTTGGATTACGCAGTGGTCGACCAGAGATCAGTACCAAGTAGGAGATTCAGCAATGCTTCATTGCAACATCAGTTCTCATGGAGAAACTCTTATTGGATGCAAATTGTCTTGGGTCATCATCAACCAGAGCAACAGAAAGAAGACAAAGGACATTTCAGCAGTAGAGAAATATCATCGCAGAGTCCACATGTATTCAAATGGTACAATTACTCTGGATAACCTTTCAATAAATGACACAGAGCCACTGTTTTGCAAGGCATCCTGCCTCATTGACAGAGCACTGAGGCAGATCTCTGGCAACGGAACGTTACTGATAATAACTGGTGCGTTCAATTGATTTTTATGTTATAACTATGCTTTAAAGTGCTTGTAAACTACTTAATTCACAAGTCTAATACTTCTTAATGCTTCAGTTAACGTGTAGATGCTATATATATATATATATATATATATATATATATATATATATATATATATATATATATATATATATATATATATATATATAATACAATACAGCTTTGCTTTAAAATGAGGTGCATTATCACTTCAGACGGCTGTTACTGTATGTTTAATCTTTCGTTTCAGAAAGACGACCAGAGTCTGGACTTCCGTGGCTGACATATCTCTTCTTCTCTATTAATCTGCTGGTCTTCCTAATAGCCACCTTCATCTGTGTACTAATTATTCGAAAGAGAAGGCGTAACAATGGGTCCAGATCGCAATAATCAAAAAACTGTACTTTGTATACTGTGCAATAATCTGTATGACTTTTAATACATTAATACTATAATGATGAACTTATATTGTTTGGGTTTGTTTTGGTTTTGTAAAATTGTAATAATAAAGAAAAAAAACTGCACAATTTTGAAATGTTTAGTTATTGTTTTCAGAGAGGGGCAACCCCTGCACATCCTATGTAGTCGTGAGCTGTATGTTGGGGAACCAGCCTTGTGACCGGAAGGTCGCTGGTTTGATCCCCTGAACTGATGAGACAAAACAAAAGTGCCCATGAACAAAGACTTCTGGAAAACAACAGATTTTTACCAGCTTTATTTCCCATGGAGAATGAATAGGATGGAAAATTCTCGCCAATCTACTGAACGTCTGATCGACCAACAGACACCGTTTCACATACACTGACTCAGGGCAGACCCCCGACCATGACTGTAGTGTTGGTTCGACCCGCACTTGTCTGTTTGTCATTTTTTTCCATCCCTCTTTTTTTCCCCATAGAGTCCCATTAATTTTCAGTCACACCCAAACCTCATGGTTTAATTTAACCTACAGCCTCCAAACTGCCTGTCCTCACTTAGGGCAGATCCTTAAACTGTAATCCACAGACATACTGACCTGTATACCTCTATGTGTTGTTTATTCTTCTCTCGTTCCTCCCATAGGATCCCATTGATTTTCAGCCTAACCCAAGCATTACACTTCCTCTACTTGTCATTTATGCCCAACGATCTTGTGTTTCCTTTCATTAAATGCACTTTTCTAGTTTAAGTGCACTATTAGTTACTTATAACTAAAAATAAGTGAGAATACTTTCAGTTTACTTTTTCTGTACTTATGTTTGAAATACTAGACACAGTTATATTTAAGTATACTCAGCACATACTGACAGGTATACAGAAACGTCTAAGTATATTCGGCCTATAATTGTAACCCTAGTTCCATCTTAAGGGAAATATAACACATTATTTATATACCTAGATAGCAAATGAGTCATGGCCTAGTTCTGGCCCACACTTATTAAATAATAAGTCTTGATCCAAGTACTGGAACTCTGCCACACCCTAATCTGAATTAAACTACAATTCATAGATGATGTAGATCATAATTCAGCCAAATGACAACTTTGACTTCATTTGGCTTACATGCAGTTTGCCTGTAGGCAGCTCTGCCATATCTGTGCCAGTAGTGGGCCATTTTTACATGCAGGTTGTTAGTGGGAAGCACTGCTATAACTGTTGAGAAACTGGACCAGATCTGTTTTGGAACATGTAAGCCTCTTTTAGCTCACATGCAGGTTGCCAGTGAGCAGCTCTAAAACACGTGGGCCAAATGCATGTTTTAAATCTGCAGGCCACATTTGACTGACATGCAATTGCCAGTGAGCAGCTTGGCTATAAACGGTGCCAGAAGTGGACCAAATCTGTTTTGGAACATGTGGGCCACCTTTAGCTCACATACAGGTTGCCAGAGAGCAGCTTTGTTGTATCTGTGCCAGAAGTGGATAAGATTTTTTTTTTTTGTGGGACACATGAGCCAAATGCATGTTTAAAATATATGCACTACATTTGGCTCATTGCTATACCTGTACCAGAAATGTGGGCCTCTTTAAGCTCACATGCAGTTTGCATATCTTTGCAAGATGTCACCCCCATCTGTTTGATCACTAGTTAATAAATAAATAAATAAACTACAAATAAACAAACTGATATATTCTCAACAAGACCCATTCATGAACAATTACTAACAATCTCTTTTCCTTGTCACTTCCTTTTACTGTCTTTATTTCACTTCACGTTTGTTTGTGGACTACCTGGCTTTCCATCCCAGTGAATCAAGAAGTCATGGATAACCACCAGTCTTAAAGAATCGGACTTAATTTTTAATTTGCTGAAAACAGGATCAAGCTTTTCGAGAAAACAATAGCCTCTCCAGCGCTAACAGCTAAAACCTCGGTTCTACTCTTTTTTCCCCTCTTTATTCGATGATGCATATAG
This sequence comes from Megaleporinus macrocephalus, assembly GCA_021613375.1. NCBI lineage: Eukaryota > Metazoa > Chordata > Actinopteri > Characiformes > Anostomidae > Megaleporinus > Megaleporinus macrocephalus. The sequence continues at coordinate 40,068,766 of CM038716.1, read as the reverse complement.
TTGTAATTTTTTTTCTATTTGTACTTGTGTTTTGTTATCCGGTATGGACCAGAGGTGGATGGTTTCCCCTTTTTGAGTCCGATTCCTCCCGAGATTTCTTCCTCTTGGTCTGGGCGAGGGTTTCCTGGTGATGCTCATTGGGAATCTGGATTTTCTGTAAAGCTGCTTGGTGTTGTAAAAGGTGCATATAAAGAAACCTGCACTTGACTTACTCTGGAAAATCCACCACTCCACCCGTATTAAAGTCCTTCAACATAAAAGTCTTTGTAGGAATTAACCTAAAACGGCCTCACAAACATTTCTTCCTTTTTAAAAACTAAACTACCTAGAGGGTGGTGGCAGCATATATTCCCAGCTAAACTGCAAACAGTGCTCCACCATACTGGACCCTGTCCTAGGGCTGTAATGTATGTCCTTCGTACTTCTATCTACCATCTACCAGTGCTTTACTGGCTATCCTGTGTATGCACTGTATTATTACACCCTAGCCTGCTGCTAAGAGGCTAGCAGGCGTGGTAGATGGAGTGGAGCAACACTGTGAGCACTGCCTGGAAATTGAGATTTCACAGTGGATAAAGCCACATGTGGGGCTTTCACCATGAATGTCAGAAACAGGTATTCATGTTTGTATGAACAACTTTCGCAATCTCTTATGTTGGTGCAACAATACAATGACTCACTATCACCTATCACCATCAAAGTGCTAATGCAAGAGAGAACGGGACGGGACTAGCTGCTTTGTATGCTAACTTCAGTAGATATCACTGAAACATCCAAACTGCTACTTCTTCATATTCCGTTTTAATTTACAATGAAATGTTTTAAAATTGTATATATTGCACCTTTTATGTACATAGTATCTTGTCTAACTGTGAGGAAACACATTTGTTGGAAATCTGTGTTATTTATAAACCATTCTGCCTTTAAAGGTGAGCAGGTGTTTTTTCTGTGTTTATTTCTTTTTATTGTGTCAGTTGTGCAGGTGGTCCTCAGCCCTCCCCTCATTGCTCGCCAACAGCTTAAAATCGAGTGACAATATTTCACAAACACAGAGAGACAACAGAGTTCTAGTTCATCACAGAAGCAAATATTTTGTTTGATTACATAGATTTAAATGATTCACGTCGATTTCCATTCTGCCAGTGGCCACTTGGGTTCAAATGTATAATTTAGGGGTGGAGCTTGCACAAACATTTTTGTGACACTTACTTTGACTATGGAATTCTGTTTTTTGAAATCCAGCCCAGCAACATTTTTTTCACTTTCTTTTTTGCGAACTTCACATCGCAACCTGCCAGCAAACCACGACGGTAAGTCAGTGTATTGTTGATGTTTTTCAAGTGAAAAAAAGAATGCTAAGAAATATGATCTTTTTTTCGTAATAATACTCCTTATCTAACATACTGAATGTGGCCTTACCTTCTTTCTTCACCTTCATACCTTCTTTGTTTTGAACGGTAGTGTCTTCTGAAATTAGGACATTTTGTTTAATTGGTACTGGCTGGTAATAAAATTATGGTATATACATTTTGAATTGATATTTCATTAGAAGTGAGCATGTTTTTTTATATGAAATATAGTAATATAGTTATATATCTAAATAGTATATACAGCCTGTTTATACAGTCTAGTATATAAAGTTTGAGTGCTTGGGATCAAATCACATATTTTGTTAATTGTCTAAGTGAAAATAAGTCACACTTACATTAGGTGCATTACACCTGTTTTAGTGGACGTTTAATTTGCAGAATTTAACATAATGGAAATTTAAAAAGATGTTATATTTTCTGTTTTGGTCAGGTTACTGTCTTACTATATTATAATTATAGATGTTTGATTTGTTTAAAATTCAGATTTGGTTCCGTTTTAGTCTTGCAGTTCAAACTGTGCATGTATGTCTGGGAGGCCAAATAGCAATAGACGCTGAGCGTAAAACAAACATTCCACATAGGATAAACATTACACCCACAATTGTTAAGAGTAGATCCAGAATCCTGTCCAAGAAACACTTAACATGATTGACAGACTGTTCTGATAAACAGGTTTGGGAGTTTTATAACTCTTATAAAAATATACATTCTCATTTTTAGATTTAAATACAGTCAAATGTTTGTTTTAGTAATAATTGTGTACATGGGCTCGAACTTCACTATTTACACTCGTTTCTCAACACATTAAGATCAAAACGTCTTCATACTTATAAACATATATATTCAGTTAGGTGTGTCAAGATATTTTTGACCGTCAAATTCTTAAGAAGCAGACCTTAAAATCAAGTGGTACCAAAGTTTCTACAATGCAATCAACTGAACAGTAAATATACTTGAAATCCAGAAGACTTTAGCATGAAACATGTCACTGGATATTACTTTAATATGAAAAAGTGGTCAATAAAAGACAATGACAAAGCCCTGCAAATGAACATCACATTTCCATTTCAGTAGCTAATTGTTTTCATTTTATTTACTTTCAGTAAATAATGGCATTGTTGTGTTTGATGTCACTGATGCTCCTGGCTCAGCCTTTGATTGTACAGTCAGGTAAGCCACTGTCTGTGTGTTTTTCAATGTATTAATTCATCAAATTGATTTATTGTAGAAACGTGTTGGCCACATCTTCACTAAACAGAGACAAAACGATAATACAATAATCATTTGGGTGTGTTTCACTGCCCCCTAGCATGTGTATTCGCTAGTGTGCGTGTGTGTGTGCGTATATGAGTGTTTTATTGCCCCCTAGTGTGTGTGTTCACTAGTCTGTTTGTCACTAGTGTGTGTGTGTGTGTGTGTGTGTTTTACTGCCCCCTTGCAAGGGCCTAGAAGCGGGTTTGACTTTGGGGGGTGGGGGGTTGGGACACATTTGCTATATGACTGAAAGCCCACCCTACCCCCTAAAATATTACCTATAAACTGATTCCACTGTAGGTAAGGTAGTAAATTACTTTATGTGTAGTGACATAGAACAACATTTGTGAAATTACTGTAACTTACTAATAAGTAAATAAAATACAACATTATCTGTACTTAGAAGCTGGACCATTATTGGTACTGCTGTCAGAAAAGCTTTAAATTATGCGTGCAATGTCTGGATTATATACATATATAACCAAAAAAGCTTTTCAGTATATGTTGTGCAGGACAGTGTCCTTGTGCAGCTGATGAGTGCATCAGGCACCAATGAGTCTATCAACAATAAATTCATGTTCGCATTTAGCTGGTTGAAAATCAGAGAGATGGGTCCCTGCCATTGGGGTCACAGAGCTGATCAGACACTAAAAAACTAAAAGGCTAATGAGAAACTAAGCACATTGTATTATTTCCATTTATTCTGTTTTATTCTCTATTCTGGTTTGTTTTATTTCTGGATTTAAACCATTACAACCATGAGTCAATTTTAAAATCTCACCTCAGCTCACACCCTGCTGCTCCACCTGTTTCTCCTCCTTTGTGTTCTATTTCAGTTGCATCAGGTTTCTTTGGATAAAATATATACAGGATGTACAGGATGTTTTATTTGCTGGCTTTGGTGGGCGATAAGTTATGTTAATGTTTTACTACTCTGTATGTACAAAATGCTTAATAAAACTCACATATATAAACATATTAATTTCTAATTCATTTAAGAAAGAAATTTCCCACTTTGTACCAGTACTCTCCTAATAAGGTGATACATAAGATTTAAAATAATGTAATAATAGGTTTGGTAAATTAATTATTATAATTATTATTATTATGTCTAAACTCTGTTGTATACTTACACTAACTCCACTTTAAAAAAAAAATGCTGAGCATAATGCTGAAATGAAATGATAAATAAATGTATGTTGAGGTTTCCTGACTAGACTAGACTAATATTAACGTTAGACAGTAAGGCTGTGTCCCAAACAGCGCCCTCTGGAACATTACATATTGCACTACTGAAAGCACTTCTAACGATGGAGACATTTTATTTATTCATTAATTCATTAATTTATTTTATTGATTATATTTTATTATTTTATGTATTTAGTGTAGTAGCAGTTTGCAGTTTGGGACATGGCCAGAGAGTAAGGTAACGTTTCAGAGTGCATAAAAGTTAGCTAACTCAAACCCTCCTAGTCTGTTACCATAACGACACATTATACTAAAGCTGTGTTATTACAGTATATATGGTTATAGTAGCTATTCACTGCTATCATCACTGACCTCACGTTTAAAGCTGGCACAAGCTTCTGATGCTCCAGCGAGGTGAGAGCTGCAGGATATTTCTGAACAGGTATCTCAACACAAGCATTAACAAAATAAAAGACCCAGACTACCTAACAGCCAGAGTCAGTTACTAACAACAAACACAGCGCGTGAATAGTAAGAAGCTTTTAAAATACATTTTTGTGTTTTTCCCCTTTTTTGTGGTGTAATTTTTGGGTGGGACAAATCTACCTGTCTCTGACATTGGGTGGGACACCCATCACACCGCCAGTTCCTACCCCAATGCCCCTTGTGTGTGTGTTCACTAGCCTGTGTGTATATGTGGCTGTTCCACTGACCCCTAATGTCTGTGTTCACTAGTGTGTGTGTGTATGTGTGTGTTAGTGTTTAACCGCCCGCTAGTGTGTGTGTATGTGGCTGTTTCACTGACCCCTAATGTCTGTGTTCACTAGTGTGTGTGTATGTGTGTATGTGTGTGTTAGTGTTTAACTGCCCACTAGTGTTTGTGTATGTGGGTGTTTCACTGCCACTAGTGTGTGTGTTCACTAGTGTGTGTGTGTGTGTGTGTATGTTTCACTGCCCCCTAGTGTGTGTGTACATGGGTGTTACAATGCTCCATAGTGTGTGTAATCACTAGTGTGTGTGTACATAGGTGTTTCACTGCCCCCTAGTGTGTGTGTTAGCTAGTGTTACGGGTACCGTGCGACGGCACCACATTAACAGTTATTTTTCCTGAAAACAGGACAAAGGGATCAGACAAAGGCATCATCTTTCACTGCTTCGGAATTCTCTGCAGCTATGTTTATTTAAAAAAAAATTTAAATCATGTGCATGTCACTTTTCTTTTAAAATTCGCTTAATCTTTTTCCAGAGACCCTTTTCTATACAAAAACAATGCCGTTCTCATTATAAAAAAAATTAAATCCAATGACATTTTACATTTTTAAGCATCCACATTTTTAAACATTTCTTTTTTCTTCCTCTTATATATATATATATATATATATATATATATATATATATATATATATATATATACTATATATATATATATATATATATATATATAAAAACACAATGCCTTTACTTGGAAAAGGGCTATATTTTTTTTTACAAAATACTCTTATGAATTGTACCATCTGTACTCAAACACAGCATGTAAATATGCATAAGCTCAATTCAAATACTGCAGATACATCCAAAAGTAGTCTGAACAATATGTACACAGAACTTCTGCATTAACCGTAAATGCTGTATAAAACATAACTAACTGCTAACAACCAAACATTTTGTTACAATTTAGAAAGAGATTGTTTGAGGATGGTATTAATAAAACAACAAGAATTATGTTTAATTTAATGAGAGACGCGAGTGGCCTAGTTTACCAAAAGATATGTGCTGCTAGCTTTAGCCAGTTACCCTCGACAAGGCTTAGTTTTCTAACCTCAAAACAGGAGCTTACATCTCTACATAACGATTATTTTATCAAACTTTATCACATAAAACCAGGTTGCCTTACACTCTGTGTGGGTTTTATGGGTTTTTTTAAGTTATTTCACTTTACTAACCTGAAAACAGGACAAAGGGATCAGACAAAGGCATCAGCTTTCACTGCTTCGGAATTCTCTGCAGCTATGAGAGAACTTCAGCCGCGCAAGTAAACACAGTCGCCACGTAACACTGCCCCCTACACACTGTCGCTGAATAAGTACAACACGTAAGTTCTTCAAGCAAGGCTCTGCAGCACATAACTGGTAAAAACCCCTATGTAAATAATAAAAATATGATTACATTTTTCTCCAAATGAAGCACAATCTTCTCCACATTTTAGAAAAATAAAGAAAATAAGCAAACATTTACTAACAAAAATGTGACCACACTTTTGTGGGCGTCACACTAGCATGTGTTTACGTGGGTGTTTCACAGCCCCTACTGGGTGTGTGCTCACTAGTGTGTGTACACGAGGGTGTTTCACTGCCCCCTAGTGTGTGTTTTTGTACATGTAAATGTTTCACTGCATGGATGGTTTACATGTGGATGTCAAATTTCTCTGTGTGTAAACACAATTGGTAAATATTTCTAAAGTAACAAACTCTATTTATTAAAATGTAATTAATCTTGTTCGTTTAATTGTAGTTTTTCTGCAGCTGGATATACACTGTGATTATATGAGCAATGCAGCATGCAGTGACAATTCCTGCAAATGGAAAGTTGATTTAAGTACATGTCACAGTAAGTCTCAGTCACAATGTTTACTATATTAAAAATGATAATTATCTTTGTTCTATTCCAGCAACTGTTCCTTGTATTATTACAAGTACATCAGCATGTTTCTTTTATGCTTAATGTTTGTTGAAACACAGTAAATTTAACAGTGTTTAATATGTGTGCTTGTATTTATATTTCTCGTTCCCTAGCTTTAAATATAGCCTGTATCGACGAAGACAACACTAATGAATATTCATTCTGTAACTCCGCTGAAGAATGTGGATTCTCAGGTTTTCCAGATAACCTACTGGGTAACATAGACTGTAAAATCAAAGGTATGTTTAAATGTCTGTTACTGGTCTTTAAGTGTTTACGTATTTAAGTATTACTAAAAAACATGCTCACATTTTTTAGCTATAGCAAACATATTTCTTACATCAATAAAACAGGATTTTCCCAAATGAAAAAAAAAAAACTGGATAAAACATTTCCTAAAAAATGTTTGTGAGCCCCTCGTGAATAAAAACATTTATACTATTTCAGTGATTTATGTTAAGACCAACTGCTTTGGCATAACCCCAAACACCGCCATATATACTATTACGACCACCCAAACTACTACTACCACCTATACTACTACTACCATCACCATTAACGCTACTACTACCATCACTACTATCACCACTAACACTACTACTACCATCACTACCATCACCACTAATGCTACTACTACCACCACTACTACTACCACTAACACTACTACTACAACCACTACCATCACCACTAACGCTACTACTACCACCACTACTTCTACGACCACCATCACCACTAACACTACTACTACCACCACTACTACTACCACTAACATTACTACCACTACCACCACCATCACCAATAACACTACTACTACCACAACTACTACCACCACTAACGCTACTACTAACACTAACAGTACTACTATCACCACTACCATCACCACTAACACTACTACTACCACCACTACTACTACCACTAACATTACTACTACCACCACTACTACTACCACTAACACTACTACTACCACCACTACTACTACCACCACCATCACCACTAACACTACTACTACCACCATTACTACTACCACCACTACTACTACCACTAACACTACTACTACCACCACTACTACTACCACTAACACTACTACTAAACCACTACTACTGCCACTAACACTACTACTACCACTAACACTACAACTACAACCACTACCATCACCACTAACGCTACTACTACCACCACTACTACTACCACCACTAACACTACTACTACAACCACTACTACTACCACCACTACTACTACTACTAACACTACTACTACAACCACTACATCACCACTAACTCTACTACTACCACCACTACTACTACTACCACTAACACTACTACTATCACCACTACTACTACCACTAACACTACTACTACAACCACTACTACTACCACTAACACTACTACTACCACCACTACTACTACTACAACCACTACCACCACCACTAACGCTACTACTACCACCACTACTAACACTACCACCATCACCACTAACACTACTACTACCACCACTACTACTACCATTAACATTACTACCACCACCATCACCAATAACACTACTACTACAACCAATACCATCACCACTAACACTACTACTACCACCACTACTACTACCACTAACACTACTACTACCACCACTACCGGCACCACTAACACTACTACTACCACCACTACTACTACCACTACCATCACCACTAACACGACTACTACCACTACCATCACAACTACCACTACTACTACCACTACTACTACCACTACTACTACTACCAATACTACTGCTGCCATCACCAATAACACTACTACTACCACCACTACTACTACCTTCACCACTAACACTACTACTACCACCATCACCAATAACACTACTACTACCATAACCACTAACACTACTACTATCATCACCATAAACACTACTACTACTACCACCATTACTACTACTGCCATCACCACTAACGCTACTACTACCACCACTACTACTACCACTACCACTAACACTACTACTACCACCACTACCATCACCACTAACGCTACTACTACCACCACTACCATCACCACTAACGCTAGTACTACCACCACTACTGCTACCAATACTACTGCTACCATCACCGCTAACACTACTACTACCACCACTACCATCATCACTAACGCTACTACTACCACCACTAATACTACCAATACTACTGCTACCATCACCACTAACACTACTACTACCACTACTACTGCTATCAACACCACTAACACTACTACTACCATCACCACTAATGCTACTACTACCACCACTACTACTACCACTAACACTACTACTACCACTAACACTACTACTACAACCACTACCATCACCACTAACGCTACTACTACCACCATTACTACCACCACCATCACCACTAACACCACTACTACCACCACTACTACTACCACTAACACTACCATCACCACTAACACTACGACTACCACAACTACTACCACCACTAACGATACTACTACAACTAACACTACTACTACCACCACTACCATCACCACTAACACTACTACTACCACCACTACTACTACCACCAACATTACTACTACCACCACTACTACTACCACTAACACTACTAATACCACCACTACCGGCACCACTAACACTACTACTACCACCACTACTACTACCACTAACACTAACACTACTACTACCACCACTACCATCACCACTAACGCTACTACTACCACCACTACTGCTACCAATACTACTGCTACCATCACCACTAACACTACTACTATCACCACTTGTACTACCATTACTACTACCACCACTAAAACTACCACTACTACTACTACCATCACCACTAACACTACTACTACCACCACTACTACTACCACCACTACCATCACCACTAACGCTACTACTACCACCACTACTACTACCAATACTACTGCTACCATCACCACTACACTAGTACTACTACTACTACCAATACTACTGCTACCATCACCACTAACACTACTACTACCAATACTACTACTAACTTCACCACTAACACTACTACTACCACCACTACTACTACCACCACTACCATCACCACTAACTCTACTACTACCAATACTACTGCTACCATCACCACTAACACTACTACTACCACTACTACTACTACCAATACTACTGCTACCATCACCACTAACACTACTACTACCACCACTACTACCTTCACCACTAACACTACTACTACCATCACTACTACTCCCACCATCACCAATAACACTACTACTACCATAACCACCAACACTACTACTATCATCACCATTAATGCTACTACTACTACCACCATTACTACTACTGCCATCACCACTAACACTACTACTACCACCACTACTACCAATACTAGTGCTACCATCACCACTAACATTATTATTACCACCACTACTATTACCATCACCACTAACACTACTACTACCACCACTACTACTACCAATACTACTGCTAATGTCACCACTAACACTACTACCACTACTACTACCAATACTAGTGCTACCATCACCACTAACATTATTATTACCACCACTACAATTACCATGACCACTAACACTACTACTACCACCACTACTACTACCAATACTACTGCTAATGTCACCATTAACACTACTACTACCACCAGTACTACTACCAATTTTACTGCTACCATCACCACTAACACTACCACCATCACCATTAACACTACTACTACCAACACTACTACTACATCACCATTAACACTACTACTACCACTACTACTACTGCCATCACCACTAACACTACTACTACCACCACTACTACTACCAATACTACTGCTACCATCACCTTACCACTAACACTATTATTACCACCACTACTACTACCACTACTACCATCACTAGTTACGCTACTACTACCACCACTACTACTACCAATGCTACTGCTAATACCACCATTAACACTACTACTACCACCACTACTACTTCCAATACTACTGCTAATGTCACCACTAACACTACTACTACCACCACCACTACTACTACCAATACTACTGCTAATGTCACCATTAACACTACTACTACCACCACTACTACTACCAATACTACTGCTACCATCACCACTAACATTATTATTACCACCACTACAATTGCCATCACCACTAACACTACTACTACCACCACTACTACTACCAATACTACTGCTAATGTCACCATTAACACTACTACTACCACCAGTACTACTACCAATTTTACTGCTACCATCACCACTAACACTACCACCATCACCATTAACACTACTACTACCAACACTACTACTACATCACCATTAACACTACTACTACCACTACTACTACTGCCATCACCACTAACACTACTACTACCACCACTACTACTACCAATACTACTGCTACCATCACCTTACCACTAACACTATTATTACCACCACTACTACTACCACTACTACCATTACTACTAACGCTACTACTACCACCACTACTACTACCAATGCTACTGCTAATACCACCATTAACACTACTACTACCACCACTACTACTTCCAATACTACTGCTAATGTCACCACTAACACTACTACTACCACCACCACTACTACTACCAATACTACTGCTAATGTCACAATTAACACTACTACTACCACCACTACTACAACCAATACTACTGCTACCATCACCACTAACACTACTACTACCACCACTACTACTACCAAAACTACTGCTACCATCACCGCTAACACTACTATTAGCACCACTACTACTACTACTACCATCACCACAAACATTACTACTACCACCACTACTACTACCAATACTACTGCTACCATCACCACTACTACTACTACTACTACTAGTAGTACTTCCATCTCTACTAACACTACTACTACCAATACTACTGCTAATGTCACCATTAGCACTACTACTATCACAACTACTACTACCAAAACTACTGCTACCATCACCACTAACACTACTACTACCACCACTACCATCACCACTAACATTAATACTACCACCACTACTACTACCACAACTACTTCTACCATCACCACTACTACTACGACCACTACTACTACTACTGCTACCTTCACCACTAACACTACTACTACCACCACTACCAACACTACTACTACCACTTCCACTACTACTGCTACCATCACCTCTAACACTACTACTTCCACCACTACCACTAACACTACTACTACCACCACTACCATCACCACTAACACTACTTCTACTACCACCATCACCACTAACGCTACTATCACTACTACTACCAATAGTACTACTACCACCACTACCATCACCACTAACACTACTACTACTACCACCATCACCACTAACACTACTACCACCTCTACTACAAACAGTACTACTACTATTCTGTCTACTACTACTACTTATAATAATAATTCTTCTTATTATTATAATTATATTTATAATAATAACTTGTTTTGCTTAACATTTGGTCAAAAGTAAAAAAAAAAGTGTTATGCAACACTTACTCTTAGAAATGTGTGCAGAAAATTATTGAGAAACTAAGATCATCATGCAGGGTTCCCGTAGAATCTTCAAAAGTCCTAAAATGTCTAAAGTTCAAAACTTTAAATTTAAGGTTTTAAAAAGACTTAAAAACAGGAAGACTCCCATCCTTACATTTCTTACATTTAATTTAGTCATAACTTACATTTTACTGTTGTTAATTCCTGAGAAGTGTAGCCTAATCGCAAGTTAGTTCTATGTTCTCTGTGATTCTGTGTTGGTGTGTGGTGATAAAACTACAAATCCCAGACCTGTCAACCTTCACGTATTTTGCGTAGCAGATACGCATTTGGACATCAAACTATGCTGCTACGATTTATCTCTTCAAAATACGAGAGAAGTCTTTGATGGCTTTGAGTTTAACTATCTGTGCATTCGCGCACTAGGGAACTCGTCTATCGGTGTATCCATATTGGTCAGCAACCTGTTGGGAAATGAAGTCTTCGACCAATCATATCACTAGTTTTAAACACTTTAAGCAGGCTACGAGCAATGAGCCGGAGAGCCGTCAAAACAAAAGTAACAAAATTGGCTTTTATCCCTCTCGGTCCATCTTCATACTGTGACTGGTTTTACAGGGAGGACGGTGCTAAACACTGTTTCAACACATTAAATGGCATTACATGTTCATAATGTTCATAATAATAACTGAAATCAGTCCAGGGTTTATTCAATCAGTAGTTCAATTTAATATTAATTAAAAACTCTTTAATATTTTTGTTGACAATGGTTAATGCAAAAAGTACTGTTTTTGAAAGTCTGTAAGAATGTTCCAGAGGGATTGGGCATAACTAATTTGAAATATGGCAATGAAATATTCTCTTTACATTGGCTGCATGATTCTTCTAAAATAATGTACATTTCTCTGTGATTAAGTATCAGGATTATTTATGCTGCAATGTTTTGTAATTTAGAGTAATAATATTGTATTGTCCTGAATCTTTATTGTTATTTATAATGTCCAATGTATTAAAGACACATAATGCCATAGATCAATACAATTTTCAATTATGTTTCAGTTTAAGTTCTGTTTAAGGCACATATTTTTTAGGGATTTTCAGTTACCATACGCTACATTTCTTGGTTAAAAACGCTGGAACATTAAAATTTAAAGTGTATCAAAGCACAGAAAGCTGTAAAATATATTGCATTTTCATTAAAAGAGTTCTTGTTTCTTCATAGTCTACTAGGCAAGGCAAGGCAAGTTTATTTGTATAGCATCTTTCATACACAGTGGCAACTCAAAGTGCTTTACATAAATAAAGAAATGAGAAACAAAGCATTAAAATAAATCAGTTAAAAGAAATAAATACGCTGAGGCTGTTTTTCTTGAGTGTACAGCACTCAGATGGTTATAGCAAGCTAGAAGTAGGAAATAAGAATAAGGTTTAAAAGTGCTGTTGGACTGTGTGCTGAGAAAATATTTACAAGAAAGAAAATGAAACATATAAAATGAAGAAAGAGATTTAAAATTAATAACTTACAGTTCAGTAAGAGTAAGAGTTTTAAACTAAGCTGCTCAAACAAGAATGTTTTCAATCTGGATTTAAAATTGTCTAACACTCTCGCTCAACTGATTCCATTTAACAGCAACTAAACGCTGCTTCCTCATGTTTAGTCTTTACCTTAGGAAGGACTAGCTGACTACTTCCTAACCATCTAAGAGTTCTGCTTGGCCCATATCGCTGTACTAGATCACACAGATATGGTGGTCCTACACCATTCAGACATGTTTAGAGCAGTAACAGGATCTTACAGTCTATTCTGTAACATACTGATATCCAGTCTAAGGATTTAAGAAGGGGGGTGATGTGTTCCCTTCTTCTGCTCCTAGTGAGAAACTCTGGCGGCTGCATTCTGAATCAGCTAAAGCTGATTGTCTGTTGGAAGTCCAGTTAGGAGAGCATAACAGTAATCCATCCTGCTGGAAACAGAGGCATGGATGAGTTTCTCCAGGTCTGGTTTAGACAGAAAATCTCTAATCCTGTTGATGGTTTTAAGATGATAAGATGCTGATTTGGTAACGGCTTTAACATGACTTCTAAAACTGAGATCAGAGTCCATTAGTACAAGGTAGTCCAAGGTTACGAGCTAGCTCTGTAGATTTCTACTGTAGAGCTCTTGTATTGTAATTTTTTTTCCAAGGTTGGCAGGTCTGAAATCCCATGATAACTGCAGGCAGGAAACGGTCCTGTTTGCCTACTACCTACCCACTAAAATACGCTCTATAGATATCTACCAACTCAGTCACCAACGTAACATCTCTGGAGTCAATTTGTCTACATTCGTCTATGTGTGTATATGTGTGTGTATACATAGAGACTGATTATTTGCTGTTATGTATAGAGTGTTGTTGAATTTGGTACTGGATCTTGGTGTACCTGTGTTTACAGTGGAGTTGGTTTGGCGGGACGGTCACTGTTGAAGGACGTTAATAAACTGTGTCCAGCTTGAATTGTATCCATAGATTTTATTTGATCAACAAATTTTATTTGTTCTTTTTCTAATGTTTCCCCATTTAGGTGGATCCAAAATTAATTGTCAGGTTAACGTGACTTGTGAACATAAAAAGCATATCTGTACTTCTGCAAAAGATTGCCAGTGGAAGACAAATGAACACTTCAAGGATATTGATAATGCAAGATGTGTTCCTAGGCATGATGGTAAGTTTCCACAAAGCTAATTTCTATGTAGTTAGTCTACAATACCTAAGGAATGCTTTCCTACAACGTATTAAATATGTGCTGTGCCTGCCTTATGTTTATGCAATGTTATATTATTATTATTATTATTATTATTATTATTATTATTATTATTATTATTATTAATAATAATAATAATAATAATAATAATAATAATAATAATAATAATATCAAATAATCCTGTTGACAAAAAAGACAGTAGGGACACAAAAACAATGCATTTAATTTAAACTGAATGTAGCACAACAAATGACAACAATGCTATTGTTTACTACTTTCAGTAGTAGAAAGAGGCAGGGGTCAGTAGTAAGGTGAGGGAGGGGTCACCCAGAGAGGAGGAGTCTTTCAGAAATAAAAACAGGAAAGGTGTCATCCAGAGAGGCAGAGTATTTCAGTAGTAAAGAGGGGGAGGGGTCACCCAGAGAGGCAGAGTATTTCAGTAGTAAAGAGGGGGAGGGGTCACCCAGAGAGGCAGAGTATTTAAGAAGTAAAGAGGGGGAGGGGTCACGCTGAGAGACAGAGACTTTCAGTAGTAAGTTGAGGGAGGGGTCACCCAGAGAGGCAGAGTCTTTCAGTAGTAAAGTGAGGGAGGGGTCACCCAGAGAGGTGGAGACTTTCAGTAATATAGAGGAGGAGGGGTCACCCAGAGAGGCGTGCTGTCAAGAAAACACGCGGTCAAAGAAGCTCTCCATGCAGGTGAAACAAGCTACGCTTAAGCTGTGAAAACAGAAAAACCTATCCAAGAAACAGAGCTACAATATTAGGATTGGTCAAATTTACAGTTTGGTGCATCCTGAGAAAGAAAGAACTCATCAATGCAAAAAGACCTGGACTCCCAATGGAAGACAACAGTGGTGGATGACTGCAGAATAATTTCCATGGAGAAAAGAAATCCCTTTACAACAAACAACTAACACTCTCCAGGAAGTAGTTTTATCAATATCTAAATCTACCATAATGAGAAGACTGCATGAAAGTAAATACAGACGGTTCACCGCACAGTGCAAGCCACCCATTAGCCTCAAAAATGAAAAGGCTAGATTGGAATTAGCTAAAAAACATCTAAATTAAACCAGCCCAGTTCTGGAACAGTATTCGTTGGACAGATAAAACCAAGATCAACTTCAACCAGAATGATGGAAAGAAAATGTATGGCAAAAGAATAGGGCTGGGCAATAAAACAATAATGATAATTATCGTGAAATTATGTGTCCTTGATTGAATTATAAGACGTAGTCGATAGAAAGTCGATAGAATAAAGTTCCGTCCATGTTTTGAGAGACAACACGAATAGCCAATGAGCCGCCCCAAACCAATCAGGTGGCTGAACTAGAGTTCTAGCCATTTCATGTTTGGCTGAAGCACACAGCACAGAGTGTAGGTGTAGCAGCAGCTTAACCCACATACTAGTAATCTGGTTACTGCAGGCGTCACAGTCGAGCAGAGAGAATAAAATAAGAGAAAATTACAGAAAACGTTAACATGAGCGACACCATTCCAAAGGAACACACCTCAACAGACACAGTCCAAAGCTCTGGGGGCCCAGAAGCACGAGGACTACGCTCTGACTCGACTTTTAGAGGCACAAATAACACGTAGCCTATACGGCTCACACACAAGAACTCGGACAGTTTGTGGACTATATATTTTACAGAGAGTCGTTTGAGAAGGAGCTACACGTGTTTTAAAGCTCCCGCGGTATCGAGAACAGTCTGAGGTTCTACACTGGACGATTAAAAAACGGTTAGCAATGAGACTTTTTAAGTGACACTACTGAAAGAAACATGTTACACGTGTTAATAATCTTAAAATAATCTGTAAGATAAGATAAACAGGTAAACAGGTGCTGTCCTGCTGCTGTGTTGATAAAGCGTTACGGGGTGTTAGAGCTTCAAGTGCTCGTGTATAGCAGTTGTACTGTTGTGATCATCTCCACTGTGCACAGCTGACAGAGCACCACACTGTGTTGTTTCTGTGTGAAACACTCCCATAACATTAGATGCATGCTTTAGTTGCGATGCGCGTTATGCTAATCGACGAAATTTCGTAATCGACTTTTATTTATTTGGGGTTGACCAAAGATATATATAATGTGATATATAATGTGTATAATGTGTTTATTTTTTTTAAAATACAGTTGTGTAATGTTCTATAGTACATTGGTTTATCATCTGACAAAAAATAAATACAATTTACCGAAATTTTGATATCTTCACTCCAAAACATCTTGGAAAAAATTCTGGTTCCATTGACTTACATTGAAAGTAAAGTATGTTTTTGGTCTCTCCTGTAAAGTTGCAATTTTGGAGATACTTGTTTTTCATTGGACAGCGACGATATGTAACTAGGGTTTCTTGGAATTTTTGTTTATTTATGTATTAATGCATTTTAATAGTATATATTTTATATCATTGTATTTTATAATTTTATATTGTATCTTTTGTATATTTTAACATTTATTTTATAACAATTGATTAATTTTTATTTACGGTATGTTAATTTAAGTCATGAATGAGTTTCACTAGTTTAAATGTTCAGGAAATTACAGCAATTTTCCTAATGTTAAAATTTGTTTCTTCTCTTTTTTAAGTGAGTAAATGTATCCGAACACATCCAAGCTTGACCTTTCCGGAGGACCTCAATTGCACCGCAACAGGTATGTTGATCAAGCAAAGTACTTTATAGCTGCACATTTTACAGCGATGTAAACATTTTCTCTTGCATTTACTTTTTTTAGTTTGAGATTTCTTTGAGAAACCAGTAAAACATCAAAAACATTGAATGAAGGAGTTCCAATCACTTCCATGTCCATAGTTGTATAAAACCAACACCTAGTCATGCAGACTGCTTCTACGCACATTAGTATTAGAGTGGAGACTGCGAGCCAGGCCTTCTTGTCCAACATCAGTGTCTGACCTCACCAATGAACGGTCAAACATTCCCATAAACACTCTCCTAAACAGTGTGGAGAGCCTTCCCAGAAGAGTTGAAGGTGTTGTAGCTGCAAAGGTTGGGCCGACATCATATTAAAGCCTATGGGTTAAGAATGGGACGTCACTCAAGTTCATAAGCGTGTGAAGACAGACGAGCGAATACATCTGACAGACAGTCTGCCATCTTTATCAAGTACATTAAAACAGTACGGGATGTTAACATGAGAATTTCGATGCCGATGATTTTCGTTTCGTTTTGTAAATGATTTACTTGTATTAAAATTTTGACACCATCATAGCTCACAGACTTAGTTAATTGTTCATCAGAGCTAAGTTCTCAATGTTCCAATGTCCCAAAAAGTCTTCCAAGTCTTCTACCACTATTGCCCAAAGTTCCATCTACTGATGTCATTATGGAACATGACTACTGTGCTGTCATAGTTCGGTAGCTGGAAAACATTACTAACAGTGGCCACTGTCCCAAATCGTTGTCTGGCTAACATATCGTCACTGGCTGAAGAAAAACAAGTATCTGCAAAGTGGCAACATTAAAAAAAAACATCAACGGAACCAGAATTATTTGTAAAGACAGCTGCTACATTCAAATGTGGTAAAAAAATAAAAATCAACAGAAATTGAGATATATGTTTTTCTTTGGACCGTGACAATATAATAACTTTATGCAACACATTTACCAACAATGTCTCCAAAAAGCTGAAGCTACAGCCAATTAACCATCAACCATGTAATGTCTCCTACATTAGTTTAGCATGAACAGCTACTGTAGCTGCTACTTTACATCAGAGACACTGCACAATTTTCTCCAACGCCACAAATGTCTGTGTGAGAAAAGCGAATCAGAATTTCATGCTAAGATACAAGCTATTAGTTGTGTTTTCCAGTGAAAGGTGAACGCTTGATGTTAGAACTGATTCATAGGTGGTCCACTGCTGCTTTGCTTAGCCTTTTTTTTGGGTTGACTTGCTGACTGCAGTGCATCCCACAACTGCAGGAGGGAGCATGGAAGAGGATTCATGGAGCCAACCCCACCATCCAGGTGGTTTCACAGATGCTCAGTTGGGTTCAAGTCTGAGGAGGCAGAGGTCCAGGGTAATACTTGGAAGTCTTGGTCAGCTCATCCAACCAGTGTGGGACATTTCTAGTCGTGTGACTTGTCGTATCGTCTTGCTGGAAGATCCCATCCACCCCAGAGAAGACAATTAGCATGTATAGTATACGTGATCTGCATGCCACAACCTTCCTTTATACTTTTTCACAGAGGACTGGATCCAAGTGCAAACATTTACTGAAGAGGTGAACAGGAGAAACAGGGCTTAGGCACACATCTGTAGTCAAAGAAATGGTTCAAACAGCATAACAAACAGGAGATCAGAGACAAAACCAAACTCTTAACCCAAAAGACAAGCCAGAGTCAAGAACCAGGATTTTACAACCATAACCCCGTTCAGAATTGCTCTGAATACAAAAACAAGACGCTGCATTGAGCCTGTGCCTGAGTCCCTATGAATGGATGAGAAACATCTGTGAAAGAAACACTCTCAAATTTATGGGGGTAGCGACTTCTGCTGTCACAAAGGTGTACTGCACCCTTTCACTGGTAAACTATTCAAATGACTGGAGAAGGCAACCAGAAGATCCATAGTTCTATATTCCTACACCTCACACGGCTAGGCTTACTCATCTATTATCTCTTTAGCCTAAATCATGTTTGATTAATGCATCATCACCACCTACTAAACATTACTAACACCAATAAGGACTGATTTAATGCTGAATCAAAAAGGATCCAAACTAATGTTCATGTTATTTTCCTCTATCCTAATTTTCAATATGTTACTCATTTACTTAATATTAGCTAAACATTATTAATGTAGTACCTCATGTGTTTGTAATAATAAGTGCATTGCTTTATATTAGTTAGTAGACACTTTGAGTAAGGTGGTACTTTTAACTTTACAGGTTTTCATCACTCCATGTGTTTATTCAATTTCTTATTATTTACTATCACAGAAAATGCCAGTGGGAATGGAGGTATGATTCTTTTTATTCACGTTCAAATGTTTTGATTGTTATTGGTCACTGTTTTTCTTTTAGTCTATTTATTAAAAGAGTGGCCACTGACATGACCATAAAGCCATGCTTATTGTCATGATCGGAACTACACCTCTCCAAAAATATTACAGGAGAAAAAAAATATGGTTTTAAATTTCACTGGAAGATTGTGCTGTCATTCTGGACCGTTTCTGTTGATCAGCTCTGTGAAAAATGTTCAAGGTTTTGTCTTTTTCAGTTACGGCAGGTTATGGGCAAGAGAGTAATAATTGCAGTGGTTTCATTCCGCCTAATAACACGACAAATGGTGAGTGAAACCAACACTGATTAACAAACACGAAAAGCTCATTTGTTCCTACATAATAAAACCTTGCCACAATCTTACTCTGTACTGTTGGAGATACATGCATTAAAGGGTTAAAACTGTGTTTTTATGATTTTTCTGTCTGAATATACAAGAAAAAATATATAAATATTAAGCAGGTGCATAACCATATATTTAAAATTAATTATTATGTATAATCTTTTTCCTTTCAGAGACATGTCTCAAACACCCTGCATTTCTCGTAGTCAGTTGCATACTTGGGCTGCTTATTGTAAGTAGATCAATTTTATGTGTTCTAAATGATTTCAGAAACCTTCACACATACAATGGAAAAACTATTTACTAGATTTTTACCTGTAATCATGCCTGCATGTTTGTATACTTACTGTAAGGCTAAAGCAGGCTAGAAAGGTGGGTGCAGGTGCAGAGTTTCTTTAATGGAGTACATACACACAATAACACAAGGCTAGGCTAACAGTCTACAATACAAACAATGTCAGACCATGACAGGGAGCAAACAAAGGTGCATAAGAAGCAAAAGGGGGATCTGGGAATACCTGAGACAGGGAGAAGACACAAACTACTAGCAGGTGATGGGCGTGACTAGAGGGTGGAGACAAGGAGAAGCAGAGAAACCAAAACAAACATAAACACATGAAAAATGGCAGGATAGTAAACAAGACAGACAGGCAGGAACAGAAACAAGGAAGGTTACTGAACACTTACTGAAATCGTGCAGAACTATGAAATGCGTTGCCTACATTTATTTTCTCAACAACACCACAAATAACATTCCTTCCATGAAGAAGTGAGAATAAGATTAGGAAAAAAAAATGCCTATTTATATCAAACTAGAGGTAGTACATGAAGAACTTCCAACATAACAATATCACCAGGAATTCATCAATGCCAAATCACTTGAAGCCTAAGTATGTATGGGCTAATGTAAGTCTCCTCCTGCGTTATTTCAGAATGAAAAAAAATAGTTTGCTTACATGCATATAGTTTATATATGTGTGTTTGGATACAGTATCTCAGACATAGTCAAGAGAGTGAGATGGTGTCATTGTATGTGTGTGTGTGTGTAAATGAAGGTGTCCATCAGTTCAGTCTCTGTGAGTTGAGGAATCTGATGGTTTATGGGAAGAAACTGTTGCGCAGTCTGGCTGTGAGGCTCCGGCAGCCTCTTCCACATGGCATGAGAGAGAACAGCGTGTGTGAGGGGTGTGTAGGATCTACAATGCTTGTATATTTTCAGACGTAGTGTGTGGTGCAAATGTCCGTGATGGGGGAAGAGTGACTACAGTAATCTTTTCAGCTGTCCTTACTATTCGCTGAGGGGTCCTGCTGTCAGGATGCTCTCTATCAGTCCTCTGTAGAAGGTGGTAAGGATGGTGGTTAGAAGATGAGATTTTCTTCTGTAGGAAATACCGACACGGCTGGGCTTTCCTGGCTACGAAGCTGGTGTTCAGGGTCCAGGTGATGCTCTCCGCTAGGTGAACATCAAGAAACATGGTGCTTGCAACGATCTCCACCAAAGACTTGTTGATATTGAACGGCGAATGATCACTCTGTGCTCTCCTGAGGTCAACACCCGTTTCTTTTGTCTCGTCCACATTCAGATACAAGTTGTTGACTTTGCACCAGTCTGTCAGTCGCCACACCTCCTGTCTGTGTGCTGACTCATCAATCTTACTGAAGAGACCAATCATGGTAGTATCATCAGCAAATGCTATGATGTGGTTTGTACTGTGTGTGGGTCAACAGAGTAAACAGCAGAGTACACTGCCCTGGAGGGCTCCAGTGATCCAGATGCTGCTCCCAATCTGGACTGACAGAGGCCTCCCAATGAGCAAGTCCAGGCTCTAATTGCAGAGTGGAGGTGTTCGGGCCCAGCAGGCTTAGCTTCCCAATGAGATGAAGTGATGTCCATGAACAGCATCCTAATATAGGTGTTCTTTTTCTCCAGTAGAGTTAGCGTCAGGTGAAGAGTAGTGGCTTTGGCATCATCTGTTGAGTGATTGGGACGATATGCAGACTGCAGGTGGTCATTACGATTCACTTGAAGCACTTCATGGTGATGGGTGTGAGTGAGACAGGGTGGTAGTCATTGAGGCAAGACACCAAAGATGACTTCAGCCTGGGGACAATGGTGGTGGCCTTAAAGCAATTTGGTACGATGGAGCTGTTTAGAGAGATGTTGATGAGAACATCTACTTGCTGGTCTGTACACTTTCTGACCTTTTACACAGGAACCTTGGACAGCTGGTCCATCAGCCTTCCAAGGTTTCCAAGGTTTTCCTCACATCAGCCATTGTCATTGGATGGAGGGCTGGTCTTTCTTGCTGAGATGTTTTTCTTCGTTTCAAACTGCATGCGAAAGTCATTCATGTGCCGCGTGTCGCGAGTGTTTTTAAAGTGTCTGTTAATTCTTCGAGCATTTGCGTGCTTGGTCTCTGATAGATTGTGACAGTCTGGTTCTCTCTGTTTTTAAGGCCGCTTTGTCACCCACTCTGAAGGCTGAGTCAGCAGCATGCACACCTAAGCTGTCATTCACAGCTTTTTCATTTATGTGTAGTGATGGTCTTGGATACAGTAATATCATCAACGCGCTTACTGATATAGCCAATCACTGAAGCACTATCAGTCACTATCAGTGGAAGCCTCCCTAAACATGCCCCATGTTTGCTTCAACAGAAATTTGCTTCAACAGCCTTGAATTGCAGGGATGGCTACTGCTGGCCAGGTTTGGAACATGGGTATAATGAAACCAGCATTACAGATGTGTGATCTGACTAGCCTAGGTGGGAACAGGGCTCAACGTGTTATGCAACGGAAATGTTTGTGCATTTGCCCCTCAAAGTCCCCATGATGATGTGCAATCTGGCACAGCATATGTAGCTAACACACGTCTTTCAAAATATTCCTGAATAAAATTATCCTGTTTTTAACAGAAGCTCCGATTTAAGACGCTGTAGGATTTATCCAGTTTTTGCAGATTGTACTAACATACTGACAGGAAGCTCCGCCTCCCCAACCTGAAGAACACTGTTATTAATTTTACAGGTCATACTGATATGCAAAAAGATATACAAGGCAAGTACTCAGACTGATAAGCAGAGTTATTTGTGTTTCCTTTGAGAGTGTTATATTGTAATTTTATATTGCAATATATATTTATCAGATAATATTCTAAATGCTTGTTTGTGACTTTAATACATCTGTTTTCTTTTTAGTGTAATAAGAGGAGTCGCTCTGCAGGTAGGACTATCAAATTAATACAGTGCTAGTACATTTTAAATATATTAAACAATCTCCTCTGTGCACAGAATTTATTGTCAAATTCCTCCTGAGCGCTGAAATAATAATGTTACAAATGTGACATAAGATGCTGCATCCCTGAATAGAGGGCAGCAAAAGATATTAACTCAAATGCAAAACGTTTTTAATCTTTCAAGTTTTACTGATTATAAGTAAAACCTGTGAGAGCTCCCCCCTTTGGCTGTTAGCAGACATAAACAATCACAACCTTCCTATGCAGACATGCCCAGTCCTGGCCATGCACAACCTGCACAGTTTAGTCACTGTCATTAATTGTTATTTGGTAATTCACAAACATGATGAAGAGGACACAATATTGGGAACTAATTCATGTTGAGTGTCTAAGTTCTCATCTACAAACAGACTTTATTTATTTAAAAGATTAAAACCTGCATACCATTTTACAGTGTTGACAGGATATATGTCCCATTGCATATATTGGGGTACTGGCCAATTGTCTGGCTGCTTGTCTGAGACCAGCTGGACCGTCTAGACCAGTAGTAAAAAATCAAACAAACAAACAATCAACTTTTATTTTCACTGGGAAATACATTGAGAGTGATCATTATTTTCAGTGCAGTTTAGAATTGTAATTTTAATCTGGTTAACTAAATTAATAAAAGATTACACAAAACATACTGATAAATGGTAACACAAACAAGATAAATAGTAAACGAATTTAGAGTACAAATAAGATTTAACTTAGAAATAGAAACCGGAATAAGAAAATACTAAAATGAAAAAAAAGTACTGAAAATTAATACAATAATATAAATAAATGTAAATAATCGAATCAAATAAGATAACTAAGATAATACATTAAAAAATTAAAATAAATATATAAAACTATTCAGGCAGAATGAACCAAACTAAAGCATTGCACTGACTGAGTCAACTGATTTTCAATTGATTGCATTAGCAATGCTATTTTTAGAGTTGGCTTAAAAAATAGTCCTGGTTGTGTGTCCTAGTGTATTTATCTCATAATTGAAGACTAGCTTGTTAAGTTCTGTTAAAGTGTAACCCTTTGTAATTTATTGTCAGGATAATTTCAGTTTTTATTTTATTATTTATATTTTAGACATTACAGGGTACTTAGGAAACACTGCAGTTCAATGTTTTAAATTTTGTATGAACATATTTGTGAGAATATACTGTAGAAATCCAGAAATTCTAATATTTCCTGAATCTGTAGAGTCTATGCTTTGATTTCCACCTTATTGTGAATACATGTAACTCACAACCAGAGTTATGAGCTCAAGAAGTGGGGTTGAGTTTCCTCACACTGTGTGTAATCAGTTATAAAACTTGAAGTTAGGAATCTTGGCGTAACTTCAGACACTGATTTAACTTTTAAACCACATATTAATAATACAAAATATATTATTTTATCATTTAACAAATAGCATATTTTCTATCTGCAAAGTGCTATAAATGCTATTGATCCATGATTTTTTTCTTTTCTTGTCAGGAAGTGGGGTGCATGGAGCAGAGGAGATGATGGAACCAGGGGACGGAAGCAAACGCAAGTTTTAATTAAAAATACTTTAAAGGGAACCCCGGCTGGTAACACTTGTAAGCCTTAACATAGTGTAATGACTAAATTATTAAGACACGTAGCAAAAATTTTTAAAAAGCAGCAGATTTATGAATAAATTAACTCTTTTATTCTAAATATTAAACATATAGACGCAGCCATTATTACTGACGCGCAATGCCTGCTGGGTAGATGGCGTCAAATGGTTGCAGTGCTAAACTTGACTGTGGTTGGAAGGAGTGAAAAGCAGTGGGAAGATTGATATTAGTCTTAACAGCTTTCACAAACATAAACAAGGAGAATAGTTAGTGAAGCAGCGTGTGGACCAACACAGCTACCCAAAGACCCCCGCTCTGCTCTCCTCACTTCAGTCTGGATGAGTTTGAGTGGTTCAGTAGACCACCACTGGTGAGAGACTTGACGGAGTCTGTTGGTTTTAAGCGTAGACTAAAACACAATGCAGTGCCACAGTTTCCCCAGACAGGAAGTCCAAAAGCTCCAGATTATGGAGAACCGCGAGAAGAACCGTGAACGTGAACATGCGCTGGATTCTCTCCTGGCATCCCGCCAACAACGTTTAGCGTTAGCGTCAGCTGCTTCTTCCTCGTTTGTGGATCCTGAAGGTGAAAGTACAGTCTTAGTAGTGAACATACTACTTCACTAATAAAGGAGTGTGAAGCTCAGAGACACTCCCGTTCAGTGTATCTAGCTGTTTACTGAGTGTGAATGTTTCCTGCTAGAAAGCGGAGCTCCTTTAACAGGCACTCTCCTTCTCTGTCAACACCAACACACAGTTTCACAACAACTCCAGCACTGTGTCCACTCTCTCCTCCACGCCTCTCTGTTCACCATTTACACTAACGTGGTGTGTGATGTCGCCGCTGATGTCAGAAATGTTGAGTTCTAGCTCAAACTGTAAAGACTGAACAGTAGCATGTTTAGCTAGCTAGCTGTGCTCAAGCGTGACGGCCGGTTACTGCAACCAACAACAATGGCGACCAGCGGGATTTTACAGAAAATCAAATAAATCTGCTACTTTTGTGATTTTGTACAACGTGTCATTACACCATGTTAAGGCTAACATCACATCACAGGTAACACAAAATTCACCAAAAAAAACACAAGGAAGAGGGCAAAACAGGAAGACTAAATACACATACTAACGAGGGACAGACAGCTGACAGGACTGATACGATCAAGGAACAGGTGACACAGACGGGGCTAGGGTCGAGCAGAGAACAAAGGGAGCATGTGACAAAGACATTAGCACATGGAACTGACAAGGGACTGTAAACAAATGGACGCCCCCCCTTAAAGGCGCAGCTCCAGAGGCGTGAAAGTGCCCCAGGAGCTCGTCTCAAGGGTGAGGCCAAGAAAAAAAACAGAACAGGAACTATACAGAACACCGGACAGGGAACTGGACAACAGACTGGACTCTGGACAAAATGGAAGACAGGACAACGGACTGGACCAACACAGACAGAGGGATTTGAACAGGAACAATGACAGGGACAAGGATGGACAAACTGACTGGAACCGGAACAACAAAACCTAACAAAACAGAAACAGGCATATAGACACACAGGGACAGGAACACACATGGTAAATGGAACAGACACAAAACCAGGAAAGCGAGATGAGACAGGACGAGGAACAAGGGCAAAACGGGGAACAGACACAGGAACACAGGGAGCAAAAACAGGGGCAACCTGGGGGACAGCCCGGGGTGCAAAGTCAGAATCTTCCTGTTGGAATATGTAAATAAAAAATGTAGTGCTTCCTACATTTATTGTAACATTTTTTTCATTGCTGATTATCCAAACCCAAGAGATTTTATGTTTTGTCGATATATTCAGGCCTGCAACACATTCCAAAACAAATTGGAAATGTAGGGCCTATAATGAAACAAAATTTCAGACTATGATGTCAACAAGTGATTACAATGATTTGCTACAAAAGCAGCTAAAAATCCATGTGGGTGGAGGGTTACATTGACAAGCCTTTGTTAAGCACTACATACAGAGTTACATTCACAAAGTCCACTTAAAACAGAAGCCTTATGTTAACCATGTCCAGCAGTGCCGTCCACTTCTCTGGGATGGGAGGGATCTAGAATGGACCACCCAACAGTGAAAATATGTACTGTGGTCAGATGATTCTGTTCTCTATATCTAATTTGGAAGGAATGGATGCTGTGTGCTCCAGATCAAAGAGGAAAATGACCACCCAGATTGTTATAAGCAATAAGTCCAAAAGCCAGTGTCAGTCGTAGTCAATGTGTCAGTGTCCTCGGCAACGGTACTGTACACTTCTGTGATGCAACATTAATGCAGAATAGTAGACCATGTAAAACCACATACTGTACACATTACAAAATCTTCCTTCCTGCTGACCGGTCCCCAGTAGAGAGTGTGTTGCACACCGTTAGACAAGTTAAACCTGAAAACATCTCTCGATGTCAAAAACGTATTTTAAATGTTGTGAGAATTTTTTTAACATCCTGTCTGAAGGCTGAGCGAACAGAAATTTTTCACTCCCTGGTGGTCAAACTAGTGTAACAGTCTAAGTATTAGCCAATATGTCCATATTACTCTCATTTGCATGTGTTTAATTGTAAAAGTCGATTAGTGAGTCTTCATATTACCTACCTGTGTACAGGTAAACTGTAACACTACCTTCACCTACCTGTATACAGGTAAACTGTAACACTACCTTCATCTACCTGTGTACAGGTAAACTGTAACACTACCTTCACTTATTCAGTACTGGTGTGCTTCCAATGCCATGGCTGTGGATATTGAGAATCTGAGTGCTAAGAAGTTCTGAGAAGGTCCATCGCTCTGACTCTGTTTGGAATATTTATTCAACTGTTTTTGGTGTATTATACTGGCAGAAAAATAAATAATGTGCCTTAGGAATACATTTGTAACTTATTTTAGCTAATAATGCTAATAATAATAATAATAATAATAATAATAATAATAATAAATATTTTAAATACCATTAACAATATAGGACGTGCATTGTTGTTTGAACAACGCAATCCTGAAGCAGCACTTTCTGGACGATCCATAACAGGATATTAGCATCATGAATTAGCAGCATGAATGTCTAGCTGAAAAACCTGCAGCAATTATGAGATACAGTCATAGACCACATTCTGTCTGTTCTTAAAGCAAACAGTGTCCAGTATTTGAAAGAGGTTTCTAACACATAAACCCAAACATGAAAATCACGATTCCCAAAGAATGATGACGGCTTCCAGTTTTCCCCAGTAAATGTTCCTGAGTAATAATTGAACAAATGTTGTTGTGGTTATTTAGTAGGAATGTGCATTTCAACTTATTTGGGCACCTGTTTCTGGGG
Organism: Megaleporinus macrocephalus; assembly: GCA_021613375.1. NCBI lineage: Eukaryota > Metazoa > Chordata > Actinopteri > Characiformes > Anostomidae > Megaleporinus > Megaleporinus macrocephalus. The sequence goes on along the minus strand of CM038716.1, from coordinate 40,040,515 downwards.
GGAAAATAAATAATTAATTAAAAACTGAAGACACTTTGCAACTGACTTGAGACTTTTATTCCTAAAAATGTTTACAATGATGAAACTCTGACTTATCTACATCCTGTATCAGGCCTGTTTTTGATGAACTCATTTAGAATATATTGTTTGTTGCTGTGATGTATTTAGTTCAAAACATACACATTGTTCAGTTTTTATGTATTTAAGGGGAATAATGAACCTGTTTTTCATACAGAATTGTTTATCTCATCATGCAGGGCAGGAATATAATCTAGTGCCTTCGCAGACAAAAAAAGTGGAGGAAGGCCCACAGGAACTATTGTCTGAGGAGGGACGCGCACAGGAACCAGTGTCTGAGGAGAGATGCGCACGTGAACCAGTGTCTGTGGATGAATAAGATGCGGAGGTTTAAGGCATATGTAAAAGTGTCTCTGAAATTAACCAGTCACTTTACCTACCTTACAAAATTTCCCCTGTTCAAAACAGGACAGAAAGAACGTAGATGTTAAGGTGCTAGAGGCTTCACCCTATTCTCTGTATTTTTTTTAATATCTGAAAGAAATGTGATCACAATTGATAACGATAATGATCAGACCCCATTATTATTAGTATTCAGTGCAGAAATCCAGCTCATTCCAAACAGTTCACTTTTTATGCAACTGTATTAGAACTCTTGTGATACGAGACACATACAGATAAACATTCACCAAGTTAAATAATAAAGGAAATGCTTAAAGGGAAAACAACATACTGTATATTGTTAAATAAACAAACTTAAACAAGGTCATTTGAAAAAGAACAAAATATTTTGTGGGTTCTAAATTTGGCACATAGATTAAAACAACCCCAGTTCATTACTATAAATGGTTTCACTGTGAACAGTATGTAAGGAATAAAATGATAATTTTAATACTACATAAGTTAATTGGTCCATCATCCGGCCAGGGTTCCTGATAAACACCCCACTGTGAAACATATTACACAGTCCAATCATATTTACAGTTGTGATAAAATATGTCGGACTATAAAGTGGAACATGTAGCAGCATCATTTCCGCAAAAGCTCCAGTAAAATCTAATTTTGGATTACATGTTTATGTTTAATTTCAAATGTCCTAATTCAGTACAGAACAATCAGCATCCGAAAGGAATTGCTCTTCCTAATAGAAGACAACAAGAGAACATGAATGGTAATGAGTGGAGCTTCTGTAACTGTCTGAAATCTCCTACTTTTGAACTACTCTGGTGAAATCAGTAGATGAGCGCGGCGAGTGTACTGAGTAATATTCATCTAGCAGTACATGATCATTAACTGGATGATCTTTCAAATATGTGACCACAGCACCCTATGCTATCCCATGATTCACCTGGAGCTGCAGATGAGTTCAAAGCCAGCTGTTTGAATGTAGCTACTGCTGGTGAACTGCTGCTTCAGAAGTTAGAGTATCTATAATAAATTCTGAATGGAGCTTTTTAAGTGATTAGTGGGACGTTTACAGTGATGGTCTTGTGTTAAAGGATGTTGGAAGTGGTGCGTCTGAGGTTGTGTTAATACTAAACACTTGTATACTGAAAGAGCTCAACGTTCTAAAGAGCTCAAGAACTTTACCGGTCCAGCAGTGACCACTGAGTCCAATTGTAGTACATACTGACTTTGTAGGAGATTTCGGATGCAGCTTATATACTTCACGATTCTTTCTGATTTTGACCAAGGTTGCTTACATATGACTGTAAAAATGAGTGCCACACATCAGTGTACTTTCTCCCTTTAACCAGCCTTCCAGTGCTCTGATTCACCAGTCTATTGACCTCCTGACCCCGCCCATTATTACACACACTTGCATACCATTGGCTGGAATTGTTTGTGTATATAAACTTTACATATTCACTTTTTTATAAAGCCTTTCCAGTTTTACTTCTGTTTTTTTCTAAGCCCTTTAAGTGATTCCTGTTTTTGTAGCTTTCTGTTTTTACCTACATGCTAACAGACTGTCGGAGACAGTTCCAAAGCTGTGGACAGGTAATGCTCAAACAACTGCAACCCACTGTTCAAAATCAAATTAAAGTTTGTCACATACAAGTCAAACACAGTACAACTAGTGGTAAAATGCCTTGATAACTGTGGCTCACATGAACCAATAAGATAATATAGAGTACCTGAGATATTAATAAAAAAGGCAAAATGTGCAACAAGTGGATGAAATGAATGTTCAACTAGTGCTGTGCAACTGACCATAAGTCCTGTGTGTGTGTGGAGGTGTAGCTTAGATATCCTGTGGACACTTAACATATTTAAGTGGATGAAGTCCCCAGGCTCTAGCCAATCAGCAAAAATTCATTTATCAGAGATGCTTTAGTAGTAACATAGCAAGGCCTATTTTAGTAATATTGATGGTTGAAAGTTTAGGGGCATCTAGTTTGTAGAATAACTGAAGAATATCTTGATTATTAATGTTTTGCTTATGTGTACAGATAAGAGATTTGACCCCCAAGGCCTAGTTTTTGGGAAACTTGATACCCAGTATTTTGTTGGCGGCTCATATTGTATAGTTACTGCATTTTATAAAATGACCAGCGAGTTCTGGTGAGTTCCGAGTGATTTATAACATATTTCCCAAATTGCTGGCAGAAACGCATTTTATTTTATTATTCTATACCTACATTTCTGTGTTTGGTAACAATGATGTGTATGACACAGCACTTTATAAAACAAGTGAAATAACTAAATAAACTGAGCTTAATGTTTTTTTATAAACTTTATCACATCAGCACAATATTTATAGCTACATATTTAGTGTAAAGTGAAAGAATCTCTTAACAATCCTCTATTCATGATGCTGTACAGATGCATGCATGAGGTCTTATATATCATAATACATTATAATACATTATAATGTCTGTCATATGCTTGTACATTTATTTATATGTAGTTAAAGTGACATGCATGTAAAAGAGTTTGTAACTTTATAATGTCAGGTTTCGTAACGTTATAGTATCTGTTCATAAGATCATTGCAAATGTGTATTTTGCAATGTACTACAACAACTGTTACAAGCTTCTGGTACACTACATGCATCATTACAAACACCAGGAAAACATTTGATTAATGAAACACTGGAAAAGATTCTGCATGGAGATTATTTAAATACATTTTAAATAAAAGGGAATTCATGTGATTTTTATTCTTAAAGTAAAGTTTATACCACTAATGATAATGGTAGTGCAAGTACATCTAGCAAGTACTTCAATAAATGAATTAAATCATACATAGGTCTACCTACATAAATAAAGTCACATGTAAAAGCTTGAACAGCCCTTGTCAAGTGAATGTTTTGTAAACTTGGAAAATAAGTTTTGGAGGGAGAACAACATTTTGCTGAAACTCAATGTATAAAATTTCAATTTTAAGGTTAACATAATGGGAAAAAACAAAGTGTAATAAATTCAGCAAATAAACAGTAATTGTGTATTAAAGTTAGGAGGTGTGTCTCTGTTCAGGATGTGTTCACTTATTTGTACAAGCCCCTCATCACTTACCTAATTCACAGAGAATATATATAAACTCTTACTCTGATTCCCTTCAGATTACGCAGCATATATACTCTTATTCTGATTTCCTTCAGATTACTCATCATATACACTCTAACTCTGAATCCTTTTAGATTACTCATCATATATACTCTTACTCTGATTTCCTTCAGATTACTCATATATACTCTTACTCTGATTTCCTTCAGATTACTCATATATACTCTTACTCTGATTTCTTTCACATTACTCAGTGTATATATATACTCTTACTCTGATTTCCTTCAGATTACTTATATATACTCTTACTCTGATTTCTTTCACATTACTCAATGTATATATACTCTTACTCTGATTTCCTTCAGATTACTCAGCATATATACTCTTACTCTGATTTCCTTCAGATTACTCACCATATATACTCTTACTCTGATTTCTTTTACATTACTCAATGTATATATACTCTTACTCTGATTTCCTTCAGATTAATCATATATACTCTTACTCTGATTTCTTTCACATTACTCAGTGTATATATACACTCTTACTCTGATTTCTTTCACATTACTCAATGTATATATACACTCTTACTCTCATTTCCTTCAGATTACTCAGCATATATACTCTTACTCTCATTTCCTTAAGATTACTCATTATATACTCCTACTCTGATTTCTTTCACATTACTCAATGTATATGTACTCTTACCCTATTTTCTTTCAGATTACTCATCATATATACTCTTACTCTGATTTCCTTCAGATTACTCAGCATATATACTCTTACTCTGATTTCCTTCAGGTTACTCAACATATATACTCTTACTCTGATATCTTTCACATTACCCAATGTATATATACTCTTACTCTGATTTCTTTCATATTACTCAATGTATATATACTCTTACTCTGATTTCCTTCAGATTACTCAATGTATATATATACTCTTACTCTGATTTTTCACATTACTCAATGTATATATATACTCTTACTCTGATTTCTTTCATATTACTCAATGTATATGTACTCTTACTCTGATTTCCTTCAGATTACTCAATGTATATATATACTCTTACTCTGATTTTTCACATTACTCAATGTATATATATACTCTTACTCTGATTTCTTTCACATTACCCAATGTATATATACTCTTACTCTGATTTCTTTCACATTACCCAGTGTATATATACTCTTACTCTGATTTCTTTCATATTACTCAATGTATATATACTCTTACTCTGAATTTTCACATTACTCAATGTATATATATACTCTTACTCTGATTTTTCACATTACTCAATGTATATATACTCTTACTCTGACTTCTTTCAGAATACTCTGATTTCTGTAACAATGTTCAAAGTATATATACTCTTACTCTGATTTCTTTCAGATTACTCAGTATATATACTCTATGTCTATTTTTTTCATATTACTCAAGGGTATATATACTCCTCAGATTTCTTTCACATTTTTAAGTGTGAATATACTCTTACTCTAATTTATTTCAGGTTCCTCTGTGTATATGTACTCTTACTATATATATACCTATCTTCTATATATATCTATCTTACTATCTATATTTATTTAAGGTTTCTCAGTGTGTATATATTCTTACTATGATTTCTTTCAGATTACTTAGATTACATATACTCCTACTCTGATTTCCTTCAGGTTACTCAGTGTGTGTATATATATATTCTTTCTATGATTTATTTCACATTACTCAGTGTATATATATTCTTGCTATGATTTTTTCATATTACTCAGTGTATATATACTCTTACTCTAATTTCTTTCATATTTCAGTGTACATGTATACTCTTACTCTGATTTTTTTCACATTTCTAAGTATGAATATACTCTTGCTCTGATTTATTTCAGTTTTCTCAGTGTTTATATATAGTCTTAGTCTGATTTCTTTCAGATTACTCATCATAAATATACTTTTCCTCAGATTTGTTTCATATTTCTCAGTGTAATAAGCTTTAAAATAATTAGCTAGATTTTTCCTTAACAGTACGATCAGTATGAAGCTGGGGATTCAGCTGTACTTCAGTGGAACATCAGTACTAACTGATACTGTTAGGAGAGATGTAAAATGTCATCATCAACCAACCAATCACAAAAAGGACAAAAAACATTTTAACCATAGAACACATATGAACACAGGGTCCATATTCACTCTGACAGCACTTTCAGTTCCATGACTTTCAACAATCTTACAGTAAATGACACGGAGACACTGTTTTGTACGGCAACCTGCTTCATGGATGGAACGCTGAAGAAGATCCCAGAGTGTCATTGACAATAACTGCAAGAACTGGTGGTAAAAATACACTTCAGTGTCATATAGTGCTGGAAAATCACTTATTTTATATATTAATATTTATATATTTTATAAATATAGACAGCTGTAGTCAAAAGTTTGGGCATCCCAGCCAAATTCCATATTTGGTGTAAACTATTTTAATAAAACTTGGTCAACCTTTCTGATCAACTGATTAAGTCAGTACTTAGACTTCCTTTGGCAGATATCACAGATTGTAAACAATTTCTATAAACATCTAGGAGTATTTATTATGCTATGCGATGTGCAACCATATTGGTATATATATATATATATATATATATATATATATATATATATATATATATATATATATATATATAAATCTACACAGTTTTTGATTGGACATAGCAACACATATTTACACTGAGAAACCTGAACATCAGAGTAAGAGTATATATACACACAGTGAAATTTGAAAGAATCTAAGGATTCTTTTGTCTATATACTCTTACTCTGATGTCTTACTCTGATCCTGTTTTTGGTGATATCCAAAACCGACAAACAGACAAAAGCCTAGCCAAAACAAAAAGGCAACAAATTCAAAGCATCAAAACACCACTAGAGGGAGTAGTTTTGCTACTACCATAACTGCTGTGCCAGAACAATTTAAAGGTAAAACAATACAGAACAACCAAACCACAAGTAACCAGATATCTCAATCAACTAAAGTGCTGTGTTTATTTTGTTGAAAGGAGCATGATTTAGCTGTCTGCAAAGTTTTTAAGCAAAAATCTAATGAAGAACAGGTGGAATCCTTGAGAAGCAATGGGCTATGTTTTGGATGTTTAAAAAAAGGACACATGAGCCAAAGTTGTCCAAAACGTATGGCATGTCATGTCTGCCACAAAAGCCACCCAACAATTTTGCATATCTAAAGGAAAGCTTGTGCCAGTGAAAGACAACCTCTTATGCTGCAGTCTAAGGAATCGACTATGTCAAGTGCTGACTCCCCATATAGTGCCAGCGAGACGGCGTATCAGTGCAACACGAGCAGTGGTTTTTGCCTTGACATTGTCCAGATGTTGTTTAAAAAACAGTGATTCGATTTAGCTTCACTCCAAGGTATGTCGGGGAGTGCTGGGCCTGTAGCTGTACATTGTCAACCATGATGTTGATCTCACGGGTTGCTTCCTTGTTATAGAGGTGAAACATTGTTGCTACAGTTTTATCAACACTGAGCTTGAGACGCCAGTTCTTCAAGTAAGAGGACAAGATGTCCATGTCCTTGGAGAGGCCCTCCTCTGCTGCTTCAGATGGCCAGGTCGTCTGCGTAGCAGTACTTCCGGGATGTTGTTACAGGTAGATCGTAAATATAGATGTTGAACAGCATTGGTGCCAGCACTGAACCCTGTGGGACACCGTTCCTGAGCTTTCTCACCCTGCTGCTTTGGCCGTTGCTGGTGTGTAGCAGGAAGCTGCAGTTTCTCAGCATCTCCATAATGAAGCTCACCATGTGCTTGTCTGGGATGGTATCCAGAAGCTTCATATGTAGCCCACGCAACCAGACAGTGTCGTAGGCAGCTGTAAGGTCCAGGAAGACGGCACCAGCTTTCTCCCCTGCCTGAAAGCTATCCTCTATGTCGTGGCACAGGAGGGTCACCTGGTCTGTTGTTGATCTGCCACTTCGAAAGCTAGCTTGTACTTTAGGCAGCTGGGGGTCAATTACTGGGGTGAGGCGCGCCAGGATGAGATGATCGAGGAGCTTGTATGGTACACACAGCAGTGAGATGGGCCGGTATCTCTTAGGGTCATCACTTGGATTGTTTGGCTTCAGCAGGGCTATAACCTTTGCATGACGCCAGATCTTAGGCAGCTTAAGTACTAAAGGCATGCAGTGAAGAAGGAGCAGAGCCAATCCGTTACCTTCTTGCCTTGGTGTTTTATGTACTCTGAGTGAATGCCATCTATGCCTGGTGCCTTGCCAGTCTTCAGGCGTTGGATTGCCAATTCAAGTTCTTGCGTTGTGAAATTGGTAGATAGGTTGGAATCGCACCCTGGGGCCCTGAGCAGCTCATGGACTCTTGCTGATGTCTGTCAAGCGGAGTCCTTGTCTGCATTAGGGCAGCGGCCATTACTTAGCAGAAGCGATGCGATAGAGTTTGCAGTGATGGGACATTGTGCCGGAGTTGTTGACCTACCGATCAGCTTGTTCAGGGTCTGCCACCCCGGTCGGCTGGAATGTGTAAAGTCGATTGACTCCCATCTTCTCAGTCCAGCGTTTCCTACGTTTCTCGGTTAACCTACAGAGTAGATCATCTGCTGCTTTGTCCCTGTCTTCGCTAGTCTGCGATTCCATGTGGGCGCGAAGTAGGTTTTCACATGCTTCGTCCCAGCAGGGGACATAGGCCTTGTGTACACCGCGGGGGATGTTATTCTTGGCGGCCAGCAGCATCTTGCAGTACGAGACGTAGGCATCGTTTAGGTTGTTAGAACACGGGGGTAATAGACTGGAAGCTGCCTTGCTGACTTGTTTGGTGAAGCCTGCCCAGTTTGCTTTCCGAAAATTCCACCTCTTGACAGCCCTCCCTTGCACAGGCTGAGCCAAAGACGTGATAGTAATAAGCGACGGTCGATGGTGTGACCGGGGAAACATGTCCAGGGTGCTTCTTATGGGAAGTGGCTGGTTGTTATGCCATTTTGCAAATGCCAGGTCTGGATTGGTGGTACTGTTCTATTGGGCAGAGTAGAATGTACATGGTTCCTTTGGGTCATATAGGAGTGTTGCATCTACAGTTGAGGCCCAATTTACCAGAACTTCACCATTACTGTTGGAACTGCTGTAACCCCAGTCTGTGTGATTAAAGTCGCCAGCGTACACAGCAGGGGCTGGGACATCTGGCAGGTACGATGGAAGCAGTCTGCTGGGAGGTGGTTTGTAGATGTTGACGAAGGTGATATCATATACTTATGTTATTAACCATTCTATCTCTGCCCCCTCTGAGGATTGTCCGGCGGCTGACCACACCATGTCTTTGCGAACAAATGTTGCAATGCCATGGTGTTTATTGGCAATGTGATCAGCCAAGGTGTACCCAGGAACCCTCAGGATGTTCTTGTTTTCCATTTGGGTCTCCTGCAGGGTGATCACTGTTACATTGTTCTTGATGGCTATTTGCTCAAGGACGTCAATTTTGGCAGTGGTGAGACCTTCAATGTTGAGCTGGAGAAGTGCTAGTGCAGGGGCTTTAGGCTGTGGACAGTGTGAAGACATTTGTTTCACTTGAAGGGCATGCAACTTAGCAATGTGCTAATCCATCAGTACAAGTCAATCGAATCGCTATGAATACCTTGGAAAAATTGCTAATTAGGCAGTATAATCAAGATTTTGTGGAACAACATTATGATGAAAAGAAGGGAATGTCTATGGAAGACCAGCAATTCATGAAAATAGAGTCTACAGAACTAAAGCACGGACATTATTACTTGAAACTGCCCTTTGGAAATGCTGACGTGAGCATGCCATACAACAAACACTTGGCTCAGCTCGGAGCACAGCACCTACTTCACTGAGTACAAGAGCTTCATGAATGATGTGTTTGAAAAGGCATATGTGGAAATTGTGCCTCAAGACCTGTTAGAACAGAAAAGTGAACGAGTTTGGTATATTCCACATCACAGCGTTTATCACCCACGTAAAAAGACTTTACGTGTGGTGTTTGATTGTGCCTCATCTTTTGGTGGAACCTCTCTAAATAAAGCACTCCTACAAGGCCCTGATCTAACCAACACCTTGATTGGTGTATTGCTTCGATTTCGAAAGGGGCCATTTCATTTATGACTGACATAGAAGCTATGTTTGACCAAGTTTGTGTAGCAGAAGAAGATTTGGATTTTCTTTGATTTCTTTGGTGGCCCAACGGAGATCTCAGCAAAGACATTAAAGAATACAAAATGGTTGTACACGTGTTTGGGGCCATATCGTCACCAAGCTGTGCATCATATGCCCTGCTAAAGACAGCTGATGACAACAAAAAAGACTAACCTGAGTCACGAACACCATTCAAGAAAGCTTTTATGTTGACGACTGCTTGAAGTCCACTGACACTGTTGAGCAAGCAGTTTCTTTATATAAACAGCTCACAGACGTATGTGCTAAGGGAGGATTTTGACTTAATAAATGGGTTTGCAATCATCGTTCTGTGCTTGCTGAAATTCTGAAGGACGCCAGAGCTACAGGTATAAAGTCACTGGATCTTGATAAAGACCTGCTCCCCATGGAAAGAGCTCTTGGAATCCAGTGGGACGTGGAGTATGATGCTTTCACTTTAAGCATGTCTCTTAAACCCCACTTAACTACAAGACGAAGTATTTTGTCTATGTCAGCTGCTTTTATGACCCTTTTGGCACCAGTCATTCTCTCTGCCAAGCAGATTCTTCAAGGATTGTGCAAGTCCAAGATCGGATGGGATGAAAACATCCCACAAGACTTAGTTCAAGAGATGGAAAGATCGATTGGCCATGTATCAGTATCGGCTGATTTTTAATCAAAATATGCGATCGGTGATCGGCTTATATTTCTCCAATTTAGCCGATCCCGAGAGCCAATCAATGACGTTAAACAAATGAGCCTAATTTCTGTATTTCCAGCTAGCATTTTTTTAAACCCCCTCCGGCCAGGTCCGTGCAATTCCCATCTGAACCACTAGGTGGAAACACATACCCTTTCATTTTCAACAGACTGACTAAAGCGGCGCACCTCGCGAGAACAGTTTTCCTTTGCATTGCGTCTGCCTGGCAGCTTGGCAGCTGAATACAGTGAGTATTAGCAAACAGCAGAGCTAGCATGCACAGCTAGCACAAAACAAACAACCCAGAGAACCGTGCAGACCAGATCTGACCAGTACGAACAGTACAGCAGCAGCAATTCAATATCTACATTTAATGATTACAGTTTTTTGTTTAAAATAACCGTTTAAGGACTGCAGTTTTTACTGCATTTATTTAATTAGCTTTTTTCATTTTAAATTAAGGGTCTAAATGTAATGATTGCAGTATTGGCAATATTTGTATGATTTATGTTGTTTATTTACTGTTAATTTTGTTAAAAATATTATGCTTTTTCATATGAGCTCGTTAAAAATGGTAATAAACCAGTTTTGACCATGTTTCATGACTTGCTTGCGCTTATAACTACATGTAGCCCTGCCGTGGCATATGGCCCCGCCCTCTATCGATATCGGCCGATCGATCGCGCTGAAAGGTGATCGGCGATTGGAATCGGCCTTAAAAACGCTGATCGGTCCATCTCTAATTACACCTAAAGGCTTTGGTGAAATATCAACTGCCCAACTGCACCAGACGCTAGTAAGGAAGGATTTAGTGCAGTCTCTTATCTTCAACTGCTTAACAATAAAGGGGAGGTCAGCGTTACCTTTGTTATGGGGAAAGCTAAAGTAGCTCCACTGAAGCATACTGCTATACCCAGGCTGGAGTTTGCAACGGCAGTGTTGTCTGTGCGCCTTGATCTGATGTTAAAAACTGAACTACATATGCAAACAGAAGACTCTGTATTCTGGACAGACAGTATGCCTGTACTCTATGCCGGTACATTGCAAGTGCTACAAAGAGGTTTAAAACATATGTAGCAAATAAAATTTCTGTTATTCGAGCATCATCACAAGTAACACAGTGGAGATACATCAGCTCCAAGCTTAACCCTGCTGATGCTGTGTTGCGTGGCGTTTCCACAAAACTATTCATCAAATCCCAGAACTGGATTGGTGGTCCAGACTTTCTGTCCAAGCCTCAACGTCTTTGGCCAGAAAAGGTTGAACTACATGTAGTTCCAGATGCTGATCCAGAAGTGAAAGCTGAAATTACAGCATGTGCCATTCTTCTGAACCAAGAAGGTAGTCCAACCAGTGGGCTTTTAACTATTTCTCAACATGGAGACAGCTCAAACGAGCAGTAGCATGGATAAAATAAATGCTGTGGCAAAAAATGCAAATAAAAGGGAAAGGAGAACACACTGTAAAGCGGCATACTTGTGTTAAGCAAGAAAACCAACAACCCAGACAAACACTTTTGGTGGAAGACTTGACTAAAGCAGAAAAGGCTATTGTGTGTTTTATCCAAAGACAGTCATTCCAAGATGAAATTACTGCACTGCAGAACGGACCCATAAAGAAATCTAGTTCACAGTATAAACTTGATACAGCGCTTGTTGATGGAGTCCTAAGAGTTGGTGGTAGGCTAAGTAGGTCAGCTTTGCCAGAAGTAAAGCCATGTCTCCAAACTTATTCTTCAGTCCATTCATGTTGGTCATAGTGGAAGAAACCACATGCTTTCTACCCTTCGACGTCGGTACTGGATACCTCATGCTAACTCTGCAGCTTGCACTGTTATTAAAGAATGCATTGTATGCCAGCGCCAGCGCCAAAAACCAGGTGAACAAAAAATGACAGACCTTCCAGCTGACAGGTTGACTGTAGATCTTCCTCCCTTTACCAACGTTGGCATTGATTACTTCGGCCCAATAGAGGTAAAGAAAGGACGAACTTCAGTTAAAAGGTATAGTGTCATGTTCACTTGTTTGACTTGCCGTGCAGTACATCTGGAATTGGCACACACTCTCAACACAGACTCCTGCATTAATGCTATCAGGAGGTTTATTTGCAGACGAGGACAAGTTAAAGAAATCCGCACTGACAATGGGACTAACTTTGTGAGTTCTAACCTTGAACTGAGGCAAGCTGTAAAACCTCTCTAATGCAAGATGGCATAAAATGGATTTTTTAAACATTCCTCATGGAGCCCACCATGGTGGTGTTTGGGAACATTTGGTTCAGCAGGTAAAGAGAGTGCTGTGTTCTGTATTGAAACATCAAGTAGTAGATGATGAAGCTTTGCACACGGTCTTGTGTTTTCAAAACTCTGTAAAGCTGCTTTGAGACAACATCGTTGTAAAAAGCGCTATATAAATAAACTTGACTTGACTTGACTTGAAGCAGAGGCAATTCTGAATGACCGTCCTCTTACACCATCATCTGATGACCCAAATGACCCCAAACCACCTTTTGCAACTTAAAGTAAAACTACTCCTTCCCCCTGGTCTGTTCAGAAAGGGAGACTCTTATGTACGCAAATGCTGGAGACAAGTCCAATATATCGCCGACTTATTTTGGAAAAGATGAGTCAGAGAATACCGGATATGTTTGCTAATGGAAGCAGTGTCAATTCTACTTCAAAAAAAAGGAGGAGGGGGGTTAAAGGCATTTATATGTCATGTTATGTACAATTTGCTATTATGGATTTGCTGTAAAAAGGTAATTGATTGCAAGGCAACAATTAGGGGCCGGGATGTTGAAGCCAAAAAAATGAAAAGATGTTTTTGTGGTGAATATAATTGTTATGATTTGTTTTGTATGTGTGATGCAAGACATTACGTAGATTGGGGGGGCGTTTCCGTTTGTGTTAAGCACCGGGACGTAGGTCACGTTATAAGTATTGGGAAGACACGCTGATGGGAAGTTTTTAATGTGGTTCAAGCTGCTGCGGCAAAACACAGTTTAGACTGCTTCGTGGCGCTTCAGTGACTTTTTTTTGCCCCAGTTTACGTATGCCGTTTAATTGGAAACAGTGGTGCTTATTTTTATGTTTTGGGGTAATAAATCCCGTTAATGCTTTGAAGTCGTCAAATGAAGAGTGTACAACTACCGCAGACACCACACAACCTTTGACCTGTGACAGCAGCCTACTGTAACAATCCTACCTGGACTATAAAAGCCTGTCTGTTTGTTGTATTGCCAACCTGGTCTGTTGCCTTAATGAGTGGTCTACATCTTTTGCTGATCTAGTTTTTGACAGCTGGAGGGACGCATGATAGACATAATGTTAGTACAAGTTTATGGCTGTGTTATGCAAGAATTAAGTTGTCTGCTGAAGAAATTATTCCATGGCATGCTACTGGATCATAACAAACAAACAAGGAAAGAAAAACACAACTATCAACTAAGGCCTGGCCTAGACACGCTTGAGGCTTTTTAAAATTAAGAGTTTCAGTCTTTAAGGCCTGGCTCACACTTGCTTGTGGCTTTTTTTTTTTACTTAAGACTGCCCACACATGCTGTTTTGGCAGCACTGCTGTTTTGGCAGCACTGGATTGTGGTTCACTTGCTACCTGTAAATTGTCCCCAGTCACAGGAAATACAAGAACTAAGTGTAACAGAATGAGATCCTCCTTGTTCATCTCTCTGTGGGGTAAGAATGTTTTTATATTTTGCAGAATTCTCACTTTTTCTAAAATTGTGTTTGTTTAACGAGGTACCGGCTTTATCTTAAAATAAGCGTTAGCTAGATTTTTTCTTAACATGTCTTTTAAATGAAGAGTTCACTGGACAAAAACCCATTTCTTATCTCCAAGGTGTTGCATTGGGCAGTGTTTGGATTACGCAGTGGTCAACCAGAGATCAATATGAAGCTGGAGATTCAGCAGTGCTTCAGTGCAACATCAGTACTCATGGAGAAACTCCTGAGAGATGTAAAATGTCTTGGGTCATCATTAACCAACCAATCACAAAAAGGACAAAGGATATTTTAACCATAGAAAAATATCAACACAGGGTCCAAATTCATTCTGACAGCACTTTCAGTTCCATGACTTTCAACAATCTTACAGTAAATGACACTGAGACTGTGTTTTGTACGGCAACCTGCTTCATGGATGGAACGCTGAAGAAGATCTCAGGAAGTGGGACGTCACTGACAATAACTGCAAGAACTGGTGGGTAAAAATACATTTCAGTGTCATAGTGCTGGAAAATCACTTATTTTATAAATTCATATAGACAGCTGTAGGCAAAAGTTTGGGCACCCAAGCCAAATTCCATATTTGGCATAAACTATCTTTATAAAACTTGGTCAATGTTTCTGATTAACTGATTAAGCTTGTAAACATGTTCTATAACCATCTAGGAGTATTATTATGCTTTTTGATGTGCAACCATATTGGTGTGTATATATATATATATATATATATATATATATATATATATATAAATTCTTTATATTAAATTTCTAGGTAATTCGTCCCATTTTTTCCCATTAAGAATGAATGGGATGGAAAACTGCATGCCCATCTACTGTACTTCTGCTAAAACTGAAAAACAGAATTTTGCATATGCCAACTCAGGGCAGACCCCCAACCTAAAATCAATGATGGTTTAAGTCAGGGGTTCCCAACCTTTTGCAACCCAAGGCCCACTTAACCCACCCCAAAACTTTCCACAGCCCCCCGGAATATTTTTTATAGCCGTTTAAAACCAAATACAGTGCAACCATCCATACGACCTATGAAACTGACTGCATAATCACACAACAAAAGAAACTAACCATTTACAGTACTTTTTACACTCACCTAATGAGATGGCTGATGTTGTCTGCCAGCTACCAAGTGGTGGATGTCAGGTTGAAGTGCAGAAAGTTGCAAACGGAGGTCTGGCTCAACATTAAGCCTATTCCTGTATTTGGTCCAGCCTTTGCTATAAGCTGCGCAACACGGTAGGAAGCCTCAACAGCTTTAGCATTATCGGTTCCAGAGCAGGCCAATTCAAGGGTCTTTTTCCTGCTTTGGTCTTCTTTAAGTTTGTTCTAAAAAAGAATCCACAGGTTTAGATGCATACTCGCTGTGCTTAGTCTCCAGATGTCAACGTAACTTGGTTGGCTTCAATGCTTCATTTGCCAAGACCTCCGAACACACAGCGCAGAGTGGTAGCGGCTCGTTTTCTGTTCCTGTGCTTGTGAAGATAGAGCTAGCTACTCACTACTGTATTTCCTTCTTTTGGATTTATGCTTGCTTTTCTCGGTTCTCTCAGTAAGAGATACAGCGGCTGCTTCACTTGTAGACGGTCCAGCTTCAGGGTCTTTTATTGTCAAAGACCCTGTTTTTAACCATTTATCCATGATGTGTACACAAGACAACAGCTTCACTCAGACTGAAGTAGCTAACTAACTGGCTAGTTAATCCACTAGCTAGCGCTGCGTGTCATGTGACTGTACTATGCAAAACCAATCAACGAACTCAAACTAAACACATTTTGTTTTGCAAATAAACGAACTAAATATGATGAACTATCTATTTACTGGAGAAAAAACACTTAGCAAAAAAAAGAATTTTTGGCCTATGGCCCCCTTGCAGTACGTCTGCGGCCCACAGGTTTAAAACCACTGGTTTAAGTCATATTAATTTTTGGCCCCATTCAAACTCTATTGTCTCCTTTAATCTACAACTACCAAACTGCATGTACTCAGTTTTGGGGCAGAACCCCAAACTCTAATCCACAGACAAGACCTGCACTTCTCTATTTGTCTTTTGTTCATCCCTCGTTTCTCCCATAGAATCCCATTCATTTTAAACAACACCTAGCAACGACTTGTCAACCCCCAAAAAAAGGACCACTCAGTAAAAACCTTGTACACCATGGCAACCTAATACCAATACCTCAGCAACCACCAGGAATACCTTCTTTCAGAAACTGCTCCTAGTTTGCTTAAGCTGTGTAACCATTTCTTTCAGGAAATGCACTTTTCTAGTTTTACTCTCTCTTCCTTGCGGGTAGTTCTGAGATATTCCTGGACCATCTTGCTTGGACAGCCTGCTAATCATTGTCCTGTTGTAGAAGCAAGCAGTTCTTTACTTTAACGTTTAGCCTACTGAGCTACTGGCTACTGAGTATTCAGACATACTAGCCACGCTCGCCTACTGATTTCACGGCATGTAGGCGATCTCAGACACATCGAACATATTTTCCTGGAGTTGATCAATTGTTTTGTGTTCTGTATATAGTTGTTCAATAAAGATTCTGATTCGTATCATAACACTTTATAGAGCCTTATTTCAGGCCATTACAGTATTGGAGTAATTCTATTTTTTTAAATGCTAAAGAATTACTTTATGTGTTTTTACAGGCTTTACCAAACTGTTAATACACAATGCACAAGTTAGCTTAACTTCGTAAAATGTTTTTGACCAAAAGTATGGAGACACCTGTAGGTTGCTCCCATATGAGCTTGTTTATTATCCCAATCCAAAACCGTGAGCATTGATATTAAGATGCCCCTCTTTGCGGTTAGGCTTTCTGGGCTTTTTGGTTTTCAGTTAAAAGAGCATTCAAGTGGTCAGGCTCTAATATTGGACATAAAGGCCTAGCTTACCTTTAACATTCAGTCCATCAGTGGGGTTAAGGTCAGGGATTGTTTCAGCACTACATTTATAGCATACGTTTCTGGCTATAAATTATTCTGCCTTCACTTAAAAATCCAGCTTCTTCAGCTAGGCAAGTAGATAACTCATCCAAACACTCTTGAATTTGAATGGGTTTATTGCCATTGCCATTCAGTGGAAAAGTGCGCCAGTAAAACTACAAAACAAAATAGTTTTAATGAATATACAATATACAATATATACAATAGTGCTAATACGCCGAGGAAACTCTTGCTGAGGCCACATTTAACAGCCAGGAAGTTAACAAACACTCAAAATGCACAACTTAAGCTTTTCAATACCAAATAATCCAATTAACTTTAGCATGTTAAGTATAGCATCTACTTACAGATGATGCTTTAATGAATGATTACAGGCAGGATGGATGAAGATGCATGTCAACTGTATGCATGTCTAATGTGGAGCTCACAATGTGCTTCGATACCATAAAAAAACCCTTAAAAAATTGCGCCACAAGGTGGTGTGGAGTATTAGTGAAGTTGTGCCATCTAGTAGAATGGAGTACTAGCAACAAATGCCAGAATATAAATCTTACTTTTACACAGAATATTTAAAAATATACACTTCAAATGGTCTACTGTTTTAAACCCACCCAGTTTTCATGTATATAGCAATGAACTAACCCATACACACCAATCAGCCATAACATTAAAACGACCTCCTTGTATCTCCACTCACTGTTCACTGTATCAGCTCCACTGACCATACAGGAGCTCCACTTACAGACTGTAGTTCATCTGATTCTCTGTATACTTTATTACTCTGTTCTTTAATGATCAGGACCCCCACAGGACCACCACAGAACAGTTACTTTTAGGGAGGAGGATCATTCTCAGCACTGCAGTGACACTGACATGCTGGTGTCAGTGGATCAGACACAACAGTGCTGCTGTTTTAATGTTATGGCTAATTGGTATATATATGCTGACCATATCTGCCTGAATGGAAATGTGTGTACTGAGTGAACATGTGTGTGTACAGGTTTTCAGCTCAAAATAGACTTCCAGAAATGTCCAGACACCTTCCCTAAGCATAACCAACTGTGTACTGCACCCAGAAGTCTGTTCAGAGGTGCAAACACAAGATTTCTGTAGGAAATTCCTGTATATGTACCCAGACACTGACATTTTTAGAGAAATTGTAAAGGTCAGTCAATTCCCAGAATGACTACGCACTCTGTGGTTTGGGGAATGTACAGTTTCAAAACCGTGTGACGTTCTGTAGATGTTTTTGTAGCAGAGCATTGACTCTTATCCTCACATCCTTTCATCTGTGTTTAAACACACGTTTCTGAAACACAGCAGAAGGTATGCCACTAGCGTCTGAACTGGACAGCAGCCGAAGGCAGAGGTGGGTTTCTACATTCCTACATTATGTCATTTTACTTTAAGCTTGAGTGTCTGTGAAAAAAGGGGAACTCTGTTCTTCTCTGTTAGTTGTTTTAGTTCATCACTTTTAGTTCCTAAAAAAAAAAATATATATATATATACATACAGCAGTCGCTGTCCAATGAAAAACATCTTTATTATTGTTAATTTTAAGTTTTCTGTATCATTTAAGCGCCGCAGCTGCTGTTTACATTGTGTGACAATTTTATCAAAAGTGGACCAATAGAAATGCTTCAAAATAACTTTCTTAAAAATAAAATTCTGGTTCCATTGACTTTCATTCATTCATTCAATACAAAGTAAAATGAATATGTCATTGTGAGAGAAGTAGATCATATCTTAAGCTCCAGTTTGAAGAACAAAGTGTAGTTCCAGATTTCTCCTGGACGCCCCAGACATTGTATGAATGTATTCAGTTCCTTCAGCAGCAATCTTGATTTAGCTTAATGAAGTACTGAGCAGTCAAAGCAGGTATTAGATGACAACTGGATAGATGTGGCAGCCCTTGATGTTGTCGTTGAAGCTCTTGTCATTTGAATACCTTGTGTTCATCATCTTCCTCGTCTGCTGTAGATGATGTACTCGCTGTGTTTGATGCTGCTGCTGTTCCATGTCAAGACTCTGTCTGCTGGTAAATTACAATTCATGTTTAAATAGAACTGACTTTTCCAATCTAAGCCAAGTAGAATTCAGTTCAAGAATTTGTATTTTCATGTTATTTTTCTTTGTAATTTGGATTACAGCAGTTACACAATGTAAAGCTGAATAATTAGGTATGATGACCATGGGTGTGTCTCAGAACCTAGTGAATGTCTAAGTAGGCTGTCTAGGTAGGCAGCTGTGTAAGTAGCAGTGTTCTCTCCTCATCTCTCCTCATAAAACAGATTACTGAGACGCTATAGTTAGAGAGAGACTGTGCCACGGCTTGTTCCCGCCCACTGCAGCACGCCACCGGTGGTTTAGCTTGTTGGCAAGCTACCGGCCAGCATCCAAAACAATAGCCTGAGGCTTAAAAATCTTTTAGCATAAATGCTAATGGCTCGAGTATAAAATGGAAAAATGGTCAGAGACTCGTTACAGAGTTGTTAATAAAATACTCTTTTGTGTGATTATATGACAAAAAACACATTAAAACTTGGAAAATGTTGGAAAAAGTTCTGCCTGCGTTGCATCATGCGATAGCCTTAGCAGCTGGGGAAGCGTTCAATGCTTCCTTAAAATCAGGTCTAAATAAGGCTCCTAAGTAGACAGTATGTTTAAGGTATGTAAGTATTGGGACAGTCTACATGTCGGGAGCGCATACTATGACGTAAAATGCTGCCTATGTAGACCCTCACTAGGTTTTGCTATAATATAAACAGTGTCATGCACTACAACACATATGATAAGGTTGTAGTATATTTTCTGGATCAGACCACAACAGTGAGAGAGAACCAGAGCTGTTGGACCTGGCACTGCTTAAATTATTATTTATTTATTTTTTAAGAACAATCATAACTTTTACATGTAGTGTCCATTTTATAGAGTTTGTTGTTTTTAGCTAACTAAAAAACTGCTATCTACTAGCTGACTACAGGTATTAGCAGTTAGCAACCAAAGCTAACTGGTTATCAGCACAGAGAGCTGCTGTAGAAACAACAGTAACTACAGCTGCATTGTTTAGGAATAGAGTAAACATTAGTAATAGCTTTAAGCTGCTGTGCTCACTTATACGTCCTGTTTTAACAGTGTCTTCAATGTTCTTATGAACAGATTCTATAATGTGTTATATAACCTGACTTTATAAAGTATATTATATTTAATTATAACTACTTAAGAGCAATTATAAGCTCATACCTTCTATCATAAAGTATATGTAATATAACACTTTATTAATGTATTTATAATGCATTATGAATACTGGATTCATAGACCGTGTTACTGAATTATCTTTGTTAATGTTATAAACCATGTTGAAGTGCAGATTCACTTTAGCTGTGTTGATAGCCGCTGTTGTAATGTGTCCAGGTGTTATGCAGGAAAAATACTAGAGTTAAGATACCATTATCATTACCGCTGTCCAATGAAAAACATGTCAATCTCCATTTTT
The DNA here is from genome assembly GCA_021613375.1 of Megaleporinus macrocephalus. NCBI lineage: Eukaryota > Metazoa > Chordata > Actinopteri > Characiformes > Anostomidae > Megaleporinus > Megaleporinus macrocephalus. The sequence goes on along the minus strand of CM038716.1, from coordinate 40,019,935 downwards.
GTCGATTTTTATTTTTCTACATCATTCAAACATGACAGCTGCTGTTTACGTTGTTTAAAAAATTCATGATGAATGGATCAATAATAATGCTCCAAAATAGCTTGGAAAAATTCCTGGTTTCATTGACTTACATTGACTGTTTTTGTCCTCTCCTGTAAAGTTGCCATTTTGGAGATACATTTGTTCTTAGGACAGCGACAACATTCATGTTAGCAGCGTTCTAATGAGTGGCAATTATAATGCATTATGAAATCTAACATTAAGAACTTATGTATTCTTGCTTTATAAAAGGTTGTGCATGTAATTATATCTACCTAAGAGCAACTATACACACGTATGCCAAGCATTATAAGCTAGTATGCATGCTGTAGTATATAGTGCCTTATAAATGAACTTATAAAGTGTAATGAACAAAGGATTCAATGAATGTTATGGATGTTTCTTTCATTTAGTTTTTCAACAGGTACAAATAAAATGTGATGTCCAGAACAACATAACGACACAAGCATGCCTGGAACCAGATTTCTGCACATGGAAAATTGACTTGATGACATGTGATAGTAAGTCTCATAGTCAGTGATTATACTTCTCTTTTGTATTAGTGTATATACATTAGTGTATATCATTGCTGTCCTATAATCTCCAATTTTGTTGATTTTCATTATCCTATATCATTTAAACACGACAGCTGCTCTATATATCCTGTGATATATATATTTCATGATGAATGGACCAATAGAAATGCTCCAAAATTGCTCTGAAATAATTGTGGTTCTACTGACTTACATTTAAAGTAAAGACAGTTTTAGTTCTCTGTAAAGTTGCCTTTTTGGAGTATTTCTTTGGACAGCGACAATATGTTTACAAATGTTTCTGTAACTGTAGATGTTTCTTTAATGCTTAATATTTGTTTGTTTTTGGAGCCAATAGAAGAGAGTTTGATGCCTGTGCTTCACATTTCTGATTCCCCAGCTTTACAAATGTACTGCATTGAAAATGATAACCTACAATCCGTCGGCTTCTGTAACTCCAGTAAAGAATGTGGATTTGATGGCTTTCCTGATAAATTGTTTGGTAATTTAGAATGTGAAATCACGAAAGGTACGTAGAAATACTTGCTACTATCTAAATATCTACACGGTTCAAAGCACAATCACTGTATTAGCAGACCACAGTGACCATGGGCCAAATTAATAATATGGGCCTCATTTTTAATAAACAATTTTGGTAAAACTTCAGGTATCCGTTGTCACGCCTCACTTTGACTCTGTAGCCAGGTGATATATATATATATATATATATATATATATATATATATATATACACACACACACATATGTTCACCAGTAAGAACAGCAGATATGATTACAACAGATATAAATAATCATACATTCAATACAAAGTAACATGAATATACATGAATATGTTATTGTGAGAGAAGTAGATCATATCTTGATACTCCAGTTTGAAGAACAAAGTGTTCCAGATTTCTCCATTCCATTATTCCATTATTGTTCAAATAATACTGGGTTGTTTAGGAGAAGCTTGGAAAGGGTTAAATAAACACACTGACGTATGGAAAAGCACTACTTACTCTATTAATACTGTTTAATATTTAAATAATACAGTGTTTGCTGAGTAAATAAAAGCTTCCAGTCTATAAAAATAGCTTTTTATATATAATAATGTTCACAAGTGGCCTAAAACATTTGCAGTCATAAAAATATTGTAATATAGTACGCCACTTTATGGTTGAACGTCCATACTGTGGTGCTACAACATTTTTTATGTGTGTGATTATAAACATTTATCTTCAGTTACAAAGTGTTATGTCATGTATACATTTTAGCATTATGAATGCTTTATAGATCTGTACGGCTGCATTAGTAATGCATTATGTATACCAGACTTATAAAAAGCGTTACAGAAATTTAGAAGCCATTATGACCTTCACTGATGTTTTCTTATTTGAGGTAAGAACAGAATCTACACACAGTCGAGAGCACAAACATACAAACGGTTTGAATCAAACGCAGACTGTTTCTTTGGATCTTTCTTAATAAAACATTAAAGAAAAGCGTGTTGGTGAATGAGGTGTGTGTTTATCTGACAAAAAATTGCAAACTTTTGTTCCAAAACGCTGGGATAATGTGTGAAATACAAAGTGGTAAGTAATCTTGGGTAGCATGAATGTAGTAGTAGGTTATTTGAAGCTTATCAATATATCTTTTATTTTGTTCTACTCTTCTTTTTGCTCGTTGTAGAAAATGAAGTGGATAAAATTGACTGTACAGTAAATGTAAAATGTGAGCATAAAACGCACATCTGTGCTACACCAAAAGAATGCAAATGGGCTCCCAATCCACAATTTAAGGACATCAGTAATTCAATATGCTTTCTTAAACATGACGGTAGGTTTTGTTTTCTTCTTCAACCTATTATTATTTTTCTTCTTCTTCTTCTTCTTCTTATTATTATTGCTTTATTTAAAGAAAAAATTGTTAATACATTCATTGTTTTTTTTTTATTCTGTCTTTGAATAGTTCAATGAGTTAAATAGGAATTGATCTCCAAAAACCATGAAGTTAAAGACGAAACAATGTTTTCAACTTTGAGACCACTGAGATTTTATTTTCTGTATCTTTGCAAAAATTCATTTTATTATTCAAGCTTCCATGAATTCCTCAGTTTACTTGTTTCTGATAATCACAAAGTATTATTTTACTTCATTGATGTATTATTATATAAATCATGTTTGTATCACTGCCTTCTAACACACAACATGGCTCAGAATGAACCCTTATGTGTTCACTCTGGAGTTTGATAGAAACTGTTGACGTTTATAAACATTTGCAGTCAGGAACCTATTTACAAACACTTCTTTTGTTCATGAATAAATATAAATAAAATAAAGATTTAAGATTTAACAACATTTTTAATGAAGACTTGGATAATGAAATAAACTGGTTTTAATAGATTTACCAAAGAGATACTTGGCAGTACATACAGTAACATGATTACGGGTCAAGTTTAAACCATGTTGTGCATTAGAAGGTTATAAAGTTTAACTTGTGCATCAAAGCGTTAAGCAAGAGCACTGGGTATTTTTCACAGTTCAGAAGTTTGAGCTCTCAGATAACTTTTTCCTCAATCTTAGACCTTAAAAGCTTGTTAGGGCTTTGGCTTGTTCAGAGTCATCTTTAGGAAAGACCAGGTGATGCAAATTAGACAGTAGGTATTAGACTGGACCTAGTGGTCATAGGCGGACCGGTAAAGCAGTCAAGCTCTTTCAGTACACAAGTGTTTAGTATCCACTGTATTTAGATACTGTTCGTGACACTGAGCTGCATTTTTTTACGCATTCTGAATTATTCTGAACTACTTACTGTATTAATGCTGTTTGATATTTAAAAAATAAAGTGTCAGTCTGCAAAAAACAGCTTTTTAAATGTAATAATGTCCTCAAGTGTCCAAAAACTTCTGCACAGAACTGAATGTATGTATATAAACATCCTTTCTTCTTTCCTCTCTACAAGTGAGCACATGTATCAAAGCAAATCCTAAATGGAGCTTGAATGGACACCTGAACTGCACAATGATGTATCAAGGTATGTTAATTAATTACAATTTTAAAAAAATTCAAGAAATAAATTATATATATATATATATATATATATATATATATATATATATATATATATATATATATATATATATATATATATATATATATATACACACACACACAATACCAGTCAAAAGGTTTAGATCACTACCAGTCAAAAAAGTTCTAAAACGTTTGGCTGGTAGTGTACTAAAACGTTTGGCTGGTAGTGTACTAAAACGTTTGGCTGGTAGTGTACTAAAACGTTTGGCTGGTAGTGTATCTAAAACGTTTGGCTGGTAGGGTTTCTAAAACGTTTGGCTGGTAGTCATCTAAAACGTTTGGCTGGTAGTGTACTAAAACGTTTGGCTCGTAGTGTACTAAAACGTTTGGCTGGTAGTGTACTAAAACATTTGGCTGGTAGTGTATCTAAAACGTTTGTCTAGTAGTGTACTAAAACGTTTGGCTGGTGGTGTACTAAAACGTTTGGCTGGTAGTGTACTAAAACGTTTGGCTGGTGGTGTACTAAAACGTTTGGCTGGTAGTGTACTAAAACGTTTGGCTGGTGGTGTACTAAAACGTTTGGCTGGTAGTGTATCTAAAATGTTTGGCTGGCAGCGTTGTAAAGCGTTTGGCTGTTAGTGTACTAAAACGTTTGACCCGTAGAGTGTGTATATATATATATATATATATATATATATATATATATATATATATATATATATAGCTGGAGTGGCTGCAGGTTTTCATTCCAACAGGGGAAAGCAGTCGAGCTCTTGGAGTACGTAATCTCTCTGTATCCACACCTCACTATGTCCCCCTTCTGACCAACATCCTTCAACACAAGACGTCACTTTTTTCATTTACCAGAAACATGATTCATGTGCACATGACCATCACGCCAACCTCCTCTCTTCATTAGCAGTACTCAGGGTTTTATCATCCTGTTCCAGTGATATTATCTCAGTACTGATATAGTGCATCTGATCTCTGTTGTGATTCAAAAAGCAGCTCAAGACTGCAAGGCTGCTCAGAACTTCTAAACCACTCTGGACTTAATTAGATGTAAATGCAAGTCATTTGTGGTTTAGAACGTTTTTGTGACATCAACACATGCTGCTTTTTTGCAGCTTTGATTACATACATGGACTGAAGTGCAGTCTTCACATAGTCCTTCACACTCTTTCATTTTCCCACAAGAAAAGGGAAACGCCAGGTTTTTTGATTAGCAAAAACACACTTCAAAAAAGGGAAGAGAAAAAAAAGAGTGATCGCAAAAGAGAAACTGAGAACAGAAACAAGAACACAGCATACATATACTGTTCCTTTAGTCACTTATATATATATATATATATATATATATATATATATATATATATATATATATATATATATATATATATATATACACACACATATCAGCCATAACATTAAAACCACCTGCTTGTACCTACACACTCTGTCCAGTATATCAGCTCCACTGACCATAAAGAAGCTACACTTACAGACTGTAGTTCATCTGATTCTCTGTATACTTTATTACTCTGTTCTTTAATGATCAGGACCCCCACAGGACCACCACAGAGCAGATACTATTAGAGAGGAGGATCATTCTCAGCACTGCAGTGACACTAACATGCTGGTGTAAGTGGATCAGACACAGCAGTGCTGCTGCTGGAGTGTTTGAACACCTCAGTATCACTGCTGGACTGAGAATCGTCCACCAACCAAAACTATCCAGACAGCGGCGTCCTGTGTCCACTGATGAAGAACTAGAGGAACACGCAGCAGTAGATGACCTACTGTCTCTGACTTTACATCAACGAGAAGAACACATCTGATGGGACTGTGTGAATGAAACACTCCCACCTAGTGGAGAACCAGAGTAAAAGCATTCATGTGCTGATGTTTATCTAACTGAGATGTCGATATGATATACAGTTTATAAGAAATTTCTGACTACACTAATGCTGACCGTACACTAGAGGACTTTTAAAAGACTCTAAAAAAAAAGTTTAATAGACCTATGTCTGACACCCTCTCACATCTAAGGACTAGTCAATAGAGGAAAAACTTTGTAATGCAGTCCAGCTCTTGCAGTACATAATCTCTCGGTATCCACACAACCTCACTACGAACCTCTTCTGACCAACATCCTTCAACACGTCTCAGCTTTGTTTACCAGAAACATGATTCATGTTCACATGACCATCACTCCAAATTAGCATTACTCAGGGTTTTATCATCCTGTTTCAGTGATATAATCTCCTCAGTACTGATATTATGCATCTTATCTCTGTTGTGATTCAAAAAGAAGCTCAAGACTGAAAGGCTGCTTAGAACTTCTAAACCACTCTGAACTAAATCAGATGTAAATGACTTGGTTTTTGTGAAATCACTGATTTCAACACATGCTGCTTTTTTGCAGCTTTAATTACATACGTGGACTGAAGTGCAGTCTTCACATAGTCCTTCACACTCTTTCATCTCCTTAAGAAAATGGGAACGCCAGGTTTTTTGATTAGCAAAAACACTCACTCACTTTTTGTTGCAGACTAGTCACTGGTTATGATTTTGCAAAGACTGGGGATCTTTCAGAGTCACCATTTACAAGACTGAACTAGATTAATTTTAAAATTATTTCCCATTTATATGATTGAAGTTGAAGTGTACGGTTCGCTGCTAGGCTAATTGTAACTGTAGCCCCGTTCAACATTGGTGGTATAAATGTAAAGACACGTCAAAGAGGCACTCTTGCTCACTCCACAGCTCCACCAGTTTCTCCTTCTTTGGTAAAGTCCAGGAGAACCGCAGTTTCCGAGCCCTCGCCGGACCCTCCCTCCATGTCTAACTTCTTTACCCGCCGCTCGCGCGCCGTGTTGTATTGAATGAACGAATCATTTGAGTGAACGTACTGAATTGAATCACTTCCTCAGATGATTCGTTCCTTTCTCAGTTCAGTAGTTGAGCTCAGCAGCGACCGGACAGGCAGGGGGGTCTGCTGTGTGGTCTGTGAATCACTGAATCACCCGCGAATCTGGTGGCGGAGACTCTCATTGCGAGGGAACTGTGTTTGCTCAAGGCTCCGGTTCACTCACTGATTCGTTCACTGAACTGAGGGCTCCGGTTCACTCACTGATTCGTTCACTGAACTGAGGGCTCCGGTTCACTCACTGATTCGTTCACTGAACTGAGGGCTCCTGTTCACTCACTGATTCGTTCACTGAACTGAGGACTCCCGTTCACTCACTGATTCGTTCACTGAACTGAGGACTCCGGTTCACTTACTGATTCGTTCACTGAACTGAGGACTCCTGTTCACTCACTGATTCGTTCACTGAACTGAGGACTCCCGTTCACTCACTGAACTGATACCACCCAGAGAACTGTTGCTGAAGACGTGATTCACGTTTGCGCTGCTAACAGATTTAGTTTCTAGAAACAAACTTAAAATGTCATGTAACAAGTACTGTATAAAACAAGTAGCAATAGAAAGAAGTTGTAGGTTAGTTCATACTTATTTTTTGTATTATGTTATTTGTAATGTGATTTATATTTCCTATAATAAACCCAACATTTAGTTGCATACTTGAATATTTGTTTAATTAATTTTTTACAAAACTCATCTCCTGGTCCCTAAAGCCGTGAACTAAACTGAAACATGAATCGTTCAGCCGTGTATCAAGCACTGAACGATTCGGTGAACGAATCTTTTGAGTGAATCTTTTTAGTAAACTGTTCTAATGATTCAGTTTATCTAAAAGAGCTTCAGACTTATGATAATATTAAACACGTTTGATTTTATCGGAACGCTAGGACGAGAAAAAGACTAAAAAAGATTAAAACGGCAGTCTCAACCACCTTACACTTACAACTGTAGCAAGACTCATGATTTTATGCTGACGCTGGAAATTTGTCTGCAACAGTAAAATCGCTTGACAATCGTTTGGTGTAAGGTCAGCATAAGACATTTGAGCTGAGTTAACAGAAGTACAGCAGGTGAATCAGTTACATTATATTTTTAATTTGGGCTGATTTTTTTTCCTGAAGTGTCCAAATATTCTATTAATGAATAATTCTTATTAATACTTAATGTAATTAATCAACCCTTAAATTATTTTTTTTCTAGGAGAAGTGGGCAACATTTACGGTGATGGATCTGTTCCCGTTTGCAGTGAAACAGGTTTGTACAGTTATGTGAAAGGTAAACACAGGTTGTCAAGTAAGTAATATAAAATCTTAAGCCTTAACAATAATCACTCTTTAATGATCATATTTATATTTAATAATCTGCATTTTTCATGTTGTTATAGGATTTATCAACAAATTATACTGCACTTTTTTATACAACCAACAACAAATTGATAAATATTAGAAGTTAACCAAATGCATAATTATCAATATAACTAAAGAGTGTTATAAATTTTACTCCCTTTAATGATCTTTAATATTCTCTTTAATATCTTTCAGACTCATCTAAATTTACCATAAGTGCTTCATTTAATGGCATATTGCTTGTTTTGGTATTGATTTTAACTGTAAGTACATCATTCTAATATGCTCTACATTATTTTAACACCATTCTTCACTGTACCGAAGAAGGAAAACACAATTTATAAAATGCACTTATTATGTAAAGTTAATGCATTAAGTTAACGTTTTAGGTTAACTTAATTAGGTTAACGGTTTGTACGGTGGTGTAGTGGTTAGTACAGTGGTGTAGTGGTCAGTACGGTGGTGTAGTGGTCAGTACGATGGTGTAGTGGTTAGTACGGTGGTGTGGTGGTTAGTAAGGTGGTGTAGTGGTCAGTATGGTGGTGTAGTGGTTAGTATGGTGGTGTAGTGGTCAGTATGGTGGTGTAGTGGTCAGTACGGTGGTGTAGTGGTCAGTATGGTGGTGTAGTGGTTAGTATGGTGGTGTAGTGGTTAGTACGGTGTTGTAGTGGTCAGTATGGTGGTGTAGTGGTCAGTATGGTGGTGTAGTGGTTAGTACGGTGGTGTAGTGGTTAGTACGGTGGTGTAGTGGTTAGTATGGTGGTGTAGTGGTTAGTATGGGGGTGTAGTGGTCAGTATGGTGGTGTAGTGGTCAGTACGGTGGTGTAGTGGTCAGTAAGGTGGTGTAGTGGTCAGCACTGTCTCCTCACAGTAAGATGATCTGGGTTGGATTCCCGGTCCGGGTGGTTCTGTGTGGAGTGTGTATGTTCTCTCCGGGCTTGAGTGGGTTCTTCCGGGTACTCCGGATTCCTCCCACAGTCCAAACACATCCATGTTAGGATCCTCACTCTAAACTGCCAGTAGATGTGTGTTGGCCATGTGATGGATTGGCGAACTGTCCATGGTGTACCATGGTGTACCCCACCTTCGCCTGATGACGCTGGGATTGGCTTCAGCCCCCCCGTGACCCTGACTAGTGGGATTAAGCAACAGATAATGGATGGATGGAATAGTCATTAGACTAAAGACTCTGTAAACCTTGTGCTAAGTCTAAGTTCCTTTAAGCTGGTGTATGAGGATCTCATATTGAAGCTAATTTACGTTTATAAACAGATGACAGCTGAGGGGAACGATGGAAGTCACAGATTGGTCTGAGCATATGACAGCAAAGCACCTGAGGAAGGTTTAACCTACACAGGAGTGGTGGTGCATGGTTCTACTGTGTGGAGAGTTGCTTGTGCAAACATGGACTGAACATAAGCGTCTTTAGTCGAAAACCTAACCAGCTTATCCCAACAATCAACATCTGAGCTGTGGAATCCACCAAAATGGGTAAAAGAGTCCGCTAGGTTTAGTTCTTCCTCATTAGCCCATGTGATCATGACCTCAAACACCTCAACTCACAAAGAAAAAGACAGGACTGAATTTCTACATTAACCCCTTTCAAAGTGACTAAAGGAACATGGGCCACTATCCATCTAAAAAACAACCATAAAAAACTACGCTCCAGTAGTGGGAGAAGTTCTCATCACCCGCCAACATACTAAAAGGTGTTTGTGCGTCCAACCTGATTTGCTTTCCTTTGAGACAAACTTATCAACAAGTTTTTTATCTTTTTTATTGGTTACTTAATTAAAAGAGCAATGGAACCATGGCCCCTCATTCTCAATGTTAGCACTAACAGCTGTTTACTGACCAGTCTGGAAGAAACATTGTGTATTCAGCATCAAACTTTATCATTTTACAATCCAAGAGCGCCTCTGGTGTTGAAAACAGCTCCAATGTTAACTCTTGTTCTATTTATATCACTTTTTGTCTGGACGTGATTTCTTGCTGAGAGTGTGCGGCAGTGGTGGTCATTCATCAAGAGCTTCAGGCACTGTTGCGTTTACTCCTCCTTTCTTCCTTGTTAACTAAAATTCTTACAAATTGCTCTCAACTGAAAAGCTGCTTTTTTGGAGATACTTGTTTTTCCTTGGACAGCAACCATATATCTCCAAAATTGCAACTTTATAGGAGAGAATAAAAACTGTCTTAATTTTTAATGTAGGTCAATGGAACCAGAATTTTTTCCAACCTATTTTGGAGCATTTCTATTGGTCCATTCATCATGAAACTGTTACATAATGTAAACATTTTAAATCTGTAAAAATGGAGATTTGGACAGCAGCAATATATGTAACATCCTGTCACGACCTGCTTTGTTTTTCCTTGATTCTGTCAGAAGCTTCACCCTCTTGTTATATCTAGGTGTTTCTTGTTAGTTCATTGTGTATTTATACCTCTGGTCATATGCTTTGCTTGGTGTTTCGTCTTGTTGAGACCCTCTTTCTTTGTTTCTTGTATGGTTTACGTCTAGTAGTCATTGTTTTCTTTGACTCTTGTATTTTAGTCAGTCTTTCTAGTTTTATTTCTATCCTGGACAGTTCCTGTCTCCTCATCTCTTCAGTTGAGACAACATAATGGCATTTTGGGTGAAATACGTTTGGTCATCTGTGCATCTTTGGCAGGGTGTCTAAACTTCCACACATGCCACAATTTATATTATTTTCTTTGTAACTTTGTTTTAATATTTGCAGATAGTTGCTTTTTTGAAGGATGGCTACAGACACTGTGTTTATAATGAACTATGTATTGTTTGGGGGGGACAAACTTTTCTATACACTTAGATTTCAGGACATACATTTCACATACAGTTTAATTTAGACTAGTACAGTAAGAATTAAGATAAAGCAGTAGTTAAGCAACATGCTAATGATGCTATATTATGTATCAACATATTTATGGATGTAAACATAAAATGAGCATTTCAATTTTAAAAAAAATATCAGTAGTGAAGCCACTGATTGACTAAACCTAAATATATCATTCTTTTTACAGGCTGGACTGGCAGTTGTTTTCAAAAGAAGAGTAAGTAGTGTATATTTGATGTCAAGTAATATAATATTTATTACAGTAATATTATAAAATATTTACTTGAGATTAAAATATCTAATATTTCTATATTTGTATTACTATATTTACACTTGTACACCTAAAACTAATATAATCTTTTTTTCAGAACACTCCCAGACGAGCTAATAGAGGTATGAACACTGAAAGAGTACTGCAGTGTTTTATTTACATTATAGCTTATACATGTAGTGATATAGGTTATGGAACTGGCAATGTGGTAAAAGCAAGCATACTAGAGGGCTTAACATTAAGTCATTTATAGCAACTAATAAAAATGGATGCTATACAGCAAACTGTCAGAAAACCTTACATTTTAAAAATGGTTGTTGCATAAAAACACCAGCTGGACTTTAAAATGTGTAAACATTTTTGATGAACAGATTAGTAAAAATGTTTCTAAATTAATTACATTATTACATTAATAAACATGTAAATTAATGTATCTGTTTAGGAGATTCAATATACATGCATTTTTATCTTTTCTGGTTTATTTGTTTAAAGAGCATTCTCAGAATCAAGACAACTGTGGTCCAATTCCCTTGGAAACTCTAGAACGGAGTGACATTACTAACCATCAAACTCCATCACAAGAAGCAGCATCAGCACCACAAGTAGGATCACCACAAGAAGGAGCATCAGTAGATGCAGTGCCTGATGTCTGACGGAACAATCATAAAAAAAAAACTTAAAATTTAAAACAAAGATAAATCTTCCTTTATTATCTTTGATCTCCCACAACAAACACCAAATACCACCAACTAGCTACGTTTCTACTTCTCTTTCTACTGGTGTTTCCAGCTGCCACCTCATCTTTTTAAACACTGCTATTTTTTGTGCCAGTATTAGTTCGTCTGCCTTCAAACACATATGAACTTGAATGACGTCCCATTCTTATTTCATAGAGTTTAATATGATGTCAGCCCAACCTTTTGCAGCTATAACAGCTTCAACGATGTTGAATGATGTTGGACGAGAAGGTCTGTCTCGCAGTCTCCGCTCTAATTCATCCCAAAGGTGTTCTATCAGGTTGAGGTCAGGTCTCTGTGCATGCCAGTCATGTTCTTCCACACCAAACTCGCTCCTCCATGTCTTTATGGAGCTGCTTTGTGCACTGGTGGGCAGCCATGTTGGAACAGGAAGGGGCCGTCCTCAAACTGTTCCCGCAGAGTTGGGAGCATGAACTTGTCCAGAATCTCTTGGTTTGTTGAAGCATTAAGAGTTCCTTTCACTGGAACTAAGGGTCCGAGCCCACCTCCTGAAACACGAGCCCACCTCCTGAATCACAAGCCCACACCATAATCCCACCTCCACCAAACTTTAGACTCAACACAATACAGTCAGACAAGTAGCGTTCTCCTGGCAATCGCCAAACCCAGACTCGTTCATCAGATTGCCAGACAGAGAAGCGTGATTGGTCACTCCAGAGAACACGTCCAGTGGTGGCGTGCTTTACTCCACTGCATCTGACACTTCGTGAGGTGCTGTCGTTCCCAATCACTTCCACTTTGTCATAACACCACTGACAGTCCACTGTGGAATATTTAGTAGTGAGGAAACTTCACCACTGGACTTGTTGCACAGGTAGCGTCCTATCACGGTACCACGCTGGAGTTCACTGAGCTCCTGAGAGCGACCCACTCTTTACTAATGTGTGTAGAAGCAGTCTGCATGACTAGGTACTGGTTCTAAACACCTGAGACCATGAAAGTAATTGGAACACCTGAATTGAAAGATTTGGATGGGTGAGTGAACACTATTGGCAATAAAGTGTACTTTAACCTGTTCCTGTTTTCAAGTTTGGACAGGTGCCTTCACCATGGCAGTAGTGTGAGGAAGGACTGATTGCGAGAGGGCTGGTAACTCTGACAGCTTGGGTTGGACTTCTGGGTAGCTTCTACCTGGAGCTTAAAGGCTGTATGTGACTACTGAGGAGCTAAGCATGACCTAACAATGAGTGCTACATTGGCAACTAAGTAACTACTATTAATTACAAGAGAGTACAAAATACTCAGTAGCTAACAGTGCACTAATGACAGGAGTGGTTCAACAACTAATAAGTCACATAGTAAATTCCTTAATAACTATTGTTTCTTAGTATAATTAGCAATAAACTACTGATCAGTTTAACATTATTTGCTCAACAGCTGAGTCCTACGAGGTTCCTGGTGAAGTACTGACTGACGTAGTGTAAACACAGTGTAATAAAAGTACTTCATGTGTTTGTTTCAATCAGCAACCTTAAAAGACTAGCGCACATCTTCACATTCGGCAGTGTGAATGAATTTGCACATCACTCTACAAACAGTTATTAAAATAATACAGTATTTAGTAGAGCCGCACGCTTAGCTCCAATCTTTAGGACAGAAACATCATGGTTTCTGCAGGAGCAGATGTGCCACTGTTCAGTAGTTTATTAAGGATTTCTAAAGTATTATTATGGAGTTCATGATGTCTTTTTTTTAACCCTTCTGTTATGTTATGGGTCAGTTTGACCCGTTTCCACTTCAAGTTGTCTGAAATACCCTCTCTCAAGAAAATGTTTAATAAATAATTGTTAAAATCTTATATATAAAATATCATTGCTGTCCAAAGAAAAACAGTATCTCCAAAATCCCAAATTTACAGGAGAGACCAAAAACTGTCTTTACTTTTCATCAGAGGTGTCAAGTAAAGAAGTACAAATACAAACTCCTTACATTTACACTCCATTATCAGTACTTTCTACTCCTTACATTTACATTCCATTATCAGTACTTTCTACTCCTTACATTTACACTCCATTATCAGTACTTTCTACTCCTTACATTTACACTCCATTATCTGTACTTTCTACTCCTTACATTTACACTCCATTATCGGTACTTTCTACTCCTTACATTTACACTCCATTATCTGTACTTTCTACTCCTTACATTTACACTCCATTATCTGTACTTTCTATGCCTTACATTTACACTCCATTATCTGTACTTTCTACTCCTTACATTTACACTCCATTATCAGTACTTTCTACTCCTATTTACAATCCATTATCTGTACTTTCTACTCCTTATATTTACACTCCATTATCAGTACTTTCTACTCCTTACATTTACACTCCATTATCAGTTCTTTCTACTCCTTACATTTACACTCCATTATCAGTACTTTCTACTCCTTACATTTACACTCCATTATCTGCACTTTCTACTCCTTACATTCACACTCCATTATCAGTACTTTCTACTCCTTACATTTACACTCCATTATCTGTACTTTCTACTCCTTACATTTACACTCCATTATCAGTACTTTATATTCCTTACATTGACACTCCATTATCTGTATTTTCTACGCCTTACATTTACACTCCATTATCAGTACTTTCTACTCCTTACATTTACACTCCATTATCTGTACCTTCTACTCCTTATATTTACTCTCCATTATCAGTACTTTCTATTCCTTACATTTTAAACATAGTCTTGTTACTCCTATTTCATTTCAGCTTGTTTACATTCATGTACATTTACATTCCAGTAAAGATTACTGATAACATGCCTTTGAAGTTTGACTTTTTGCACCATTACAATACTTATAGACAACTAGTCATCATATCTTCTGCTCCATGAAACACATGTTAATGCTCAGTAGTACACAGATATGCTTCTTTAATATATTTACATTGTACTAAACTACATTCATGTTCTATTGGTGTATATGCGGCTGAAACAGGAAGCCTAGCGCATCCCAAATTTATCAACATTAACATTTTAATATAACATTATAGTCATTATAGCTTTTAGAAGAATGGGGTTTTTGGGGAGGTGGGCTAGTGCACTATAGACCCCTGTGGTGTGGCCTAAGCTTTTGTCCTTAATGGCTTTTTTTATACTTTAAGTAGTTCTGAAAGCAGTACTTTTACACTTTTACTGGAATAAAAAGCTTCAGTTGATACTTCAACTTCTACAGAAGTATTTTTTAAACACCAGTATCTATACTTCTCGCTGAGTAATGAATGTGAACACTTTTGACACCTTTGCTTTTAATGTAATGCTATTTTGTAGCATTTCTATTGGTCCATTAGTCAATAATTCTTCACACAATGTAAACGGCAGCTGATATGTTTGAATGATGATAAAAACTAAAAAACAGCAACGATATGTTCTTATATTTCATCTGTTTGAATCTCCTAGGAATTCATAATTAAGTTCTACTGTTTAGCTGTTTTACTTAATTGACCCTTTGCTTGTTTTTGAGTGTATTTATACTGTGTGGTTTGACGCGTATGGTTATGAATGTAATTTATTGGTTTTTAATATAAAAGGAGGGTTAAATCACAGTCTTTACTCTGTTCATGTGCTGCAATGTGTTGTTCCTAAAGCTTTGCCTGAGAAGAAAACTTTCAGTTTTTTTAATAACCTAATCAGCAGAAACATATAATAATGATATTAATATCATTAGTAAGCAAGTTTAGAAGTATGGTATGTTTGTTTTTAAAAGCCGTGTTTTTAAGCTGTTCTGAAAATTAGTTATTAAGAGTTTATGATTGTTGAGTTAAATGTTAATTAATTATGATATCAAAGGTACTTCTTTAGGCTGCACTCCCTACATATGAGTCTCTGTAAAAATCCTCTTTATCATGTAATTCTTAGTAAAATGAGTGAGAGCTCCCCCTTCTGGATGTTTGCAGGCATATACAATCAAACTTGTTATAAGAGGGGTGGAGACCGACCTGCAGCTTAGCCACAAACCCAATTTAATACACCAGATCTTGGCAACTGAGACCTTCAGTGCAATCCTAATCATTAGAGCCAGGTATGTTAGAGCCAGGTGTGTTAGAACCAGGTGTGTTAGAGCCAGGTGTGTTGGATCTGAACTCTCAAGGGAGGGAAGTCTTGTCCAAATTATGATTTGAATGTAATTCTTGTTTGTCAAGTTACCTTCTACTTTGTATTTTAACTGCATAATATAATATAATATAATATAATATAATATAATATAATATAATATAATATAATATAATATAATATAAAACATATCAAGATGTATAATTAAGATTGCTGCTGAAGGAACTGAATACATTAATACAATGTCTGGGGCGTCCAGGAGAAATCTGGAACCTAACTTTGTTCTTCAAACGGGAGCTGAAGATATGATCTACTTCTCTCACAATGAGATATTCATGTTACTTTGTATTGTGTGTATGATTATTTACATCAGTTCTAATCAGATCTGCTGTTCTTACTTGTGAACATACACTTATTGATCAGATAAAGACTTTTAAACAATCAGCTTATGTTACCTAAGATCTCTCCCTCTCTCTCTCTCTCTCTCTCTCTCTCTCTCTCTCTCTCTCTCTCTCTCTCTCTATATATATATATATATATATATATATATATATATATATATATATATATATATATATATAATTAGTAACTTAGTAAGGATTACTGGCAGCAAATTTGGATCTTTAATGAAATGCAAATGCCAAAATTCTACTTTAGTTGTGTAATTACAGTTGCATTTCCAGTGCATGTCCTCATGGTGGTGCTCCAAATGATGTCTTGAACTTCTGTTGATCATTTTATCATTTTATGATTATTTGATCATTTTTATAATAAAAACTTTATATATATATATATATATATATATATATATATATATATATATATATATATATATATATATATATATATATATATATATATATATATATACATTACAATACTACATTCTGGATACAGTCTACTACATACAAACATCCATACATCCATATCCAGATGTTCTCTCACTCTTCTTTCTCTGTACAGTCTACTACATACATACATCCATATCCAGATGTTCTCTCACTCTTCTTTCTCTGTACAGTCTACTACATACATACATCCATATCCAGATGTTTTCTCACTCTTCTTTCTCCGTACAGTCTACTACATAAATACATCCATATTCAGATGTTCTCTCACTCTTTTTCTCTGTGCAGTCTACTACATACAAACATCAATATCCAGATGTTCTCTTACTCTTCCTTTTCTGTACAGTCTACTACATACATACATCCATATCCAGATGTTCTCTCACTCTTCTTTCTCTGTAGTCTACTACATACAAACATCCATATCCAGATGTTCTCTCACTCTTCTTTCTCTGTACAGTCTACTACATACATACATCCATATCCAGATGTTCTCTCACTCTTCTTTCTCTGTACAGTCTACTACATACATACATCCATATCCAGATGTTCTCTTACTCTTCCTTTTCTGTACAGTCTACTACATACATACATCCATATCCAGATGTTCTCTCACTCATCTTACTCTGTACAGTCTACTACACACATACATCCATATCCAGATGTTCTCTCACTCTTCTTTTTCTGTACAGTCTACTACATACAAACATCCATATCCAGATGTTCTCCCACTCTTCTTTCTCTGTGCAGTCTACTACATACATCCCTCCATATCCAGATGTTCTCTCACTCTTCTTTCTCTGTACTGTCTACTACATACATACATCCATATCCAGATGTTCTCTCACTCTTCTTTCTCTGTACAGTCTACTACGTACATACATCCATATCCAGATGTTCTCTCACTCTTCTTTCTCTGTACAGTCTACTACATACATCCATCCATATGTCTCAGAGCACTCTGTACCACCGTTTCAACCAGTGACTCTTCTGTTCTTCATATTTATATCTATTTAATTCAGTCTGCACTGCCCTTCACTGCTCAGCACATGTTAAGTTTACAGGTGTGTCTGTGCATGTATGTCATTGTGTGTGTGTGTGTGTGTGTGTGTGTGTGTGTGTGTGTGTGTGTGTGTGTGTGTGTGTGTGTGTGTGTGTATGTTGGGTGTGTTTGTTACTTCTGTAATGTCAGCTATCGTGTACTGTGAGCTACTGTAACCAAACACTAATTCCTTGTATATATGTATACTTGGCCAATAAAGTCTGATTCCGATTTTGATTCTGATATTCCGTGTGCAATTATACATGTGCTGCAAAATTACTTCTGGCTTATGATGTTAGTTATACAATACATGTCTTATTACTTCAAAACAATTACTTATGTCAAATAATCACACACTTTTTGCTTGCTTGTTATTTTTAACTTATTAACTTACAAAAATTAAATATTAAAATATCAAAATATTAAAAATATTAAAAGTGAACAATGTGCACTTGTAAACAGACAGTTCTTCTTTCTTTAAAAACGGAAAAGGTTCTATATAGAATTTAATGCTTAAACGCTTTATATCATGAAATGGTTCTTCAGACTGATGGAATATTGTTCTGCGTATAGAACTCTAAAGGAACTGGTACCAAAAAGGTTCTTCTTTTATTACAAGCTTGAGATCTAAAATACAGTCATGTTTCTTAAAGGCATTAACCACTTCCTCTCATGTTAGACAGGAAACACAGCACACAGCCTCAGGTAACATTAAATGGAAATGAGGGGGAAGTACGTACATCATTTCACTGCGCTCTGCAAAAACCAGTACCGAGAGGTCTGCGCAGCACTGAGGAACCCAGGCCTGCGAGTGTCTGTACTTCATGTTTTTCTTCATTTTAAGGTAGCTTGGTCTCTTTAGAGCAGCCATACGTTCACTGACATTCAGGGGGCGCTAGTGCACAATTCAGGTGTGATGTTAAATTAAATGATTTCATCTGAACTTCAATTTCTTAATGTTGTACTGGAAAAAAAGGTTGAGGAGGAGCATCAGCAGGACACAGATACAGGAAACGAGGAAGGAAAGAAAAGGGCATAATGGAGCAGAGAAACCCGAAGTAAGAAAAGCAAAGAAAGAAGGCAAGGAAGGGAGATGAATGAAAAAGGTAGAACAGAGGTGGGAAAGGAGGAATAAGTTAAGGATAAACCAGAGGCAGAGAAGGAGGAAATAGGGAAAGGATAAACCAGAGGCAGAGAAGGAGGAAGTAGGGAAAAGATAAAGCAGAGGCAGAGAAGGAGGAAGTAGGGAAAGGATAAACCAGAGGCAGAGAAGGAGGAAGTAGGGAAAAGATAAAGCAGAGGCAGAGAAGGAGGAAGTAGGGAAAGGATAAACCAGAGGCAGAGCGGAGGAAGTAGGGAAAGGATAAACCAGAGGCAGAGCGGAGGAAGTAGGGAAAGGATAAACCAGAGGCAGAGAAGGAGGAAATAGGGAAAGGATAAACCAGAGGCAGAGAAGGATGAAGTAGGGAAAGGATAAACCAGAGGCAGAGAAGGAGGAAGTAGGGAGGGAGGCAGAGAAGGAGGAAGTAGGGACAGGATACACCAGATGCAGAGAAGGAGGAAGTAGGGAAAGGATAAACCAGAGGCAGAGAAGGAGGAAGTAGGGAAAAGATAAACCAGAGGCAGAGCGGAGGAAGTAGGGAAAAGATAAAGCAGAGGCAGAGAAGGAGGAAGTAGGGAAAGGATAAACCAGAGGCAGAGCGGAGGAAGTAGGGAAAGGATAAACCAGAGGCAGAGCGGAAGAAGAAGAAAGGAACCTAGGTAAAAAAGGAGAACGGAAAAAGAGGGCAAAACAGAAGCAGGGAAGAAGATAGCAGAATGGAGGCAGATGAGGAAGAAGAAAGAAAAAGGCCAAACTTAGGCAAAGAATGGGGGCAGAGGAAGAGGGCAAAACAGAAGCAGGGAAGAAAAGAGCAGAACGGAGGCAGGGAAGGAGGAAAGGGCAGACTGAAGGCAGGTAAAGTGGAAGTTAGAAAATAAAAAAATGGAGGCAGTGAGGAAAGAACAAAGAACAGGGCAGAACAGAGGCAGGAAAATAGAAAGGAAGAAGATAGCAGGATGGAGGCAGTTGAGGAAGAAGAATAGATCCTAGGCAAAGAAGGAGAACGGAAGAAGAGGGCAAAACAGAAGCAGGAAAGAAAAGAGCAGAATGGAGGCAGGGAAGGAGGAAAGGGCAGTACAAGGCAGAGAACAGGGCAGAACAGAGGCAGGAAAATAGGAAGGAAGAAGATAGCAGAATGGACGCCGATGTGGAAGAAAGAAGGAACCTAGGTAAAAAAGGAGAAGAGAAGGGCAAAACAGAAGCAGGGAAGGACAAAGAAAAGGGCAGAATGGAGGCAGGGAAAGGAAAGAAAAAAAGACTTAGAACAGAGGCAGGACGGGGAAAAGGATGGAAGAAAGTGAGGATAGAAAGAGATGCTGAGGCCCAAATGACATCTGACTACTTCTAAGTTAAGAATATTCATATTTCTTGTGGTCGGCTTTGTCTCGTGTTAACTGTAGGGTGTAGATCTTTCACTACCTGTAGTCTTTCACCAGTGACAGGAAACACAAGACCCGAGCGTGACAGGATGGGACCTTTGATGTCCTTCTTGTTTGTCTTTCTGGGTCAGATTTTTATTACTCGTACAGTTTTAACTTTTTAATCGGGGTAATATTCAAGAAGTGGTCCAACATTTCACTTTCATTTTAAAATATTAACAGAGCACGATAAGAGTCCAAGCTTAATCTCAGCTTATTTTCATGGAGATGCATTGGGCAGTGTTTGGATTATGCAGTGGTCGACCAGAGATCAGTAGGACGCGGGAGATTCAGACGTACTTCAGTGCAACATCAGTTCTGATGAAGCAACTCTTAAGGGATGCAATAAATCTTGGGCCCACCAGACCCACCACACTCATCAACAATCTTTCATCAGATAAAAAAAGAATCTTTGGAGAACCGTATTTTTGGGTGTGTGTAGTTACTGTGTAGGAACTGTATTTGAGGTCAATCTGTACTGAGGTAACCATCAAAACACCAATATTGGTGAAATATCAGAGCCTGGAGTGTTTAAACATAGCGTCCACTCACTGTCCACTCCTACTACTTGCTGGTCCACCTTGTAGATGTAAAGTCAGAGACAGTAGCTCATCTGTTGCTGCACAGTTTGTGTTCCTCTAGTTCTTCATCAGTGGACACAGCAGGGGACCTAAGTGGTGAGCTAGCACCACTGACTCTCAAAACTCAAACTCCCAGACTTCTCGGTGCTAATCAGTGTAGAGTCGCACCTTTATATAGGGATCGCTGGTTCATTAAACTTAGTTTATATGTAAAACTTGAAACAAAAAAAATAAAAGAAAGAAGAAAATAGAGTTATATATATATATATATATATAGTTTGACCTCCACTTTAATCCATCTGTGCATTAAAACACCTACATACACACAAACATACGTTACTATATTAGTGAGGTCATCCATAGGTTTCTATTGATCTTTGTTGTCCTATAACTAAATAATACTACACCTACACCTAAACCTAACCCTAAACTTAACCTTAGTATCCCAAAGACTAATTTTCTGTTTTATTAGATTTTTTTTTTAACTTGATTTTTGGAAAAAATGACATGTCCTTCAAGTGAGGACCAGCAAAATGTCCTCACTTTACCAAAAGAATCAGACTTTACTGAACTAGTGAGGACATGTGGACCTCACAACTATACCTCTACAAGAACACACTTGTAAACACACATACACACACACACACATTGGTAAATACACACACATTTGGGGGCAATGAAATACACACATACACAAGTGAACACACACACCCTAATAAACACACACAATAGGTGGCAGTGAAACAACCACATACACACACAGTAGTGAATACCCACACTAGGGGCTGTGATAAAACAATAGTTGCTATTTTCCACATTCTAAAACTTGCACATGATCGTGAAATTGTCCAGTGATTAAAATTACTGCTAATCCAGCTACAATTAAAACTCTGTAACTGCAGCTTTGAGATAATGTTAACACTTATACACCTGTATAAACATCGCTACAGCCATGTATAGGTAATATATGGAGTACAATGGAGGCAAATCTTATGGGACCATCATCACTGCCTAATACCCACCTTCATTTCCCAGTTTGTCTTTACTTCATAATCTTTTTTGTTGTTGTTGTTGATTATTTGTCATGTAGTTACCACAGAATGAAGAGCAGCTGATACGATTTCCAATAAAACAATAAAGATATGCTGTCTATCCCACTGAGCCACTAGAGGGCAGCAATGTTATGTGAATGGGAGTTTGCTTTACTGTGTAAATGTACTTTACTGTTATAAATAAGAATGTAAACATGTGTAAACGATATTGACTTGATGCAGGTTACTTTACCTAAATACATAAATAAATAAAATACATTTTAGGCTGTGAATGTGTGATTAATATCAGGCTTTGATGTATTCAGGTGCATTATGTTACCTATGTTAAGTTTGGCCACTCTGCTCAAATTCCCTATTTTGGCTTTTTTTTTAATTTTGACTATTTACTAAATTTAACATATTATAATACATATAATTGTTAATATTATACTTATAGTTGGCGTTTTAATTTTTTCCCAATAAGTTAAACTCAAGTAAATATAACTTGTGTGTCAAAATTTGCAGAAAAATTCTATATTTATGTTTATTTCATGTAGAAATTCAACAAAACAAGGCACTGAATTTATCTTTATATTTAAAAAAGAGAATATTTATAAACACAGATACCACTGCTGTCAGACCAAAACTTTTTATATGTTTTTAATAAGTGTATATTTTAACCCTCCTATTATGTTTAAAAAAATACAAATTGATCTGCACAGTATAAATACACTCAAAAACAAGCAAAGTGTCAAGTAAGAACAGTAAAAATTAATTATAAATATGAGAACATGAGGTATATATACACAATTTTAACAATTATCTAATAAACATTTTCTTGAAAGAGCGTGGCCAGTATTTCAGACAACTTAAAGTGGAAACGGATCAGATTGAACCATAACATATCAAGAGGATTAAAAAACATTGAAAACATCTCTTTAACCTAGTGTTTAATTAAAACTGTACATCTTTTTGGCACTTATGAATTTAATCTTTGTTTTTTGTTTCTTCTGTTATTGATGACAACTGTCTGTAAGGACAACAAGATTAAAAAGATGATATTATTATTATTATTATTATTATTATTATTATTATTATTATTAATAATAATAATAATAATAATAATAAAATATTAACCTTGCACTGGAAGACAAAAACTTACTTTACTTTTGATGTAAGTCAGTGCAACAAGACATTGTTAGTCTATTCATCATGAAATATATAAGTACATATTATGCCATTTTAAAAATAAACTGATGGAAAAAGTATAGACCCCCAAAAACAATGTTAGTCTTTTATTATAGAGTTTTACTAGCAAATTCAAATATAAATAATTAGCTTTTCTGCAGCCTTGTGGTTGAATATTTGCTTGTTACACTGTGTCCAAATGTACAGAGTGGCCTTCTGATGGACTTGCAGTTTCAAAACCCTTTCAACAAAACTTTTTATGGGATTCAAGTTAGGAGATGGGCCAGACCACACAAGGACCTTCACCTCCTTTTTTAGAAAGCAGTCTTAAGTTGTCTGGGTTGTAAGTTTGGGGTTATCTCTCTTCTCTATCTTCTCCACTTCCTATGGTAGACGTGAGTAAATTCTCCTGTAACAAGTCCCGTTACATCACTGCATTTATAATCCCTTTGATGTGTAATGCCTCAGTACTGCTTGCAGAGAAGCTCGATGCTCCCACCTTCATGCTTCACTGTTGGTTCAGTGTTCCTAGACTTATAAGAATAAAGTTCAATAGTTCTATAGTTATTTTTAAAAAAAGAGTTTTGTTTCTGTTTGACTAAAGAAAATTACCATGCAAATGTATTTAAACTGCGGATGCACATCTTTGTACTGCTTTTTTTAGCAGAGCAGGTTTGCGTGGGTTATAGGACTATTGGAGATTATTGCTTATTGTTCTCTGTGTAGGTTGCCTTCCTGCTGGCTTACCTCCTACCTTCCTAATCATTAGTCTAAAACCTGTTGCGTAATGTTATGTGTCCAGGAATGACTCATTGTACCTACAACTTTTCACTTCAATATGACATATAATGTACAAATCAAACTTTTTTTTATTAAAATTTTACTTACTTAGATGTTTAGGGTCTTTGCTAGGGCTCAACAGATTTTCCACTTAAACATAATAATTAAGTATTTGTTGCAGTATTATTAAAGTAAAGCAAATAAAAAAAGACAAATATATGAAGATCATGACCCCAAACATACTGCCAAAATAACTCAAGACTAGTTTCTAAAGAATAATGGTTGGGTTGCATGTGCGAAACACACTAAAATAACACAATCTTTGGAAATTCTGTCCAGTAGTGAACATGCTTAAAACTGTAACTGCCAAAAACATTTTTGCATTTAATAACTAATAATTTGTGGTGTACGTTTTCCTTGTCAATTTAGATTTTGCTTTATATATACCTATATTGTTATATATCCTTACTAATACTTATGATGATTACATGTAATTTTGTATAAAATATACATAGATCACTTTGCACTGGAAATACACTACCAGTCAAAAGTTTGGACACAACTAACTGAATCAGTCCTTTTATGTGGCTCCTCATGAAGCTGCTGGTCAGAATGTTCAAAGTATGTAAACCTGCATCAGAGCAAATGAGCTCATTTCTAAAAGACCCTCTAAACATTCTTTAAGCACAACCAGATGTTTTATTCTGCTCCAAGAATAATTCCATACCTCTTATTTTATAGTCTTGATCTCTTCCCACTTATTTACTAATATTATTACTATTATTATAGTACAAATAAGAACAACCTGGGTAGGCATATACAAACGTTTTATTGATAGTGTATATTAAATTAAAAAACCTACTTTTTTGACATACAATGATAATTGGCTGCAATTTAAACCTATAAATAAATAATCATTTTTTAATTTCATAGTAGTCATCATGTAATGTAATTATAGGGTTAGGGTTCAAAGGGTGAATGTGTCTGCCTTGTCATTGAACTTCTAATATTACTTTAAAAGACCTACATCTGCCTTACATTATTATATTTTTTTATATATGACATTCATTAAAACCCCCTTTTTAAGGCGGTCTGGTTATTTGCCTTGAGTGAACTGAGAGATTCTAGAGAACTGAACTGTATGAATGCATTATTTAAATCTCGGATATAGTGAATATGAGCTGTAGCTTGTGGGTGTGTACTGCAGTCTTTATTTTAGGTGAAGATGCAGGGAAATACCTCTGACTCAATCTAACCACACCAGTCAGAAGTACAGCAAAGACAGGCACTTACTGAGCAGGTAGGGGTACTAACACTTCTGAGGAATCAGAAACTTAAAACTTCACACACACGGCTTCATCGATCACACTACTTTTTTTCATTCTCTCATTGATCTCAGTCTAGTCACACGGTAACAAGAGGTCCTGTCCAGGAGATTGAGGCTGTTTCAGTGATGCACTAGGGCTCATTATCAACATAAGGGCTTTTTTTATTCCATGTTGTCATTAACATTTAGAGTCGTGTGTCACTGGACAACATTACTCAGTTCACAAGGAGCTCATCCCACTCACAAGCCCAGGGGTACATGAGACCCTCGCTGTTAACACTTCTCAGAATAGGGCACATGAGCTTTCCTTTTAGTGGGTTACTTCAATAGAAAATGTAGTGGGAACAGTTGTTACATCTTGTGCTTCACACAGCTCAGTTTAAGTAGTGCACCATCCCGCTACTGGCTGCACTACCTTCGAGAAGCACTGTAGGCGTGGCCATGCACAGCATCCACGTGCGGAGGCTCTCGGGAGGTGAGCGCTCCCCAGGAGACTCGAATGTCGTTTAAATGCTGTTGTTCCAAAGTTTAAAGACGTGTTCTGTGTTGTTTGTGTTTTGTTATGTCTGTGAGGGGAGGTGTTGGTGTTTTGTGTTGGGGGTTGGTCACCATGTGGGGCAGTCATGGGCTGGAGGTTAGGGAACCAGCCTTGAGACCAGAAGGTCGCTGGTTCGGTCCCGTGAATCAACAGAACATGAATCAACAGAAAGTGATCTTGAACAAGACCCCTAACCCCCAACTGCCCACAACACTGGACAAGTGTGCTCACTGCACCCTAGTGTGTGTGTGTGTTCACTAGTGTGTGTGTGAGTATGTGGGTGTTTCACTGCACCCTAGTTTGTTCACTACTGTGTGTATATGTAGGTGTTTCACTGCACTCTAGTTTGTTCACTAGTGTGTGTGTATATGGGTGTTTCACTGCCCCCTAGTGTTTGTGTGTATGTTGGTGTTTCATTGCCCCCTACTTTGTGTGTTCACTAGTGTTTGTGTATGTTGGTCTTTCACTGTGTATGTGGGTGTTTCACTGCCCCCTACTTCGTGTGTTCACTAGTGTTTGTGTATGTGGGTGTTTCACGCCACCCTAGTTTGTTCACTAGTGTGTGTGTATATGGGTGTTTCACTGCCCCCTAGTGTTTGTGTGTATGTTGGTGTTTAATTGCCCCCTACTTTGTGTATTCACTAGTGTTTGTGTATGTTGGTCTTTCACTGTGTATGTGGGTGTTTTACTGCCCCCTACTTCGTGTGTTCACTAGTGTTTGTTTATGTGGGTGTTTCACTGTGTATGTGGGTGTTTTACTGCCCCCTACTTCGTGTGTTCACTAGTGTTTGTGTATGTGGGTGTTTCACTGTGTATGTTGGTGTTTTACTGCATGTATGGGTTTAATGCAGAGGCTAAACTCCTCAGTGTGCAAACACAAGTGGCAAATAGTTCTAAATTCTAAATTCCACATAGTAAAGACGTTGGTGACCTCACCCACATGCGATATAGGTGCCTTTCTGTCCCAAGATCATCATGGCCTCAGAAATCATGGCCTCTTCACTGTCTCCTTCTATGTCGATGCCACAGTGGTGTCAGAAGTGAAGTAGTGCCCCACCCCTTTCATCTGAAGAAGGAAAAAGAGGTAGAAGTCCAGTAAAACCCTGTGACAGTAAGGACAGAGCTCCAAGACTCCACAGGGAAGGCGTGGTTAGGCTTGATGGTGGAGCTGATGTGAGAAGGCCATAAACATAGACTATTTTTATTATTTTTGTAGATTTATAATATTTTCTAGTATTATTGTAACTGACAACATGTACTTTTATTTAATTACATTTTCATATGGAAAAGATAGTTATGCAATTTTATTTTGCCCTTCAAATATATATTTTTTAGAAGTGTTTAAAAAGGGAAATGGGTATAGACAACCTAGTGAAGAGCAGTCAGTCAGCCATTCCACTGTAAACATATATAAATAAATAAATAAATAAATCACTGCATATCTTCAGTTATTTACTGACTATCATTTGTTATTTTCACAGTATTCTGCACAATATTAACAGTAAATAGAATAGCAACTTTTTACACACTATGGGGGTTTTTAACATTCTTATTTTTTTTGTTTGGGCATACAACAATTATCAACAATTAACTCTAAATTTTAAGGCAGCTAACTAACGTTTTAAAGCTAAAACAAATTATTCTTTTACTACATACTTTATACAGTTCACAATCACTGACAACTGCATCTGATACACTAATAAGCAGAGGTGGAAAATAGCCAATTACATTTTTTCTTCTCTATGAGAATTAAAATCCCAGTTCTTTTACTTCCCTTGAGTAATAACTTTTAATTATATTTATTTTTAATAACAGTCAGAGTACAAATAAAAGACGAGCGTATTGGCTCATGAACCGATCAGAAGAAAGCGTGCTTACGTTAAAAAGATTCCAATCAGGGTCCAATCAGAACATAGAGCAGCTCCTAGCAGCATAAACACTGCAGACGAGTACAGGGAGGAAGTTGGGTTAAGAAAAAAAAAATGGGGGGGAACATTACCAGAACAGAATACCTCTCTCTCTCTCTCTCTCTCTCTCTCTCTCTCTCTCTCTGCAGATTTCTTGTCAAATAGAGTAAAAATATATTTCTGATTGTGTATGAAGTAATAAGTATGCTATATATCATAGTAAAGACAATAAGCTGGATAAGTTGTTATTATTAATGATTTTAATGGAACAAATGTACTGTAATGAGTATCAGTGAATTTATAGAGTTTTGCTAGCCTGGAGCACGCTCAGAAATCACCCTCCTATCTCGAGCCCTAACCACTCATATCCACCCAACAAAAGAACAAAAGAACACTCTTGATGTTGCTAAGAAAATCATCCTCATGAACTAGAAAACAAAAAAAAAACTGTGGTAAAATCTATTAATAGACTATCTAGAAACCCTCTCAGACATACAGATTCAGACCCAGTTTGGAAACATCTAATTCAAACACTACAGTAAATAACAACAGTAGGTATAAATCGATATATATATATATATATATATATATATATATATATATATATATATATATATATATATATATATATATATATATATGTTTTTTGTTTGCTTTTTTCTGTTTGTTTAGTTGTTTGTTTGTATTTTATTTGTTCCACTTCATTTACCCCCCTTTGCACCTCCTCCTGCAT
The DNA here is from genome assembly GCA_021613375.1 of Megaleporinus macrocephalus. Classification (NCBI taxonomy): domain Eukaryota; kingdom Metazoa; phylum Chordata; class Actinopteri; order Characiformes; family Anostomidae; genus Megaleporinus; species Megaleporinus macrocephalus. The sequence continues at coordinate 39,991,618 of CM038716.1, read as the reverse complement.
TTCACTCCCCGGTCCCTCCAGTACAACGAATGATGCAGTACAATGATTGTTGTTGTGAAATAAATATTAAAGAAAGGGGGGGGGTTGTTGTGCATGACCGTACCACCGGGGAGGAGGTGGTGGGTGCAATGTTATTCTACACGGGAATGGAGTAAGAATGGGGGTATATATAAGTTATATATATACAGCCTGAATTCTGTCTATGTCCAAAGTAAAACCTGTATCTCCATTTTTGTTCATTGTTATATAGACTGCCTCAGTCAGAGACTGCCTCTACCTGTGCAGCTTCTAAAGCTTTGCTATCCAGATTTCAAACAGAGACTCTTTTCTTTGGTGTTTAGTTTATTAAACTGTAAATACTGTTTGATCAGAGGAGGACGGGTCTCCCCTTTTGAGTCTGGTTCCTTCCAAGGTTTCTTCCTCCAGTCTGAGGGAGATTTTTCTTGCCACTGTTGCCTCTGGCTTGCTCACTGGAGGATATATGTTGTAACTGTCTGTTTTCAAAACTCTCTAAAGCTGCTTTGAGACAACATCATTGTAAAAAGCGCTACACAATTGAATTGAATTGAATTGTTCAACAATAACGTTTACATTGTGTGAATATTTCAAGATGAATGGACAAATAGAAATGCTCCAAAATCACGGTTCCATTGACTTACATTGAAAGGAAAGACTGTTTTGTCTTCCCCTGTAAAGTTACTATTTTGGATATACGTGTTTTTATTTGGTGATGATGGAATATTTATTGTTTTCAGAGTCCAATCTTGTCCACAGACAGCTGGTGTGGGTGTGGCTTTTTTTTCGCTCTAAACAAGCAGAGCCCACCTCTTTCCACTTATACTGATCAACAAAACCTGCTGCGGCCAATAGGAACAAAAGTCTTTTAGAGACTCTAAACAGGTAAAGAAAGAGGACTCATACAATCATATAAGTGTGAAATCCCTGTAAACCTTCTTCCTTACACCGACACATCAGTGAATGTATACTAGTGAAGCACCTTGTGATCAGTGCACAGAACTTTTATATCACGTAATATCACGCTCAGTTTTAGTTTTGCGTGTGCAGATCATTTCCACTGATATTGCCAAGTCATCTCTAAAACATTTTCAGGTTGTGATTGCACATACAAGTAACTGATTACTAAAGAAGTTTCCACGTATTAACTCTTACTTGAGAAATTAAACTTTCATAATATTTGTATTTGGACTACAATAAATTAGCATTACAATACGAGTACTTTTTTTTACTTAGGTAGGCATTTTCAGTACTCGCTATACTCCAGCTATATTGACCCTCCATTAGATAAATAGATAGATAGACAGATAGAGGTAAGGTAAGACAAAACAGGACAGGACAAAAAATAAAGATAGAATATAAAATAAATATAATATACAAAATAGAAATAGAAAAAGTCTCATAGTGTGAATGTGAGAGTGATGACAGTAGTGCAGTTAACCAGTGTACCCAGTGTAGACTTCAGTACTGCAAATACACAGTTATATACACAATAAAAATCAGCAGTACTATTTATATGTATAGACTGTATACATGATGTATAATATAATAGAGATAGTGTAATAACAGCAAATACAGTTATACAGATAAATCTGTGAAATAAATATATAATATGATACAGACTGATAACTGATGACTGATATAGGGGTCCGGAGTATAACAGTGTTACAGGAATATTTTACTGTCCTGGGATGAGTAATTGACTATATATATATATATATATATATATATATATATATATATATATATATATATATATATATATATATATATATATATAATTTTTTTATTAAAATGTATCATGTTTAATGAACGGCATCAGAAAAGAGATAACAGCATCACTTAAAAGACAAATTTGTGCTTTGCAGCAGTAGCCTCTGCAGAGCCCAGTTTAGACAATATGTGATATTAAAAATAAAATAAATGTATCAACAATTCATATATAATATATAATATTAGATGTAACTGTGAGGCAATTGTTTTTTTTTCTAATTTTATGTATTTTAATTGTATTAATTTATTGTTATTGTATTTTTGTATTTATTTGCCATGTTTTGCACTGTATGGGCAGAGAATATTGCAAATATGTATTTAACGCAACTTTAATGCTTATAGTTTGCACCAAGGTAACCGAACACTAATGCCAATAAACAATACATGTACAATCCAACAGGTAAACAATCCAGACATAATTTAGACATAAAAGACATAACCTGTTGTAAACTTGTTTTGACAAAGCTAAATTTTCATGAAAATATCTGTGGTTTTCTATTTCAGAAGAATGGATGGATGATAATTCAATGAATGTTGATGATTATTTGATAGCATAATTGTAACACTTTCATAAGGTCACTTGGTCAATATCAAATAGCACAGCTAAAGCTATTAGTCATTGTGTTCTGTACCTAGCATAGTTCACTAATGCATTTGCAACTTTGGCTGACTATTCTAAGGTTACTAGCTAGTATTTTGTCAGCATTGTTTTGGCTAAACATATATTGGTTGGTATAAACATAATATGAACATAATAATACTATTAATAATATAAATATATAATAAAATATGTTTAGGGTTCTCTTGATGAAGGTGAAATGTTGTATAATATAGCCTGCAGCACTTGTGGCTCTGCTGTGCTAATATGTCTAGCTACTTATGTTAGAAAATATAATCATTTCCAACAACAGGAAACAGAATTGAGGTATGTTTGTGTTCAGCCAGGTATGCAGGTAACTATATATGGTACTGTTGCTCCTGTCTGTGTGTGAAACTCTCCAGGGAGTCAGTCAAGATCGAGTTAGTACACTTGCCTCAGCACCTGCTATTGAGCTTTGTAGTGGTTTGAGAGGATAGTATAGTAGATACGCATTATAAAGAGGACCACAGGGATAAGGAACTGGTGGGTGGTGACTGACCAGTGGTGTTAAGATGCCTGGTCCAGCTCTGGATTACATTTGCAACAAAAATGTATTGGTCAAGACTTTTTAAAACAGCCGAAACATCTTTAAGGACAGAACTAATTCTCGAACACAACCTCAATTCCAATTCTCCCATTTGGTAGACCATACCGTGGTGTGAAGTCAAAGACCACCAGATTACAGACCAGTCTCTATCCCCAGGCCATCAGGGATCTGAACACATAGCACTGATGACCCTCCCTCCAAACAATACTTCACCTCATGCTCCTGTGACATAAGTATCTGACCAACAATCTAGTCCATGCTCATTTCTCTCTCCCACAAGACCACTAGAACGTTACAGACAGTATGTTGCTCATTTTGACCAGATTTTACAATTTGCACAAATACGCTGGTGAATTCAATGTATCACTTCAGTATAAAGACCTGTGTTATTAGTATACTCCATTACTTTGATTTTAAAACCTTTGAAGAATTTCGTATATTGTATACGTAGTGTACCAAGATATACACTATACAGTACTCTGCAAAGGTTTTAGGCACTTAATAACATTTTATATGTAGTTTTTATTTACTCAGTAAACACTTCATTTTTTAAATATTAAACAGTATTAATAGAGTAAGTAGTGCTTTTACCTACATCAGTGTGTTTATTTAACCCTTTCCAAGCTTCTCCTAAACAACCCAGTATTATTTACAGTTCTCATCTAATACCTGCTTTGACTGCTCAGTACTTCATTAAGCTAAATCAAGATTGCTGCTGAAGGAACTGAATACATTCATACAATGTCTAGGGCGTCCAGGAGAAATCTGGAACTACACTTTGTTATTCAAACTTCTTATATATAATCTTTATATAATCTGCACACAGTAAAACATATATATATATATATATATATATATATATATATATACACACACACTACCGCTCAAAAGTTTGGGATCACAGTAAAATGTTCTTGTGTTCATTGGAGTATCTTCTTTCTTAACACAACAATGGACTGACGGGTAAAGAAAGTTATTTCTTTCTGGTCATTTTGAGTCGGTCAGCAAGCCATTAACTGCTGATCTTCAGATACTAAACTAACCTAGAATGTTGTTCTCCCTTTTATACTCACTTATTAGTAGAATGTTTTTCAGCTGTGCATCACAATTGAGCAAGAGTGTCCTAACAACCAATTAGTCCAATAACATCCTTAACTTGGATTGGCTGCCGTACCAGGAGATTTAGACAGAGGACTGAGAATTGCTGATAATAGGACTATATGCAAAATAAGCCTCTATACAAAAATAGACTTTAATACAAACATTTTTATTCTTTAAAAATCATCTGATACATTTACATTAATTGTGAAATGGACAATATTGTTTGTGAATTGCATGAAAATTGCATGAAATGAAATTCTGAAGTGATACTAAACTTTTGAGCAGGAGTGTACATATATATATATATATATATATATATATATATATATATATATATATATATATATATATATATATATACACACACACAATAGGCTTCAGTGTAAAATTACAGGTTTTGTTGATTTGAACACAAGTGAAAAGAAATATAGCTTCTATTCTTGCTAATTGTGCTTCAAAATGTCTGTTTATTTGTCCAGTTTAACGTACTGGAAAACTGTATCTTTTATATCTTTTGCTAAGCACAGGAAAAAACACCCAGTCATGACTAAAACCTGCACAGTAGTCCACACCTGTCTGACATCAAATCTAAACTAGATGCACCCCTGACTTATTCATAATCTGCTATGCCACTCCGATACATATCTACGTTCGGTTTCATGCACAGCACGAACACATACAGTTAGGCCCAGAAATATTTGGACAAAGACACAATCTTCATGATCTGGGCTCTCCATGCCGCCACATTGGATTTAAAATGAAACAACTGAGATGAAGTGCAGACTTTCAGGTTTACTTCAAATGGGGTTGAACAAAATTTAGGAACTGCAACCATTTTTCTACAAAGCCTCCTCATTTCAGGGTCTCAAAAGTAATTGGACAAATTAACATTACAGTAAATAAAATGTTCATTTTTAATACTTTGTTGAGAATCCTTTGCAGGCAATGACTGCCTGATATCTGGAACCCATGGACATCACCAAACGCTGGGTTTCCTCCTTTGTGATGCTTTACCAGGCCTTTATTGCAGCTGTCTTCAGTCATTGCGTGTTTGAGGGTTTTTCTGCCTTAAGGTTTGTCTTAAGTAAGTGAAATTAATGCTTGACTGAGTTTAGATCTGGTGATTGACTCGACCATTGCAGAATATTCTACTTAAAAAACGTCTGAGCTGCTTTCACAGTATGCTTAGAGTCACTGTCCATCTGTACTGTGAAGCGCTGCCCAATCAACCTTGCTGCATTTGGTTGAATCTGCGCAGTACGTATATCCCTGTACACTACAGAATTCATCCAGCTGCTTCTGTCTTCTGTCACATCATCAATAAACACCAGTGACCCAGTACCATTAGAAGCCATGCATGCTCATGCCATCACACTGCCTCCACCATGTTTTCAAGATTCAAGAGTTTTATTGTCATATGTACAGCAGAACAGACAGTTACACTGTACAATGAAATTCTTACTTTGAGGTCCCTCCATTCACCAACAGTTAAAGATAGCAAAAAAGGAATAATAAAAATATATACAAAATAAACATGAGGGCTCTCATGAGGTCTTCTCTTTATGATAGGCTTAGATACTGATACTCCTACTTCCTGGCGAGTGTTCTTCACTTGGGTAGATGTTGTGATGGGGTTTCTCTTCACCATGGAAAGGATTCTGTGATAATCCACCACTGATGTCTTCCGTAGCTGTCAAGGTCTTTTTGAGTTCCCGAGCGCACCAGTGCGCTCTTTTCCCAGAATGCACCAAACTCTTAATTTGACCACTCCTAACATTTCTATTATCTCTGTGATGGATTTCTTCTTTGGTTCAGTCTAATGACGGCCTGTTTCACATGTTGTGGGTTCACAGCAACAGCTTCCAAATGCAAATGTCACACCTGGAATCAACTCCAGACCTTTTACCTGCTTAACTGATGATGGATTAACGAGGGAAAAGCCCATGCAGACCATGAAATAGCTTTTGAGATAATTGTCCAACTACTTTTGGTAAAATTTTGTCACTGTCCAAATATTTCTGGGTCTAACTGTACATCATCTCACATAATTTCAGATGGGAATCCCATTCTTTCTTTATTTTTTTATTTATGCTTAATCATCTCTACTATGGACTATTAGAACTGAACATCCAGATTAATCTTTAAAAGAATAAAAAAATAAACTGTATAATAAACACAATTCTGGGATCATTGATAAATACACTAATTAGCCATAACATTAAAATCACCTCCTCATATCTCCACTCACTGTCCAGTTCATCAGCTCCACTGGCCATATAGGAGCTACACTTACAGACTGTAGTTCATCTGATTCTATGTATACTTTATTACTCTGTTCTTTAATAATCAGGACCCCCACAGGACCACCACAGAGCAGATACTATTAGGGAGGTGGGTCATTCTCAGTACTGCAGTGACACTGATGTGGTGGTGCTAGTGTGAGTGGATCAGACACAGCAGTGCTGCGGCTGGAGTGTTTAAACACTGTGTCCGCTCACTGTCCACTCTATTAGACACTCCTACTACTTGCTGGTCCACCTTGTAGATGTAGAGTCAGAGACTGTAGCTCATCTGCTGCTGCACAGTTTGTGTTCCTCTAGTCCTTCATCAGTGGACACAGGACGCCACCCACAGGACACTGTTGGCTAATTTTGGTTGGTGGACTACTCTCTGTCTGTTACATTAACTATTAATAAGATGTTGTACCTTTCTCTTTCAGTCTCTGCGCTTCTGAAATCCTGAAATTTATTTTGTTTAATGGGGCAGAAGGCAGCCATATAAGCAGGGTATTGGAAGTTATTATTTTATTTGCAAGACCCCCCATCCAGGACCCTGGTTAGTCAGGTCCACCATTAAACGCAGTACAGCACCCCATCTGCTCAAAATGAGCTGAAGCTGTCACTGGCAAAAAATTATGATTTGCAATTTATGGTTGTTTTGTGAGTTACGAGATGGAATATTCAAACATATATTTAATTAAATAATTATATTAAGGTCAATCAAAGCAACAAAGTTTTATTCTGAAGTCCAAGTTCAGTAAAAAGTCCAAAACTCTGATTATGATATCTACCTTATTGGTAGAGTGACAGAGAAACTCTTTAGTCTAAGGGTTCTATTTATAACCAACACCAATCCGTCAGGCAGAGAACCATAAAGCAGATCCATAACAGCCATGTCTACTGCAGAAATCTGTTTTAACCCTTTGATGCACACCCTGGGTCTAAAGTGACCCCGAGATTTTATTTTCAATATTTTTTCGCAACGAATTAATTACATTAATCAAGCTTACACGAATTCCTCACTTTACCTGTTTTTGATCATCACAAATCCTGATTTCAGTATTATATTTTTACTCATTTAAAATAAAAATCATTTTAGTATCACTACCAGCACAACATGGCTCAGAATTAACCCTTGTGTGTTCACTATGGAGTTTGATGGGAAATGTTGATGTTTGTAAACATTTGTAGTCAGGAACATATTTACCAACACTGTTTTTGTTCATGAAATAAATAAATTGGAATTAAAATAATGATTTAAGATCAAAAACAAGATTTTTAATGAAGACCTGAAACATCAAATAATAAAATTAACTGATTTCAATAGATTTACCAAAGACTCAGTAAAACATACAGTAACATAGGAAATGAATACAGGTCAAGTTTAAAGTGGTTTGCTTAGCTTGTGCATCAAAGGGTTAAACCAGCGCTGCGATAATGCTTCTTACATATTCACCATGGAAACTGACTTTGCTTCTACTAATACATTTACATGCTCTGCGTAATATAGGAGTTTTAGGTAAACTCCAGTTTAAACACAGACTTTCAGTTCTTAACAGCTTTTAAGTAATGCTTTATTAAAAGCTTGAGCTCGAAGTCTGTTGTTATTGTAGCTTTAGTCCAGCTTTCTGCTACCTGTTCAGCCCAAGACAGAATATACACTATATTACCAAAAGTATTCACTCAACCATCCAAATCATTGAATTCAGGTGTTCCAATCACTTTCTGGGCTACAGGTGTATAAAACCAGCATCTAGTCATGCAGACTGCTTCTACACACATTAGTAAAGAATGGGTCTCTCTCAGGAGCTCAGTGAACTCCAGCATGGTACCGTGATAAGACGCCACCTGTGCAACAAGTCCAGTGGTGAAGTTTCCTCACTACTAAATATTCCACAGTGGACTGTCAGTGGTGTATAACAAAGTGGAAGTGATTGAGAACGACAGCAACTCCGCCACCAAGTGGTAGAGCACGTACAATGACAGAGCGGGTCAGCGGATGCTGAGGAGCATAGTGCACAGAGGTCACCAACTTTCTACAGAGTCAGTCATACAGACCTCCAAACATGGTGGTCTTCAGATCAGCTCAAGAACAGAGCGTAGAGAGCTTCATGGAATGGGTCTCCATGGCCAAGCATCAAGTGCAATGCAGAGCGTCGGATGCAGTGGTGTAAAGCACCCCACCACTGGACTCTAGAGCAGTGGAGATGTGTTCTCTGGAGTGACCACTCACGCTTCTCCGTCTGGCAATCTTATGGACGAGTCTGGGTTTGGTGGTTGTCAGGAAAACAGTACTTGTCTGACTGCATTGTGCTGGGTGTAAAATTTGGTGGAGGGGGGATTATGGTGTGGGGTTGATTTTCAAGATGTGGGCTCGAACTCTCATGTCCAGTGAAAGGAACTTTTAATGCTTCATTAGAGCAACAGAACTTGACTGGCCTGCACAGAGTCCTGACCTCAACCTGATAGAACACCTTTTGGATGAATTAGAGCGGAGACTGTGAGCCAGACCTTCTCATCCAACATCAGCGTCTGACCTCACAAATGTGCTTCTGGAAGAACTGTCAGTTAAACATTCCCATCAACACACTCCTAAACTGTGTGGAGAGCCTTCCCTGAAGAGCTGAAGCTGTTATAGCTGCAAAGGTTGGGCCGACATCATATTAAACGCTATGGATTAAGAATGGGACGTCACTTAAGTTCATATAAGCGTGAAGGCAGACGAGCAAATACTTTTGACAATTTAGCGTATATTCAGTTCTAAATAGTATGTAAACAAGTAAACCAGTTACAGGGTCTGTCTCAAAACCTACTGAGCTCCTACATAGGCAGCATTTTACGTCACAGTATGCGCTCCCGACATGTAGTCTGTCCCAATTCTTACATACCTTAAACATACTGTCTACTGAGGAGCCTTATTTACACCTGATTTTAAGAAAGCATTGAACGCTTCCTCAGCCGCTAAGACAATCCCATGATGCAACGCAGGCTAATCTAGGAGCAGTGAAGTGGTTTTAAAATGTGAGTTATTTTGATTCTCTCTGGTATTTTAATGTGTTTCTGGTCATATAATCACACAAAACAGTATTTTATTATCAGCTCTGTAACGAGTCCTTCACCATTTACACTTTTATACTCCAGACATTAGCATTTATGCTAGCGGATTTTTAAGCCTCTGGCTATTGTTTTAGATGCCGGCCGGTAGCTTAGCAACCAGCTAAACCACTGGTGGCGTGCTGCAGTGGGCGGGAACAAGCCGTGACGCAGTCTCTCTCTAACTAGAGCGTCTCAGTAATCTGTTTTATGAGGAGAGATGAGGAGAGAACGCTGCTACTTACACAGCTGCTACCTAGACAGCCTACTTACACACTCACTAGGGTTTGAGACAGACCCACAGAAAGTCTGTTAGGAGCAAACAATGATGTCCCACTGGCAGTTCATCATCTGGTTTAATGGACAGATTTTAATGCTGAGTCAGAATGAAGCCACATTCACGTGTTTGCTGAAGTTCTGCACTGTTTTTGCTGCTCTTGTTGTGATTTCAGCATCACTCGGCTACACTGCGTCTTTGAGTTTCTCTAAAATGCAGCATCTCACATCAAACGACATCTCAATGGTTGAATTACGAAGAAAGAAAATCCCCTTTCGAGATAAAAGTGCACAAAAATAGGCTCCTTTGTGGTAACTACATAGAGCACGGGGGGAACTCCGGTCCCGTAGGGCCGGATTCCTGCACAGTTCGGCCCAATTCTTGCTCAAGCACACCTGACTCAACTCAGCAACTCAGCAGTGGCCTACCAGGTCTGGTTGACGTTCAATGCAGGGAAATCATCCAGCTGTGCTGGACTCCACAGCTCGAGTGATCAACACCTTTATTTTTATCAGCCAAACAAGTAATTGGACGTAATGGCTTCCACTCTACTTCTACAGCATTAAACATCTGACCTCAGCAGGAACTGCTGTATTGTTCTTCACCTCGTTTCACCTTATAATGAGGCCACACCAGAAAAAAAATCCCAGAAAAGAAACATGCATGAAGTGAACTTAATTTTAGCATGAACAGGAAAACGTCACATTTCCCATGCTGTGGTTCGACTGACAAGTAACCGGCTGTCACAGTGTCTCTCTCTCTCTCTCTCTCTCTCTCTCTCTCTCGCTTACTCGCTCTCTTTCAAACCCACACATTACAAAGAATTTCATACTGAACCACCAGCAACATTCCTCCAAAGCACTACCAGTCGTGCTACCCCCCCCCACCTCGCACCCTCTCTTTCTTACTCTCTCTTTTGATTTCTCAGCTTCT